>CAVLJG010003215.1:0-29463 GCA_963669975.1 Acanthoscelides obtectus | reverse complement strand
TTCATTTTTAATTTTCCCAGGAAACTGACTTGACTAGAATTAAGTGCTAGTGGAATGCTAATTAAATGCTTCATGAGAAGTATATTATTTTCAATACTTGAAGTAACATGAGACAATATTTCCCTTCAATCGTAAATTTTCTGCATATCTTGTATAGTATTTTTCATTCCTCGTTGAAATTTCAGTTGAAACTTCGTTATCCACAGCATACTATGAGGATTAAATTATAAATTAATGGAGAATGCCAGATATATGAATGTTTTGTAAATTTTTGTGCCAACTCTTGAATTTAAAAATGTTCGTTCATTTTCCAATTTTCCAAGGAGACGGACTTGACTAGGATTAAGTGCTAATTGAATGCTAATTAAATTTCCATCACTTGGAGCGGCCTGGGACAAGATTTCCCTTCAGTCGTAGATGTTCCGATCTTCTAGTAGAGTATTTTCCATTCCCAGCTGGAATTTTCATTGAAACTTTGCTATTGAAGGCATTCTGTAATCATTTTGAATTAGGAATCAATCTAAAATAACGGATATATTTTTGGAAAGGGCATGGTCTGCTAAAATGAATTTCAAAATTTTCGTTAATTTTAAAATTGTCCACGGAAACTGATATTTTAATGAGTAACAAATTGTATCAAAAAGTGTAAATATTGAGCCGTATTAGGTTGACATTACTTGAATTACTAAAAAAATTGGGGGAAATGGAATTAAAGAATCTGAGTCAGCAGAGGGAGATATTACAAAAACAAAAATGAAACAGTCAAAAAATACTAAATGAATTCATACAGAGTGATTCACAAGTCGTGACAAAAAATGGACCGCATTTTAAGGGGGGTAACATTTTTTCCTAATTTACTCTCGTCTTTTTTCTTAGAGAGTGCACGGTTTTCCTAAAAAAGAAAAATTAAAATTTTAAAACTTGACGTTTCTTGGGAGATAGTTTGTTGAAGTTATGTGTTATACGGTTACTATCGTTACTACTACCATTTTTTGTTTTTGTAAAAGTCAAGTCAAAGGTTCCTTTTTCCCATTTTTGGGTATTGTGAAATGAAATTTAGTAATGATGAGTACACTGATATTTTGTGTACGGGTCCTATAATGGGAATACTTTAGCGGTTTCTCGGGAGTATCAACGTAGATTTTCTAACAGACGCCAACCTACTCCAAAGGTTTTTACGCGTTCATTCCCAAGACTTCGGCAATATGGAATTTCCAAACTTCCCAGAGTTAGAGGCCATGGTGTCCGGCATACTGTTCAAGAGGAACTGGAAGTGATTAATTTGGCGTTGGATGATCTTAGTGCAAATACTATGCGGATTGGAGCCCAGTTACCACGTTCCCAAGGTTTTGTGTGGAGAATTTTAAATCTGGAAGTTTTACATCCTTACCATAGCAAAATGTAACAATGTCTGCAATACGGCGACTAAGTGCAACGGCGAAATTTTTGTGAGTGGTTTTACTGCAAACGCATATTCAATGATTTAATGATTTGGTTTTGTAGCCAGATGAATCGCTTTTTACGATGAGTGGAACCATTAATTCTCATAATGAACATATTTGGTCGTTAGAAAATCCACTCGTTTTAACACAGATTTTCTAGAAATGTCTGGTGCGGCACAGCGTTTAAATGCAAACTCATACTTAGCTTTTCTAGAGAATTACATAGAAGATGTGTTAAATGATGTTAAATTGGCAACGAGAGTACAAATGTGGTATCAGCACGACGGTGCCCCACTGTATGGTAATCGTCACATAACGGCATGGTTAAAAAATCATGTTAGACAACGATAGATTGGCAGAAACGGACCCGTACAGTGGCCTGCGAGGTCTCCTTATTTGAACCCCCTGGATTTCTTTTGTGGGGCGTTATTAAACAACTAGTGTATGCTGAACAAATTAATACTGTTGATCAGTTACAATAAAGAATAGATAATGCATTTCATCAAGTTCAAGCCACAACAAATTTTGTGGAAATACGTTTTTCTTTATTAAAAAGATGCCGAACTTGTATCCGTCAGAATGGTGGTCTTTTTAAACATTTATTGAAATAAAGCTTTGATTATCTAATTTGTTTTATTTTTTATTTTCACGAAAAGATTGCACTGTAGGCAAAAAAACACAAGAGTAATTATTTGTAGCAAATTAAAGCTAAAATTTTAAATATTGCACGTCTCGAAAAAAAAACAGTGAAGTACTATTTTTATTTGGAAAAATAATGCCACTAATCCCCTGGATCTCCGCCACTGGTGAACTCTAATTTTAAGTGAAGACTTCTGAATGTGGGCAATAATTAGATGAATCCACATACAAAATGTTAGTTTATTCCAGTTGACGGTTTTGACGATATTAAATATGCTTTTTATTTTCAAACTTCAACATCCGTCTTTTTAATGAAGCCCTAGAGGAAAAAATGATAGAAGACCCCCCTTAAAATGCGGTCCTGTGTATGATGTTTCATTTTTGGTCATGACCTGTGAATCACCCTGTATAAATAAACTGGATAATCGCTTTCATTAGTAAATACAACTTTTTGATCAGCAGGGTTTCAAAGGAGAACCTACACAAGAAAATGGAATATGTAGGATTAAAGGAAGCCTTGTCCTATGTCGCTCCAAGTAATAAACAAAATACGCATTTAATGCTTTATATGCAATTTACAAAAAAAAATACTTTAAAGTAAAATAAAATCTGACAACGCCGCAATGTCAGACGCAAATTACGACGGAACACAGTGTAAATAAAGATGGAGATCGTTATTATTGGCTCTTAGGTATTATTTCATTATTTGATAATGTACTCGTAAAATGCAAAAAATTAAAAAAACGGACTTTCACTGTATGAAAGTTTCCTGATCGTATTAAAAAAATCCACTTATAAATAGGGAACACAATTTTGATACATACATTGTTTCTCTTTTTAAAACCCACACTGCACTTTTTTTGTATATAAAGAAGGTGTTCAAAATGTCGTCCTCCACTTTCCACACAAGCTTCATTACGACGAACCCAGTTTCTTCTTACTCTAGGTCCTCGAAGTTGTCCATTTATTATTTCAGCCGCATTAAATTTTTTTTCGCGAAGTTGTGCTTCAGTTGTTATTGGACCAGCCCCATAAACCATACCTTTAAGTTCTCCCCAATACCAGAAATCCATCGGATTGAGGTCAGGAGATCCTCTAAAAATGTGTGGTGGTGCCCCGTCATGAAGAAACCACAAATTCTGTCTCCGTTGTAATGGCCATGTTGTCTAAAGTCTGTTCCAAAAGTTCTGTAGGTTATTGGCTAGGAAGCTAAGCTATCCTTCTCCTGACAACTTTGGGGGTAACTCGAAAGGGTCAATTACCTGATCGTCAAGAATACCCGCCCAAATATTTATTTTAAACGTTGTTGGAAATCACGAATGGTATGAGGATTTTCTTGAGCCGACGTGTGAGTATTATGGAAATTTAATATCTCGTCTCGAGTAAAAGTACATTCGTCCGTCGCTAGAATGTTTTTAAAAAAATCCGGATTTTCAATGTTTTTGTGCAAAAACCACTGACAGAATATTAGTCTGCGAGGATACTCTTCTGGTAACAAGGCCTGCACTCGTTGTACATGGTAGGGATAAAGCAAATTTCCCGAAGGATTCTATGGACTATGGTATGCGATAGTCCTACGCGGCGGCCTAATTCCCGAGTGCTGATATCTGCATTGATTTCCACGATATTTAAAATTTGTTCCTCCTGCTCTACAGTAACCTGTCTTTCAAGAGTGCGAATATTAGTGGGCTGAACACTTCCTGTATCTCGAGGTTTTTGGTACACTTGTCCTTCTGTCTGGGTGTACCCGTTGGCGAAATCTGTCGCGATAAATTTGAGCTGCAAGATTTGATTTCTGACGAGCTTCACCGTAAACGATGACGCACACGAACAATAACTAACCACTGTTACCGTTTGCAATCGTTTGCCGGCTTGATAAGACTGATGAATGACCGACGCGCTGTTGTCATGTGTGTTTTAAATATTCAATTTAATGAAACTTACTCACTGACTACAAATTTTGGCTCAACTTAGAAAAACTTAATGCCATTTATTGTTAATTAGCCAATTTAAAATGTTTAAGATTAGATTATAAAAATTAGTAAGATTGTGGTGATTGTGGCACTTAAAGTTGTAAACTATAAAGCCATTTAGACAAAAATCTATTGACTTTTGGAGCATGGGACATATGAACTTTTGACTTGTTTTGACCCCCCCCCTACTACTCATTTCAATAATGACTGCCATAACGTTTACAAAAATAAGTATTAGTAGTGAAAAAAGCCCCTCATAATAGTCTGGTACCGCCTTAAGGTCGGATCAACGACGGCGCTGCAACGTCGGACCGACCAAGATTTAAACGACGATAGTCACACAAAACTTGGTCGACCCGATGTCACACTTCTGACCAACGAAGTTGCGTTAGTTACAAACCGTCATGCCTATATCGTCGCAGTTTTTAGTGAGATAAACGATACCTAAAACGACTTGTTGTTGTTCATCATTGGAGCGAGTCGCTTTAGGTTCGGACATTTATATCTATTTTTCCTTTTTTATAGATTAGGTATGAAATTTTGTACAGGAGACATGCATTGTATTTTATTTCTTTCGTCGGTATATACTTATTCGGTAGAAGGCGGTATATACTGTAAGATATTATTTTAACGTAGTCGGTTGTTACTAACACAAGAGTCATAAGCCTGGGCAAGTGTACTGATAAATGTTTACAAGATTACTGTTAAAACTGAAGTAACATGACAGAATCCAACGTAAAAAAGGGGTGTAGTAATGAACTGTCTGGTGTTCTCAGTAAACCAGACAAATATAATTTGGCCGAATATAAGATGTGAAAGCAGTGGAATAAAATACGAACGTAGCCTTCACCTACTTTATCCGACAATATCACTGGTATTAAATAGTCTAGCGACTTTAATAGAAATATGCATATGATTGGTCAAGCCTAAATCTGAAACGGCGACGCCAGTATGGCCGACTTATTTTTTTTACCATATCACTGCGATTTATCGTCATTACTAATATGGAATAAGTCGGAACGCTGACTTCGGATTTGGCGACGTCGCTACGACGTCGGCAGTAGCGACGTTCGCAGTGAGTACCAAAAACTATCAATTTCGACCTTACGTGTATTTCCATACCACTTTCATAGTCATAATCACGATATTATTTATTATTGCAGGTGTTGGATTGAGGAAGTATCGTTCAGCTCGTGGTTTTGAGTGTGCCAGTTGTGGTCATTTTGTTTTTATGCACAAGTAAGTATCATAGTTGTAATTATCATCCCTCCAATCAGGATTCACAGAAATATTCAGTGTGATTTTCAATCTTCTGGCTACAAAGTTTCACGTTTCTAAATGATAGATATACGATATAAAAGGAGTACCAAGAAAATACTCGATTAGGGCTTGCAGAACAAATCGTCGATAAGTAGAAACGTTGTGGAACACAACTATGTATGCACATATTTTACATCTAAAAAAATGCATTCCATAAATTCGGAGAAACGTGTGAGAAAAACAAAACAATTACGGCAGTGGAAAGGAAAAGCACGCCAGAGTTTAAAAAATTATCTTTAAATGAATCATTTGAAAGACAACCTTTTAAATTTCGTTATAAATTGTACGGATATTTCCAATTTTCGCATATGCTTCTTCAATTTTATGTAAAAAGTTTCAATTTCCACCATCTATTTGGATCAAATTTCTGCATGTTTGAATGTTTTTAAGCGACAGATAGTCTGTCACTTATGGCATATTTCTCGCTATAGCAACTAGAGTAGCTATAGCTTTTCATCTATAGAATTGCAAAAGAAGGTTCTTCAAATTTTCTAAAATTACCTTATTTAACGTGGCACATCGTTTCATTTTTAAATATCCCTTGCCCGTACCTAGTCACAAAATATTTTTTTTATTTTCAGTATTCCTTATCAACGTGCTAAGGGTGATCCTAACCATAATGCATCCGAACTCTGCAAATCCTGCACCAGTGGGGATGAAAAGAGCCGCAAGAGCTGCCCTTATACTGATTCCCCTTTTTGGTTTGCAGTTCATACTGCTTCCGATGATTCCTGAGCAGCACCATCCTCTATATCATTTCTACATTTGGCTGTGTGTCGTCCATTGTCCCATTCCAGGTAAGCCCATTAGTCTTTATCCATTTTATGATGTCTATGTCGCAAACCTACTATAGCTAAAGATCGAAATTATTCGCACTGACACATCGCTGGTAGCCAAAACCTCCGCGGTGTGCGGAGACATTCAATTGGCGGTTTAATGTGCGTGCAAAACTAGAAGAATGAAGAGTGACAGTTCAGTACTGATTCAGCTAATATTTATAACCCTTCTTCCAATTTTTCTAAAAACTGCCAACAAATTCAAAATAGCAACGGGTGGGAGCTCTACCCGGGGTAGGAGTGGAAGGCGTTACCCAGGGTATCCTCTCCCGCCACTGGAAATCAGTTGTTTAAATGCAGATTCAACGAAATTGTGACTGACGGAGTAGTGACCAGTTAGGTCCGCATATGACGTCCGTTGAAAACGACTCATTTAGATCGTCAGCGACGAACTAGAACTAACTAAATATCAAAATCTGCATAACAATATATACAATACATGCAGAGTCATAAAATATGGAATAAACCTAAAAAAACACGATATCTCCAATATAAACAGTATTTTATCACCACTATCATACAGCCGGTATATCAGAGGGTCATAAGTAGTTGTAACACTCGCTTGCTGGTATTTTTTCGTTACTATCAGTCAAATGTGCACCGATTTTGATGTTTTTGCTATTTATTGAATTTTGGAAAAAAATACGGTTAAAGAATGTGCTACAATTTTCCAGGATATAGGATTCTTATGGAAGTCCTCCACGAAGACGTAGATTCTTTTAAAATTACTATAGTTGCAAAACATTTTGATTCACTGGACAACAATTTTAGTTTTTTAATTGTATCTTGTGGGAAAAGTGCACTTCTTTGTTAATTTTGGGGCGCTGAATCCAAAAATGACAATGAAATAAAAAAATTAGTTGCGGTTTAGAAAAAAATCTTTTTATTTTTAAGGATTATTAAAAAAAGTAACAAGATTCATATACTTCTAAGAATCAGTATATGCGCTGTCTTTTTGCTGTTCTTTTATGGATCGTTTTCTGGAGCATCTCTACCAGAGTCCAACCAGTAGTCTGCAAGCATGGAAGGATTCCACTTTCCCTGGTACCTTTTTTTCCATTGTTGAATATAACCTGATGAAAAACGTTCGCCGTGCTCATCACTACGGCTACGCAATTGTCAGGAAAAAAGTCCAGGTGTGAGTGTAGGAAATGATTTAAGAGACAAATTACAGCCCATCTTTTGATACGATGACAGCATATTTTGGACAAGGGTTTTATAGTTGTCAGCTTTCTATTTCCCAAGAAATTAGTGACCACCAGACGGAAATCATTTCCAAGCAGTTTTTCACTACCTGTTTCAAACTGTGTATCTTTCAAAATATTTCAAATCTGTGGCCCAACAAAAATACCTTCTTTAACCTTTGCCTCATAATTAGTCCTTGGAAATTTCTGACGCAGGTATTGAAAAGCTGGACCCATCTCTTATCTAATGCCTTGACAAGTTTTTCATTAGGCCCAACTTGATATGCAGTGGTGGTAATAAAATTTTTTTCGAATCTACTAATGGCATATGCTGTACATTTTTTTGACCTGGCTCTAGGAATTGACGAACAGGCCAGTTTTGTCTGGTGTAATGAAGTGCCTTTGCCCCGACTGTCCCATTCACACAAAAAACAGCAAAACTTTGTGTAGCCTAGCTGCAGTCCAAGTAAAAGTGCAACAACTTTCAAATCGCCACAATATGCCATTGGTGCTCATCGTATTTTTATGCATGTCAATAGGTACTTCATATTGTCATATGATTCTTTCATATGAACTGCATACCCTACAGGAAGAGATGGTAAAATATTTCCAATATGCAATAACACTGCCTTTAAACTCAATGTTGAACTGTTTATAAACAATCTCCATTCTTCTAAGTCTTTGTGGCGTTACGAAAAACACATACCGAAAGATCGTCTTCTAACAAGTTCCACTGCTGCAGTCTTGATCCAAGTAACTCTGCCTTACATTTTGAAGTTCTAAATCTCTTACAAGATCATTTAATTCTGACTGTGTTATTTGTGCGGTTGGTGGCATAACGTGCTCGGTATAAAATCAGGATCTCTTGACGTTGATGGCATATCTTCTTCCTGACGAATCACTCGATCGCCATGATCTGATTCGTTTTCTGATTCGCAAGTGTAGGATTCTGGGGGTTTGGAATATTCGTCACTGTGAGGCACAGGTCTCGTCGCAGATGGTATGTTTGGGTAGTTAATAACTGATTTTTTTTTCTTGGACATACCTGTTGCTTGTCCAACACAAGGTACCATGCAAAAGTAACAATCATTAATATGATTTGTAGGCTCTCTCCAAACCATTGGGACAGCAAAGCGCACAGACCGTTTTTTGCCATTTAACCAGCTCCTCAGACTTGAAGCACATGTATTACAGCAGATGTGGGGTGCCTACTGTTTGTCTTGATCACCTAGTTTACAACCGAAATAAAGCTGATATGCCTTTGTTATTAGTGGAGTAATAGACCATCTCTGAGACGCAAAAGTCACATCACCACACACGTAACAAAACTGATCTGGATTGTTTACACACTTTCGAGACATCTTGCGTGAACGCTGTCAGTCAACTGAGGAAAAAATGGCTAATATAAAACAATATAATGTACACGTATGTATAACGTAACACAATCATGCCGATTACATCATCTTTCCTTGCCGAATATAAAAATGTAGCACGTGCATTCTTGTGAATTACAGTATATTAACACTGTCACAGCAGGAACACATATAATTACCGTATCTCTAAAACCTGAACTAATATTGAAAAAATAAGTTTCATTCCGGTTTTAGCACATTAAAAATAGTAATATTTTGTTGATTTTATTAGGATATTTTTTGGCTGTTGATCAGTGATTATCCACATATTTCGTGCATGATGAGGGACCAAATAAATTTATCTGACCAGATCCAGCTTTTAATGTAAAGCTTCCCTATTACAAGTTTTAATTTAACTGACCTGTTTGTATGTTATGTATGTATGTATGAGTGTGTGTGAGAAAATCTTGGATCTGAATTTTGAACCAGTTAGCCTCAACGAATTGATCTGAATTTTTGTACACACGATTTCTTTACTTTCCCGACAATTGAAAACAGACTGCATGGTCAAAGGTTCCAGTCACCAGAAGAAGCAGTTGACGCATTCAAAAATGCCGTTTTGGATCTGCCATCAAACGAGTGGAATAAGTGCTTCGAAAATTGGTTCGAGTGCATGCAGATATGTATTAATCTTCGTGGAGAATACTTCGAAAAACAATAAATCATTTAACACTACCTACCGTGTTTTTTTATTTCCATATGCAAAACTTAAAAGACAGCCCTCGTAACACAAGAAGTATTATTATTATTTATATTAGTCCTATTAATAAAATATATGAAAGTTAGTTAGAAAATGCCAAACTAGTTATTTGACATCGTGAATACTAAAAAGTAAGAACTAAAGAAGAGAATGCATGTTTGAAAAGTAACTTTTATTTAGCAGATAATGAAATAAAATTTTAAAAGTAGTTGTAAAAGTTTTTTCCTATTGAAAATATTTAAACGGTAATCATCCCAAGGTTTCATATAGAGCGTGTTCCTTGTTCTATGTATTTGTATGTAAGTATTTAATGTCAACGCACTTCTCGGCCACCCTATCTGAACTCAACTACAGGACGCACAATGTTGCTGAGATATTCATATCTATCGTCGCAGAAATCTGGGAGGAATACGACATTAGGACTCATTTTTTTTCTTGAATAATATTCCATAATTCATCGTGGCCATAAGAGTATTCCCAAGCAGTTTCGTTTGGACGGGACACGACTTGAAAATAGAAACGATATGAAAGGAAAATCTACATCTTGCATGCGGAGGCAGCCGAATCTGCATTGAAAATTGAGCTGAATTTATGACCACAAAAATGTTTTTATCCTATAGAAATAACTTAATCGTTCACCAAGAGAGAATAGGGTTTTAGACCTTACAAAAAAGTAGAACACTTTTTAGATAATTTTACCAAAATTTATATAATAAATACATAGTGATTAAGTGTCCACAATAGCAATTCATTGTGGGCTTGTCGGAGTGAAATAAGAGCTTAAACCCAAAGAGGTGCACTGGCTCTAAACGGCGATAGTACGTCTATTTGTATGGGTCCTTGGTTTTGTGGCCTGGCATTGGAACCGAGACAAATAAAGCCTAATTCAATAAAATGTTGCGTTTTGGCTTGTATCAGTATTACAAGCGCAGTGCGGACAACACCATAAAGTTCAGTGGAAGCTCTGCTGGATCTCCCACCGTTGGATCTAGTGATCCGCGGAGAGGCGGGAGTGATCACACATCGGCCGTGGAGTCAGATCAGCTGGACCTTCATGAATCCTGTCAAAGGTCACACGGCCATCTTAGTCGAACTGTAAAGGATCCCGTCTTTCTGAGCAGGGGTTTTAATCGTCGCCTTCCACACATTTTAGAGATTTTACAGTAGAACGAAAATGGGTGTAATGTTTCTTGGTAATACCGAAAAACTATTTGAGGTGACTTTTTCATTTTAATGCAACGATTGGTATGTTTTTCAAGTAAATCAATTTTGTGTGGAAGTGGTTAAAAAAGTTTTGAATTTTCCAGATTTTTGAAAAAGTTGAACGGCAGTTTGTGTGACTTTTTTCTTTCGACTTCCTGCAGATAGGACAGTGGGTAATGAAAAACTTGGAGTTAATTAGATGATATATTTTTTGAACGGTATGAGAATTAACCAGCAAACTCAAAATTATAATACACAGTAACTAAAACAAAAAAAATGTTTTTCAAATACAAACAAATGTTCATTTTTTTAAACAGTAAAAGGGTAAACTAGAAAACTTAAAAGTATAATACACGGTAACTAAAGCAACAAAATGTAGTTTTTCAAATGCAAACTAATTTTCATGTGGTAGATTGCAGTAAATGTTTCGGTAAGTTTTATAGCAGTATTCCCTTTTAGAGCGAAGTATGATCATCGATTTTTTTTCTGGTAGCACTGTTGAAATTATCAATCTTAATATTACCTACTCTACCCTTCAATCATTGTAGTTCGATAAAGTCATAATTCGAGTCACTGTGGGTGGCTATACTTAAAAAATATTTTCTTAGGTTCTTTTTTGTCCACCATTAATTTCATAACATCGGTCCAATTTCAATTTTTACCTTCATTATTGGTGCGAACTGTCAAAATTCGTAATAGTTTTGAAAAACTTTTGAAATCCTGAAAGTCTGACCAGCTCATCGGAATGACTTTCTATGGATTTTTTCGGCTGGCTAATTCGACTATGTATAAGGTTAAGTTGGCTGGGAATGAAAATATCACCAACTTGTGAAATAACAGTACTTATTGCGTTATGCGCTGAATCTACCTCACTTTGTCCATGATTGGTCTCAAAAAAACGTAGAGATATGGTTTTGGTTCCCTTGATTTTCTGAACTGCATACAACATCATGGCAGCCATAATCGAGTTCTTGTTCTGACCAAAACATCCATCTGAATATAGAACTACAGATTTGATACCTTTTGCTGAGTAATACTCGAGGCTTTTGAACACACACCTAGATACTACACATACGCCACTTTGTGTGATTTGATACTGCATTAATAATTATTTCTCACAAACCGTCGTAAATCAAGTTACGTCGTTTAGTGTGATTCAAAAACAAAGTTTTTTTTAGATACACCATCTATCTTTTTTGCTATTGCTCAAAAGTTTTTGCTCTTACAGTTACGTGACTTTGTGGCGACGGTATGATCACAACTAATATAGCTTTAACCGCAACTTCAATGTCTAGTATCTGAGGGTGGAGTGGTATTTCGGAAGCCAGAAGGTCTCTGAAGAAAGTGGATACGCGGACGGATTAGTTAGATACACTACTATTTTCCAGGCGGAAATCTATGCGATTCTGGCTTGCTTAAGTGCCTGAAAGATTACTTTGAGCCTTGTGTTACAGTGCAGGGGCTCTGGATAGTTTAGCAACGAGCCATCTAGTATCGTTAGTGTGGGTATCGGGGCACTGTGGGATAAAAGCTGCTGATATGGCGGACGCTCTCGTGGATCTGAGCCAGCCCAAAGAGTCAGGGGGACAACTGAGAAGTGGATTTCTAGACAACACTCTCTGAAATGAAGAAATATCTCTATACATCTCCGTCAAGCACGAGAGCTCATCATAGGGACTAGTGCTGAGGATGGACACTTTTGCGTATCCTTGGGTAGAGCCAGCCTAAGGTTGTGGGTGGGACTGTTGTCTAGACATAACACGATGAGGCGCCACCTGCATGTGATGGGGAGGCTGAGGTTCCCATGTGTGAGCGCTGCGGGGTAGAGGAGTAGTCCGCGGCACATGTTCTGTTTCGCTACGAGGCTCTATACAAAATGTTAAGGAGCTGGAACTCAGGGGAGGCTAAGGGAATGTAGTGGTGCATAAGGGGCCGTTATGTGGCGTATGCGCCGGTTCCTCGTGGTGGCTGGTATGCCCCTAATTTCATTTATTCATTTATTCATTCATTCAAGCATCACACTCACTTTGTGGGGTTTTAGGGTTGATTATAAATAATCCCACACTTATGATGTTAAAAAAGCAACTTGAAAATTATGGGTTTAATTGACTCACAAGTGCTGGCAGAATTGGTCACTGAGTCAGAATTTGCATAAAGCAACGATGGACGAAAACTGAAAATTTGATTTCCAAAGATCAGCTGAAAATAAGCCACCGCACTTAACGAGCTCTATATTTGAATCTGAAATAACCGGAATATAAAAATTGCTATAAAAATGTTGAGAAAATATTTACGATATAAGTGAACGAGCTGAGGACACGGGAACTAGAAAAAGTCTTATCTGCTACATTTCCATGTTTCCGTCACTATAAGCTTTAAAGTGCGATCATATTAGCCAAATTTCGCTCTCTATAGATTCTTCCTAGCAGCTGCTACAGTTGACGAGACTCGCTGGCGATGAATTATGGCCCCAGTAATTTGAACTACCACAAGCATTAACGAATGGCAAATATCTGCAATCCATTAAAGTCGGAACCCCGCTGCAAGGACACGGGACGGAAGTTTGAATAGGGAAGAGATCGTGCAACTGACCAAAGTTAGTCGAAATCCGATCTAATATAAAGTATTCTTAACTTGAAGACATCATGTACCTCAGCAATAGTAAATAAAGGTAAATCTACCTACTAGAGTTTTATACAACCAGGAGTTCCCCACTTCTCCATATTTTGCTGCTTTATACAAAACAAAGTTATATATTTCAATAAACCCATATTGAGTAGTCACTTGGTTACTCATAACTGCCCTCTACAATCTCATTTAGCAACTGTGAAATTTCATTAAGTTACGTCGTATTTGTATACTGCTTGCAAGTAGCCCTCTGTAAAATCAATAAATAAAATGAAAAAAGACATTTTTAAACAGAAGCTTTCATTTAGCTGTTCATAAAATGAACTGCAAGGTTGAAAATATTTTTTCCGATTGGAAATATTTGAACGATAATAAAGCTCTGTATCTCAAGTTTTCAAATAAAATGGTGTTACCCCCCTTTTCCATCCTGGGTTCATTTTATGAACAGATAAAAGCTTGTTGTGTGAAACGTTTTTTCATTTTATTTATTTTTTTCTTTCAACTATTTATGATGTTAAATAGCTAGTTTGACAATTACTATATAACTCTCATAAGCTTTATTAATAGGACTGCATTGAACTTCTTACTTTATATTATGTATTATGAAATTTTATACATATAAATCATATACTGATAAATCAATATTTATTTGCTTAATGCGTTTCTCTCATTAAGGTCTTCCATTTGATACCCATATCAAAGCGGTGACCATGGAAATTATACGTCGCCATTCAGCAGATATGGATCGACAATAATGTTACTTTGGTTATTATGTTTCACACATCAGGCACTTCTATTTGATACCCACAGTATATGACTGTAAAAAAAAGTAAGTCGTCATGTTACGGTAGCCGCTATTTGGATTCAAAATGATATTACTATGTTTGTTGTGTTTCTCCCATCAAGCCCTTTCACCTATCGGAGTGATGGGAGCATTAACTACTACACTTGCTCTTTCTATCCGCTCCAACCCAGACGCGAAATATTGGTAAATACCACACATAAATATATCAACCAAGGCTCACCGGAAGATTAACAAAACATATATCGCCACATCTGTTTGCAACTGCAGATCCCACACGGAAGAGATTGCAGCCATTAACTCTGGAAATACTTTTTTGACTTCTAATGTCAAAAGTTAGGTCAAGCTAAAAAAAGGTTTTTTAGGAGATCCCTGAATTTTTAGTTTGAATTTAGAGTGACACTTACCAGATCTACTGATCAAGTATTGAAACAGATACATACTATAAATATGGAGGAGAATTCTAAAAAGTGAGGGAGTGACACTTACCAGATCTACTGATCAAGTATTGATACAGATACATACTATAAATATGGAGGAGAATTCTAAAAAGTGAGGGAGTGAGGGAGTAGAGAGTGTGGTCTCACTGAGTGAAAGGGATTTTGTACAGAGGACGTTTTGAAACTAAAAGATTATACCATTTCGTATGGTACGAAAAGATAGACCAATTAAACAAAAAAATTGGGAAGCTGCAACAGCCGTCACAAAAGCAATTACAACTTTCGCTGATATGCTTCAGGGCCTTCAACCGTTAATTCGCCTACAGCAGTGCTTACCATTGCAAACACGTACAGCAAAAAAACAATCACCAGTATTAAAACCCACAAATACAGTCATTGTTAAGCCTAATAACCAACAAGAGTGTAATAACACAAAGAAAGACATCGCAAAATTTGGAATCCTATCAGTTTGAAAATTGCTATTGAAAAAGTTTATGATTTGGAGAATGGTGGGTTGAAAACCCAATGTAAAACAACAGATGATATCGACAAGCTACATAAAGAAGTAAAATTAAAAATGCCAGAAACATATACAGTGAAAACTTCAGAGATAAGTAAAAAACCACGGATCAAAGTTATTGGATTTTGTCAAGAGTATGCAGAAGACGAGCTAATAAATACTATAAAATCACAAAATGAATCTTTTCACGAAAATCCGCAAATGAGAGTAATTACAGTCAAGAAAATGAAAACTAAATATCAAGCAATTTTAGAAGTGGATGCTGTGATCTTTAAGTGTGTTAGGAATGAAGGTGTTACTTTTATAGGCATGTCTGCTCTGTTTTCGAGTACATCAATGTTCGATGCTATAAACGTATCGGGTTTAACCACATAGCTAAATACTGCACAAAATCAGGAAGATGTATTACTTGTGGATTAGAAGGACATTCAACAGAAAACTGTAGCACCAGTGAAATGTACAAATGCTGACCAAATTGTAAAAGTGCAAACCAGGATTTTATTAATCATGGACCATTGAAAATTGTGAAGTATATAGAAGGAAAATTGAGCGTGAGAGGGGGAAAATGATTTATGCAAATGAATAGCAACTACTAAGTCCAGATTGGACCGCCAGACATACTGGAGGTGTAGTGATTTATGTTTACCACAAAATACAGATCAAATTACCACTTTAGACTATGCATACTGGTATGCACATATACAGTCCAAATTATTTGGGAAACGTATGATCTTTGTACTTTTTATCGCTCACCAAATAGTGATGCATTTTTTATGTTTTTTATTGCGAAGAAATGTCGAAATTTAGAAACAATATAATACTTTTAGGTGATTATTAATTTAAATTATTATAGCAAAAGCATGAAACAAGAAAATTGAAAGAAACCATAAATAACTATGGGTTCAAGCAAAAAATTGAAGAGAGTACCAGAATAACATAATTATCAGAGACTTTGTTAGATCTTATTATTGTAAATTTCGAATGTGTAGGGATTAAAGCTATATATACTCCTAAAGTTAGTGATCACAGTTGGACAATGCTGCCCTTGGTAGGACATTTTCTGATACAAAAAATAAGAAAATCGTAAATACTATTAAGTATGAAAACTTGAACGAGAACTTGCTGGCTGCTATTGGAATTTTGGTGAGAATATGGAAAAAATATATCACAATATAAAAGGAAATATAAAAAATTGTTTAGATCTTGCAACTGATAAAAAATAGATATGCTCGACAAAAAATACACCCTGGTATAACAAAAATATTAAGGCAGCTCAAAATTTAAGAGGCATACAATACAAAAATGTATATTCACAAAGTCAAATGATGACTGGGGGTATATAAAACTCTTAGGAATAAATGTTTGTATGTAGTTAGAGACGAAAAAGGAAATTCTACGATAAACAAATCGATAATAACAAGTACGACAGTGTAAAGATGTGAAAACTTTAAAAAGACTGACCAATTCGAAGCCGGCATGCTTGGTGTAAATCAAGTTCAATTCGAAACGGTACCGAAACAAATTCTTGGTAATTGCAAACAAACTACATGAATATTTGTGGAAAGTATTGTTGATATTGTGGGTACTGTCAATGCTGCACCTGACTATATTAAAATCAGTTTCCAGGGGGAAGTGTTGCATACACTTTCAAATTTCATAGCGTATCATTGAATTATCTGAGAAAAAAAGTAACTGTTTAAAATCAAACAACAGCTGTACCGAAATCACTACTAAAAACGTGCTGAAAAACTGTTTCGAAATTTTGGGATCCTGTATTAAATTGGATCAATTGTTCACTGAGAAGCAGTTCTTTCCTGAAAATTTGAAATGCTCTACAATAACATCAGTTCCCAAAATAAGGTATCTAAAGATGCAGCGACATGAGACCCATACATGTGTTACCAGACATTGAAAAATTATTAGGGTCCACAGTGCATGATCAAGTAAGGCAGTTTTATGAAGAAAACAAAATTTTAGTGGAGGCGCAAGCAGGCTTTCGAAAAAATATTCCACAGAAACGGCTTTCCAGCTGGTAACTGAGAATTGGAGAAGAACCATAGACCCAGAAGAAGTTGTAATAGCAGTATTTTTGGATTTGAAGAGGGCATTTGAAACGATTGATAGAGATATTTTGTTAGGTAAATTGAAGGCATCTGGTATATCAGGAAGCGTTTTAGATTGGCTCAGAAATTATTTGACTAAAAGCATGCAAGTACAAAAGTTAATGACACTATTTCATGAAAAATTGAAAATATGTTGGGTGTTTCACAAGGCAGGATCGTGGGACCACTTCTTTTATTTTATACATGAATGATTTACCTCCCATAGTCAAAAAATTCAGATTTTCGCCGGTGACACTATCATTTATAGGTACTAAAAATACTACTAAAAAACATTCAGACTGGTATCTCTTATATAAATGAAGACTTGAAACTTGTCTTAAAACGGTTAGCATCTAACCGACTCAAATTAAATACGTAAACGAAAGCTATGTTAATCGAAAAAAAAACAATGTACAAATGTTCAACTGAATATTGATGGTGAAGATATTAAATTCATAGAAAATTTTAAATACCTGGGGTTTTTGTTGACTCTCGATTAATTTTTAATTATCTATAATACCATCATTCTTCCAAATTTCTTGTACTGTTTGACTATTCTATATTTAGCAAATAATTTCATTTTTGAAAGACTGCAAATTTTACAAAACAAGTGCATGAGAATAATACTGGATAAAGATAAATATACTCCAATTAGACAAATGCTTAGCAAATTAAAATGGCTGAATGTAAATTTTATCAAATATCTTGTAATGATATTCATTTATAAAGTATATTTCCATCAAGTCGAACAAACTTAACATCATCAAATGCCGACCATAATTTACATAATACCAGAAATAAAGATGACTTCCATTTAATGACCAAAAAGTATAAGGTATGCTACAAATCTGTATTCCATCAAGGGTTGATTGAATATAATGAATTATACACAGAGATAAAATACCAGAAAACTTTGACAAAATTTAAAGTAAAGTTGAGGAATCACTTGTTAAATCTACAATTATAGCTTGCCCAGCATTTACATCATACATCATATGGCTTGAATTTACTAATTCTAAGTTGTTTACAATTATTCTGTTTATGTAGTCAAATGTGCTAAATAAATCTTTCTACTACTACTACCTGATAGCCATGTCGTAGGGGTAGGTAGGCAGGCGGCCACCTTATTAGATTTATAATGACGTCAATTTGATTATTATCTTCCCTTCATGAAGCCCTTTCATTTGATACCCATAGTATAGAGATGACCATGAAAATTATAAATCGCCATTTGCGATGGCCGCCTCCTTGGATGTAGAATCATATCCATTGCTTGTTATTTGATACCTATATCATAGAGGTATCGATGATAATTAAAATCGCCATCTTGCGGCGACCGCCATATTGGACTTCACTTTGCTTATTGCGTTTCGCTCATAAATCCCCTTCTCTTCAATCAGACCCCGTTCCGCCCAGTCTAGTACTTCCTTCACTCCCTCCACAACCTGTCTTGGAACAGATTACCAATATAGGACTGGGGTAAAGTATGGTGTTGTCATCGTAAATGTAGACTTCACAGTTGTTGGGACAAGGCATAAAAAGCGAGTTAAGGATTGGTCCTAGGACTGAGCCCTGTCCCGTCTACGTGGACGAAATCCAAGGCCATTATAGTGATGAGATTTATATGTGTCACTTTTAAACCCTATTTGCTGCATAGTTGCAGGTGTAAGTGAGTCTGTTTCATTCCATTGCATTCCCTGCAGATTAAACACACTATTAAAGTTAAGGTAGGAAGACGGTTTTAGTGGATTGCGTTGCCGTTAACAATTCAGCTGCATTATCCAACACGGTTAGTTTTAGTTGAGTGTTGTTTGTGCTTGCTTGCAGCTTCTGTTTTGTGCAATTAATTTAATAGTGGCGAAGTAAACTAAACCGATTTTCCAGCCAGATGAGACATAAGCCAAGTTCATTTCGGCCGATTCAAGCGATTGAGATTTGCAAGTGTATCGGCATTTGTTCATGGAAGTTGGAAATTGGGTTGATAACGGTTAGTGTAGTTCAACCGGAACACAATGCAGACATATGATGGATATCCCAAATTATGTAAGGTATTTCTCTCTCTCTCTCTCTCTATCTATCTCTCTCTCTCGAATATGACAAGTTTCTGTGAAATGCTGTGTCTCCTACACTGATATAGTTTCCTAAAACTGTCAGTGTAAAATCGTCTTTCCTTGATATGTTTGTTTGTTTGTTTAAGATTCATTTAGCATGATTGCTACAATTGAAGGGTATGCCGGAACAACGTTCTAACCGCCAAAGTTTAGTTTGAGAAAAACGAAAAAAACGCTTTTCTATGTTTTACTCCGAAATTAAAAAAAGAAAACAGACAGGCTATTTACTAATCGATATTTAATATATTTGAGAAACACAACATCTTTTATAAACCATGTTAAACAAATTAAGAGCCTTAGAAAATAAATTCCCTAAAACAACGTTATATATACACGTCACTTACAACGTTTTTACACGGAAACGAGTCGTTTACGACCTTGTTTTACGCTTAATGGGTCAAATTTTTTTTTTATTGTAATACAGTGAAGTTGGTGCTACAAGAAACATAATACAAATGGATAACATTTGATGGTTTTAAACAACTTTCAGGTTTTCGTAAAAACTAACATATTTTAAGGGGATATAGTCACACATATCCATCAGGTTTGCCTTTTTTTACTTTTTGATCGAAAGTGCTTCATTATATGCCTCTTTAAGATCTCTTATCGCTACTTCTTGTACTAATTTCTTGCGTGACTTCAACAAGTAAGTAAACCATGGTTGAAGTGTGTTGTGAGACTTTCTTACTCGTAAAGTATTCACATCATCTGCGGTCATTTGCAACCACATTACTTGGGTGATTTTACATGATGGATCTTTATATATAACATTTTCCGCTGCCTGAAAATCCTTAAAAAAAGATTGATGCATGAAGATCACTTTAAATGGATTGGATACCTTCGACTTAGCGACAACATCAGCCCACTGTGAGGGAACAAATACTTTAGAGATTTTTTTTGTCGTTCTATGAGAGAAAAGTCTCTATCACACGGCAAAAAGCTATGCCCGCTCGTAAGAAATTTTTGTTCGACTTGCGTAAAGAACTTTTCTAAAACTAGAAGTCGCAGCATTGTCAGCATTTTCCAGTTATTGTTCTGGCCCACACACCTGTCTGACCATACAACTAGTTTTCTTTCTTCACCTGCTTTGAGACGACTATACTTGTTAGTAATATAGAATAGTAGTGCTGAAGCAATCTCTGTAGATCCCCGATGTGCCATTGCTTCATGCCATAGTAACATTGTTGCGTTTTCCTCCCCCATATTATGAACAGCATAGTTATATGTTAGAATTGCCTTTGATAGAATACAGATGAATGTGTTAAATTGGGACAAAAAAGCACTTGTTGCAGATCTGTGCACAACACAACATAATTTGGATTGAGTTTAGAGGTCTCGGTATCATCTTCAATGTTGTATAACCCGCTTACAGCTTTCTATGGTGGATCTCACTCTCGATTTCTATTTTTTTCTTTTCATTAGCGTCATCAGTTGAACAAAGTTTCATAAACAGCTTGTCACAATACGAACATGTGTCAGATCTTGGTAGACCAAATCGCAGATTGAACTTGCTCTTGAAAATGTCGTGATAAACCCTAAAGGAAATATTATTTGCATCGGGGTATTTCTCCTTAAAAAGTCTGAACATTTTTGAGATATTAGATCAGCTGGACGGCATTGTTTGGCTGAAGTATTTCTGCTGTAATGATTTTCCTGTAGGGGAAACGATCGGATGTGATCGGAAATGAGACCTACGTCCATGTTTTTAAACTTTTTAGGACGATTGAGATGCTTTTCACGTTGATCTTGAAGGTTATTCATGTTCGCTTTAAGTTTACCAATAAGCCACTGTAATCTTCTAGGTATAATTGAGAATATACAGGGTGACCTCGAAGTTGAGTCATTTATTTTAACAGTGAGTAGATCTGATCAAAAGAAATGTTTTTTTCCTTTACCATTTTCCTGGTAAAATTAAAGTAACAAAGTTATAGCCCTTTGGAAGTTTGAGTACCGCCCTGTCTCAATAACAATATTATGTGGTCGTGTTTGGCGACAACGGATATAATCCGCCGTATCGGTTCATCGCATCGGAAACAAAAAAGCGAAAGAATTTGGAACGATGTTTTTACAAGTATCTCATTCATTTGTATACAGTCAGTGACAGTGAATGGTGGTATCTGTTGCGTGGCTCAAACGAAATAAAAATGGCACATGTTTATGCGGATCGGTTTCCCAATCGAGTGCAACCAACCCCTCGTGCATTTGTTAATGTAGTACAACGGGCTCGTGAATCAGGTGACTTAAGACCTCAGAGGGGACCTCACGTTCAAATACAGGTCCGCACT
Organism: Acanthoscelides obtectus; assembly: GCA_963669975.1. Classification (NCBI taxonomy): domain Eukaryota; kingdom Metazoa; phylum Arthropoda; class Insecta; order Coleoptera; family Chrysomelidae; genus Acanthoscelides; species Acanthoscelides obtectus. The sequence continues at coordinate 7,866 of CAVLJG010003215.1, read as the reverse complement.
GAAATACTTGTCGGGAGGATACTTTATAAAACAAGGTAAAAATTTTTTTTATTTTTTTTTTATTTTTACACACATATTTTGGTTTATCTTCCCTTCTACAATCATTATCTGAAAATTAATGACTCAACTTCAAAGTCACCCTGTATAACAAACTGTTCCTCTACATACTTGAGTGCCATTAATACTGTACTTTACAGTGCAATGTCTACGAGATATATTTTCCTCAACTCTCCTACGTTTTGGTTCTTGGAGGGATATGATTTGCGACAGATATTGCGACTGACCATCATAATGAAGCTTCCTAAATTTCTGGAACAGACTCACATGTCTTCCAACGAGCAAATCGGCGTTACATCCTCTGGGGTTGAGGACATTTGCAGACCACGTCCTAAAAAAAAATGCACACATTGCACGATATCCCATACTGTCAGGATGGTCACAGGCCCAAGCCGTAAGTGAAATTTCGGGACCCACGCTGCATATTGTGTATTTAACACCTTACATAAAAAACGGTCAACATTTTTTTTCACTATGAAAAATTGGATAATAATGTGCATCGCCTGTGGACACTTTTAAGTGTTAATAAATCTTACCTCTTCTGGCTGGCTTAACGCAGCCTTAGGTACGTTTCTCGATGAAATGTATGCTTCTCCTGCATCCCTCTGATGTTTTCTTACAGTCTGCTTCCAGGTGTCAATTTTTAGCTTTCGTTTTTTACCTCTGTTCATATGACTAATAATAGACTCTGATAAACTAACTTTCATCTTGCAGATATCACGTGGGCTGTGGTAGTTTCGAAAACAAAATTGCTGAAACCTGTCGGCGCGTGCACATACAACGTTGTTACGTGGATATCAAGATTCACTGAATCATTTAGACGTCTGGACACCGATTAAATTTGTGATTCTCAGCTTGAAAGAGGGGGAGGTTATGCGAATGGATACATAGATCCTTGTTTTTTAGAAATCCCACTTTTGACCAAACTGTCGGTTAGAACGTTTTTCCGGCATACCCTTCAATTACATTGTTCTGAAAAACTAAACAATTACATAACATACAGATATTTAGAAAAAAACAAAATTTGCATCTCTAAGAATTTTCACTGTCCATGAAATATTCCTTTAGCTTTCGTTTTAACATCTTTAAATTACAAGTGGACTTGTTATTTAGTTTAATAAATTCAAGTTATCCTTTCTGAAATATTGATTTGTTAGTTATATTACTACTGCAATTTTGCAAATGAAAATCTATATTTCCTCTTGTAGAATAATTGTGGTAATGATTATTCAATTCTATGTCTATGTCAAATTTTGTGGCAAAAGATGATTTTTTATTTTAAATACAAAAATAAGAACCAAATATGATATGAATTTTTTTATATTCAACCACTGCAATTCTTGTAACATAGATTTTATTTTGGTGTACTTATATTTATTAAATATAATTCTCATTGCTTTATGTTGCAAGAATTTTGAGAATACACTGGCAGTTAACAAGATGGATGAACAATATAGTAAATGCGGTAGAATAATTGTATTATAATCTACTTTCTCGGAATATGTACCAATACTATGAGAAGCCCTATAAAAGTAATTTGTTTCTTTGGCAATTTTTGAAATAATGTATTCATGGTGATAGTCAAAACTTAGTTTACTATCAATGCATACACCTAAAAATTTAATTGATTCGACATTTTCAATTATTTCTCCATTTATCCTAACTGTGATAGTATTTTCATTTAGGTAATTTTAGTTTATTTACATTTAACCAATTTATGATTTTTGCCAAGTCAGAATTTATCATTTTTAAAGCAGTGTCTATATTTCCATCTGATATATATATATATAACTTGAGACGTGGTCATTGTCGTCTAGACCAGTTAGGTGAAAAATTAAAGCTTACGCCTTTTGTTGGGTACTTCGACAAAATTTAAGCAAAGAGGACTCTTTATACTTTTTTTAATTCTCTCTAGCTTTCAATGGACTTTGCCATCATCATCAGGAGCTGCAATTACAATTATAACAGTAGCAACAAAGGTGTAAAATGAATTTAAATTGACTCAACTTACAGTAGTATGTGAGGATGTTGCTAATAGTTGTTTACGTATAGGATGAGGGAAACGTCCAGTAACATGGTGAGAGCTGGATAGATTGTACAGTAGTCGAACTTATATAAAATATGACAAGAACAAGTTAAAAAACAGATTAAAAATTATTTAAAAAATTAAAGTATTACATCGTGAAGCCACTTGATGATTGCACAAATTAGTGGTCATGGAATGATGAGTGACATGAAACCCTTTGACAGAAGGCCGAAGGATGTCAATGTCAGTATTGAAAGATGGAACGAATTGTGGGCGTGTGCCAAAACGTTGCCAAATCACTTCAGATGATGAGATTTTCAGAATTTTATGTTAGAATTTGTTAAACCGACCAGAGGCAGTTGAATAAACTATGTTTATTAATGGGAATTTAAATTAACAATATTAATAAATCGTGAGGAGAGAATTATTATATTTTGAGTGGAATGAAATTTACTGGTGGAATCGGCCAAAACACAGATTCTAATTATGGTTGTAAGAGTTGAAATTTGGGGAGATATGTAAGTTCTCCAATTTTTCGCAGTTTAGCAAATATGAGTAAATGACACTCAGTTGTTTAACATCTGTCTTTTGTTGATACAGTTGTTATTCATGAAAATGTGGGACATTTCCAGGAATAAACGTTTGGAAAGGTGTTTTTCTTTATCAAGAACTTTGATACTTGTGTAATTCATAGAATGCCCTGTTGTGTTAACATGAGATGCTAGAGCGCATCTTTCAGGATGAAGCCTAGCATCACTTTTGTGTGATGTAATCCTTCCTTTCAGAGATCTGGAGGTCTGACCTATGTATATTTGGTTGCAATTGTTGCAATTGATGGAGTAGACTGTGTTGGTTAAGCCAAGCAGCGGGACTTTGTCTTTCATTTTTGAAAAAATGCAGTTTATAGTGAGGACGGATTTGCAAGCAATTCGAAAGTTCAAAGGACTGCACAATCTGATCAGCTTAGGGGTCAGTTCCTTGATGTAGGGCAGGACAGCAAAACCCCTAATCCGGAACTGATGTAATTCCCAATATAACATCAATCCTACAGTACAGCACCAACCCGGACTCCAGACCTGGTTTTGCTGTCCTGCCCTACATCAAGGAACTGACCCCTAAGCTGATCAGATTGTGCAGTCCTTTGAACTTTCGAATTGCTTGCAAATCCGTCCTCACTATAAACTGCATTTTTTCAAAAATGAAGACAAAGTCCCGCTGCTTGGCTTAACCAACACAGTCTACTCCATCAATTGCAACAATTGCAACCAAATATACATAGGTCAGACCTCCAGATCTCTGAAAGGAAGGATTACATCACACAAAAGTGATGCTAGGCTTCATCCTGAAAGATGCGCTCTAGCATCTCATGTTAACACAACAGGGCATTCTATGAATTACACAAGTATCAAAGTTCTTGATAAAAAAAACACCTTTCCAAACGTTTATTCCTGGAAATGTCCCACATTTTCATGAATAACAACTGTATCAACAAAAAGACAGATGTTAAACAACTGAGTGTCATTTACTCATATTTGCTAAACTGCGAAAAATTGGAGAACTTACATATCTCCCCAAATTTCAACTCTTCACAACCATAATTAGAATCTGTGTTTTTGGCCGATTCCACCAGTAAATTTCATTCCACTCAAAATATAATAATCTCTCCTCACGATTTATTAATAATTGTTAATTTAAATTCCCATTAATAAATATAGTTTATTCAACTGCCTCTGGTCGGTTTAACAAATTCTAACATAAAATTCTGAAAATCTCATCATCTGAAGTGATTTGGCAACGTTTTGGCACACGCCCACAATTCGTTCCATCTTTCAATACTGACATTGACATCCTTCGGCCTTCTGTCAAAGGGTTTCATGTCACTCATCATTCCATGACCACTAATTTGTGCAATCATCAAGTGGCTTCACGATGTAATACTTTAATTTTTAAATAATTTTTAATCTGTTTTTAACTTGTTCTTGTCATATTTTATATAAGTTCGACTACTGTACAATCTATCCAGCTCTCACCATGTTACTGGACGTTTCCCTCATCCTATACGTAAACAACTATTAGCAACATCCTCACATACTACTGTAAGTTGAGTCAATTTAAATTCATTTTACACCTTTGTTGCTACTGTTATCATTGTAATTGCAGCTCCTGATGATGATGGCAAAGTCCATTGAAAGCTAGAGAGAATTAAAAAAAGTATAAAGAGTCCTCTTTGCTTAAATTTTGTCGAAGTACCCAACAAAAGGCGTAAGCTTTAATTTTTCACCTAACTGGTCTAGACGACAATGACCACGTCTCAAGTTATATATATTATATCAGATGGAAATATAGACACTGCTTTAAAAATGATAAATTCTGACTTGGCAAAAATCATAAATTGGTTAAATGTAAATAAACTAAAATTACCTAAATGAAAATACTATCACAGTTAGGATAAATGGAGAAATAATTGAAAATGTCGAATCAATTAAATTTTTAGGTGTATGCATTGATAGTAAACTAAGTTTTGACTATCACCATGAATACATTATTTCAAAAATTGCCAAAGAAAACAAATTACTTTTATAGGGCTTCTCATAGTATTGGTACATATTCCGAGAAAGTAGATTATAATACAATTATTCTACCGCATTTACTATATTGTTCATCCATCTTGTTAACTGCCAGTGTATTCTCAAAATTCTTGCAACATAAAGCAATGAGATTATATTTAATAAATATAAGTACACCAAAATAAAATCTATGTTACAAGAATTGCAGTGGTTGAATATAAAAAAATTCATATCATATTTGGTTCTATTTTTGTATTTAAAATAAAAAATCATCTTTTGCCACAAAATTTGACATAGACATAGAATTGAATAATCATTACCACAATTATTCTACAAGAGGAAATATAGATTTTCATTTGCAAAATTGCAGTAGTAATATAACTAACAAATCAATATTTCAAAGGATAACTTGAATTTATTAAACTAAATAACAAGTCCACTTGTAATTTAAAGATGTTAAAACGAAAGCTAAAGGAATATTTCATGGACAGTGAAAATTCTTAGAGATGCAAATTTTGTTTTTTTCTAAATATCTGTATGTTATGTAATTGTTTAGTTTTTCAGAACAATGTAATTGAAGGGTATGCCGGAAAAAACGTTCTAACCGACAGTTTGGTCAAAAGTGGGATTTCTAAAAAACAAGGATCTATGTATCCATTCGCATAACCTCCCCCTCTTTCAAGCTGAGAATCACAAATTTAATCGGTGTCCAGACGTCTAAATGATTCAGTGAATCTTGATATCCACGTAACAACGTTGTATGTGCACGCGCCGACAGGTTTCAGCAATTTTGTTTTCGAAACTACCACAGCCCACGTGATATCTGCAAGATGAAAGTTAGTTTATCAGAGTCTATTATTAGTCATATGAACAGAGGTAAAAAACGAAAGCTAAAAATTGACACCTGGAAGCAGACTGTAAGAAAACATCAGAGGGATGCAGGAGAAGCATACATTTCATCGAGAAACGTACCTAAGGCTGCGTTAAGCCAGCCAGAAGAGGTAAGATTTATTAACACTTAAAAGTGTCCACAGGCGATGCACATTATTATCCAATTTTTCATAGTGTAAAAAAATGTTGACCGTTTTTTATGTAAGGTGTTAAATACACAATATGCAGCGTGGTCCCGAAATTTCACTTACGGCTTGGGCCTGTGACCATCCTGACAGTATGGGATATCGTGCAATGTGTGCATTTTTTTTTAGGAACGTGTCTGCAAATGTCCTCAAACCCCCAGAGGATGTAACGCCGATTTGCTCGTTGGAAGACATGTGAGTCTGTTCCAGAAATTTAGGAAGCTTCATTATGATGGTCAGTCGCAATATCTGTCGCAAATCATATCCCTCCAAGAACCAAAACGTAGGAGAGTTGAGGAAAATATATCTCGTAGACATTGCACTGTAAAGTACAGTATTAATGGCACTCAAGTATGTAGAGGAACAGTTTGTTATACAGGGTGACTTTGAAGTTGAGTCATTAATTTTCAGATAATGATTGTAGAAGGAAGATAAACCAAAATATGTGTGTAAAAATAAAAAAAAATAAAAAAAATTTTTACCTTGTTTTATAAAGTATCCTCCCGACAAGTATTTCAGTGCGGACCTGTATTTGAACGTGAGGTCCCCTCTGAGGTCTTAAGTCACCTGATTCACGAGCCCGTTGTACTACATTAACAAAGGCACGAGGGGTTGGTTGCACTCGATTGGGAAACCGATCCGCAAACATGTGCCATTTTTTATTTCGTTTGAGCCACGCAACAGATACCACCATTCACTGTCACTGACTGTATACAAATGAATGAGATACTTGTAAAAACATCGTTCCAAATTCTTTCGCTTTTTTGTTTCCGATGCGATGAACCGATACGGCGGATTATATCCGTTGTCGCCAAACACGACCACATAATATTGTTATTGAGACAGGGCGGTACTCAAACTTCCAAAGGGCTATAACTTTGTTACTTTAATTTTACCAGGAAAATGGTAAAGGAAAAAAACATTTCTTTGATCAGATCTACTCACTGTTAAAATAAATGACTCAACTTCGAGGTCACCCTGTATATTCTCAATTATACCTAGAAGATTACAGTGGCTTATTGGTAAACTTAAAGCGAACATGAATAACCTTCAAGATCAACGTGAAAGCATCTCAATCGTCCTAAAAAGTTTAAAAACATGGACGTAGGTCTCATTTCCGATCACATCCGATCGTTTCCCCTACAGGAAAATCATTACAGCAGAAATACTTCAGCCAAACAATGCCGTCCAGCTGATCTAAATATCTCAAAAATGTTCAGACTTTTTAAGGAGAAATACCCCGATGCAAATAATATTTCCTTTAGGGTTTATCACGACATTTTCAAGAGCAAGTTCAATCTGCGATTTGGTCTACCAAGATCTGACACATGTTCGTATTGTGACAAGCTGTTTATGAAACTTTGTTCAACTGATGACGCTAATGAAAAGAAAAAAATAGAAATCGAGAGTGAGATCCACCATAGAAAAGCTGAAGCGGGTTATAAAACATTGAAAGATGATACCGAGACCTCTAAACTCAATCCAAATTATGTTGTGTTGTGCACAGATCTGCAACAAGTGCTTTTTTGTCCCAATTTAACACATTCATCTGTATTCTATCAAAGGCAATTCTCAACATATAACTATGCTGTTCATAATATGGGGGAGGAAAACGCAACAATGTTACTATGGCATGAAGCAATGGCACATCGGGGATCTACAGAGATTGCTTCAGCACTACTATTCTATATTACTAACAAGTATAGTCGTCTCAAAGCAGGTGAAGAAAGAAGAAAACTAGTTGTATGGTCAGACAGGTGTGTGGGCCAGAACAATAACTGGAAAATGCTGACAATGCTGCGACTTCTAGTTTTAGAAAAGTTCTTTACGCAAGTCGAACAAAAATTTCTTACGAGCGGGCATAGCTTTTTGCCGTGTGATAGAGACTTTTCTCTCATAGACGACAAAAAAAAATCTCTAAAGTATTTGTTCCCTCACAGTGGGCTGTTGTCGCTAAGTCGAAGGTATCCAATCCATTTAAAGTGATCTTCATGCATCAATCTTTTTTTAAGGATTTTCAGGCAGCGGAAAATGTTATATATAAAGATCCATCATGTAAAATCACCCAAGTAATGTGGTTGCAAATGACCGCAGATGATGTGAATACTTTACGAGTAAGAAAGTCTCACAACACACTTCA
>CAVLJG010003214.1:279392-346000 GCA_963669975.1 Acanthoscelides obtectus | reverse complement strand
CGGAACATACTTTTTCAGAGTTAGGGTGGGTTTATATGGCGTTCGCGCTAAAAAAATTATATTTCAAAAAAATTGGCTTACGCCCAAAATTTTTTTGTGCGAATCGTGTTTATTTAACATGTTCTAACATCCCACCAAGCCGTTTCCCCCAGGGGGGTCCGGAACACCCCGATCCGCACTTCGATCAGATTTCGAAAAAACACCTGTCATTTTTCAAAATCGCTTTACGCCCAAAATTTTTTCACTGATATCCGGTCAACTTAACGTGTTCTAACAGCCCATGATAGTCGATCGCTCGAGCGGGGTCCGGAACATACTTTTTCAGAGTTAGGGTGAGTTTACATGGCGTTCGCGCTAAAAAAATTATATTTCAAAAAAATTGGCTTACGCCCAAAATTTTTTTGTGCAAATCGTGTTTATTTAACATGTTCTAACATCCCACCAAGCCGTTTCCCCCAGGGGGGTCCGGAACACCCCGATCCGCACTTCGATCAGATTCGAAAAAACACCTGTCATTTTTCAAAATCGCTTTACGCCCAAAATTTTTTCACTGATATCCGGTCAACTTAACGTGTTCTAACAGCCCATGATAGTCGATCGCTCGAGCGGGGTCCGGAACATACTTTTTCAGAGTTAGGGTGGGTTTACATGGCGTTCGCGCTAAAAAAATTATATTTCAAAAAAATTGGCTTACGCCCAAAATTTTTTTGTGCGAATCGTGTTTATTTAACATGTTCTAACATCCCACCAAGCCGTTTCCCCCAGGGGGGTCCGGAACACCCCGATCCGCACTTCGATCAGATTTCGAGAAAACACCTGTCATTTTTCAAAATCGCTTTACGCCCAAAATTTTTTCACTGATATCCGGTCAACTTAACGTGTTCTAACAGCCCATGATAGTCGATCGCTCGAGCGGGGTCCGGAACATACTTTTTCAGAGTTAGGGTGGGTTTACATGGCGTTCGCGCTAAAAAAATTATATTTCAAAAAAATTGGCTTACGCCCAAAATTTTTTTGTGCGAATCGTGTTTATTTAACATGTTCTAACATCCCACCAAGCCGTTTCCCCCAGGGGGGTCCGGAACACCCCGATCCGCACTTCGATCAGATTCGAGAAAACACCTGTCATTTTTCAAAATCGCTTTACGCCCAAAATTTTTTCACTGATATCCGGTCAACTTAACGTGTTCTAACAGCCCATGATAGTCGATCGCTCGAGCGGGGTCCGGAACATACTTTTTCAGAGTTAGGGTGGGTTTACATGGCGTTCGCGCTAAAAAAATTATATTTCAAAAAAATTGGCTTACGCCCAAAATTTTTTTGTGCGAATCGTGTTTATTTAACATGTTCTAACATCCCACCAAGCCGTTTCCCCCAGGGGGGTCCGGAACACCCCGATCCGCACTTCGATCAGATTCGAAAAAACACCTGTCATTTTTCAAAATCGCTTTACGCCCAAAATTTTTTCACTGATATCCGGTCAACTTAACGTGTTCTAACAGCCCATGATAGTCGATCGCTCGAGCGGGGTCCGGAACATACTTTTTCAGAGTTAGGGTGGGTTTACATGGCGTTCGCGCTAAAAAAATTATATTTCAAAAAAATTGGCTTACGCCCAAAATTTTTTTGTGCGAATCGTGTTTATTTAACATGTTCTAACATCCCACCAAGCCGTTTCCCCCAGGGGGGTCCGGAACACCCCGATCCGCACTTCGATCAGATTTCGAGAAAACACCTGTCATTTTTCAAAATCGCTTTACGCCCAAAATTTTTTCACTGATATCCGGTCAACTTAACGTGTTCTAACAGCCCATGATAGTCGATCGCTCGAGCGGGGTCCGGAACATACTTTTTCAGAGTTAGGGTGGGTTTACATGGCGTTCGCGCTAAAAAAATTATATTTCAAAAAAATTGGCTTACGCCCAAAATTTTTTTGTGCGAATCGTGTTTATTTAACATGTTCTAACATCCCACCAAGCCGTTTCCCCCAGGGGGGTCCGGAACACCCCGATCCGCACTTCGATCAGATTCGAGAAAACACCTGTCATTTTTCAAAATCGCTTTACGCCCAAAATTTTTTCACTGATATCCGGTCAACTTAACGTGTTCTAACAGCCCATGATAGTCGATCGCTCGAGCGGGGTCCGGAACATACTTTTTCAGAGTTAGGGTGGGTTTACATGGCGTTCGCGCTAAAAAAATTATATTTCAAAAAAATTGGCTTACGCCCAAAATTTTTTTGTGCGAATCGTGTTTATTTAACATGTTCTAACATCCCACCAAGCCGTTTCCCCCAGGGGGGTCCGGAACACCCCGATCCGCACTTCGATCAGAATTCGAAAAAACACCTGTCATTTTTCAAAATCGCTTTACGCCCAAAATTTTTTCACTGATATCCGGTCAACTTAACGTGTTCTAACAGCCCATGATAGTCGATCGCTCGAGCGGGGTCCGGAACATACTTTTTCAGAGTTAGGGTGGGTTTACATGGCGTTCGCGCTAAAAAAATTATATTTCAAAAAAATTGGCTTACGCCCAAAATTTTTTTGTGCGAATCGTGTTTATTTAACATGTTCTAACATCCCACCAAGCCGTTTCCCCCAGGGGGGTCCGGAACACCCCGATCCGCACTTCGATCAGATTTCGAGAAAACACCTGTCATTTTTCAAAATCGCTTTACGCCCAAAATTTTTTCACTGATATCCGGTCAACTTAACGTGTTCTAACAGCCCATGATAGTCGATCGCTCGAGCGGGGTCCGGAACATACTTTTTCAGAGTTAGGGTGGGTTTACATGGCGTTCGCGCTAAAAAAATTATATTTCAAAAAAATTGGCTTACGCCCAAAATTTTTTTGTGCGAATCGTGTTTATTTAACATGTTCTAACATCCCACCAAGCCGTTTCCCCCAGGGGGGTCCGGAACACCCCGATCCGCACTTCGATCAGAATTCGAAAAAACACCTGTCATTTTTCAAAATCGCTTTACGCCCAAAATTTTTTCACTGATATCCGGTCAACTTAACGTGTTCTAACAGCCCATGATAGTCGATCGCTCGAGCGGGGTCCGGAACATACTTTTTCAGAGTTAGGGTGGGTTTACATGGCGTTCGCGCTAAAAAAATTATATTTCAAAAAAATTGGCTTACGCCCAAAATTTTTTTGTGCGAATCGTGTTTATTTAACATGTTCTAACATCCCACCAAGCCGTTTCCCCCAGGGGGGTCCGGAACACCCCGATCCGCACTTCGATCAGATTTCGAGAAAACACCTGTCATTTTTCAAAATCGCTTTACGCCCAAAATTTTTTCACTGATATCCGGTCAACTTAACGTGTTCTAACAGCCCATGATAGTCGATCGCTCGAGCGGGGTCCGGAACATACTTTTTCAGAGTTAGGGTGGGTTTACATGGCGTTCGCGCTAAAAAAATTATATTTCAAAAAAATTGGCTTACGCCCAAAATTTTTTTGTGCGAATCGTGTTTATTTAACATGTTCTAACATCCCACCAAGCCGTTTCCCCCAGGGGGGTCCGGAACACCCCGATCCGCACTTCGATCAGAATTCGAAAAAACACCTGTCATTTTTCAAAATCGCTTTACGCCCAAAATTTTTTCACTGATATCCGGTCAACTTAACGTGTTCTAACAGCCCATGATAGTCGATCGCTCGAGCGGGGTCCGGAACATACTTTTTCAGAGTTAGGGTGGGTTTACATGGCGTTCGCGCTAAAAAAATTATATTTCAAAAAAATTGGCTTACGCCCAAAATTTTTTTGTGCGAATCGTGTTTATTTAACATGTTCTAACATCCCACCAAGCCGTTTCCCCCAGGGGGTCCGGAACACCCCGATCCGCACTTCGATCAGATTTCGAGAAAACACCTGTCATTTTTCAAAATCGCTTTACGCCCAAAATTTTTTCACTGATATCCGGTCAACTTAACGTGTTCTAACAGCCCATGATAGTCGATCGCTCGAGCGGGGTCCGGAACATACTTTTTCAGAGTTAGGGTGGGTTTATATGGCGTTCGCGCTAAAAAAATTATATTTCAAAAAAATTGGCTTACGCCCAAAATTTTTTTGTGCGAATCGTGTTTATTTAACATGTTCTAACATCCCACCAAGCCGTTTCCCCCAGGGGGGTCCGGAACACCCCGATCCGCACTTCGATCAGATTTCGAGAAAACACCTGTCATTTTTCAAAATCGCTTTACGCCCAAATTTTTTCACTGATATCCGGTCAACTTAACGTGTTCTAACAGCCCATGATAGTCGATCGCTCGAGCGGGGTCCGGAACATACTTTTTCAGAGTTAGGGTGGGTTTACATGGCGTTCGCGCTAAAAAAATTATATTTCAAAAAAATTGGCTTACGCCCAAAATTTTTTTGTGCGAATCGTGTTTATTTAACATGTTCTAACATCCCACCAAGCCGTTTCCCCCAGGGGGGTCCGGAACACCCCGATCCGCACTTCGATCAGAATTCGAAAAAACACCTGTCATTTTTCAAAATCGCTTTACGCCCAAAATTTTTTCACTGATATCCGGTCAACTTAACGTGTTCTAACAGCCCATGATAGTCGATCGCTCGAGCGGGGTCCGGAACATACTTTTTCAGAGTTAGGGTGGGTTTACATGGCGTTCGCGCTAAAAAAATTATATTTCAAAAAAATTGGCTTACGCCCAAAATTTTTTTGTGCGAATCGTGTTTATTTAACATGTTCTAACATCCCACCAAGCCGTTTCCCCCAGGGGGGTCCGGAACACCCCGATCCGTACTTCGATCAGATTTCGAGAAAACACCTGTCATTTTTCAAAATCGCTTTACGCCCAAAATTTTTTCACTGATATCCGGTCAACTTAACGTGTTCTAACAGCCCATGATAGTCGATCGCTCGAGCGGGGTCCGGAACATACTTTTTCAGAGTTAGGGTGAGTTTACATGGCGTTCGCGCTAAAAAAATTATATTTCAAAAAAATTGGCTTACGCCAAAATTTTTTTGTGCAAATCGTGTTTATTTAACATGTTCTAACATCCCAGCAAGCCGTTTCCCCCAGGGGGGTCCGGAACACCCCGATCCGCACATCGATCAGATTTCGAGAAAACACCTGTCATTTTTCAAACTCGCTTTACGCCCAAAATTTTTTCACTGATATCCGGTCAACTTAACGTGTTCTAACAGCCCATGATAGTCGATCGCTCGAGCGGGGTCCGGAACATACTTTTTCAGAGTTAGGGTGAGTTTACATGGCGTTCGCGCTAAAAAAATTATATTTCAAAAATATTGGCTTACGCCCAAAATTTTTTTGTGCAAATCGTGTGTATTTAACATGTTCTAACATCGCACCAAGCCGTTTCCCCCAGGGGGGTCCGGAACACCCCGATCCGCACTTCGATCAGAATTCGAAAAAACACCTGTCATTTTTCAAAATCGCTTTACGCCCAAAATTTTTTCACTGATATCCGGTCAACTTAACGTGTTCTAACAGCCCATGATAGTCGATCGCTCGAGCGGGGTCCGGAACATACTTTTTCAGAGTTAGGGTGAGTTTACATGGCGTTCGCGCTAAAAAAATTATATTTCAAAAAAATTGGCTTACGCCCAAAATTTTTTTGTGCGAATCGTGTTTATTTAACATGTTCTAACATCCCACCAAGCCGTTTCCCCCAGGGGGGTCCGGAACACCCCGATCCGCACTTCGATCAGATTTCGAGAAAACACCTTTCATTTTTCAAAATCGCTTTACGCCCAAAATTTTTTCACTGATATCCGGTCAACTTAACGTGTTCTAACAGCCCATGATAGTCGATCGCTCGAGCGGGGTCCGGAACATACTTTTTCAGAGTTAGGGTGAGTTTACATGGCGTTCGCGCTAAAAAAATTATATTTCAAAAAAATTGGCTTACGCCCAAAATTTTTTTGTGCGAATCGTGTTTATTTAACATGTTCTAACATCCCACCAAGCCGTTTCCCCCAGGGGGGTCCGGAACACCCCGATCCGCACTTCGATCAGATTTCGAGAAAACACCTGTCATTTTTCAAAATCGCTTTACGCCCAAAATTTTTTCACTGATATCCGGTCAACTTAACGTGTTCTAACAGCCCATGATAGTCGATCGCTCGAGCGGGGTCCGGAACATACTTTTTCAGAGTTAGGGTGGGTTTACATGGCGTTCGCGCTAAAAAAATTATATTTCAAAAAAATTGGCTTACGCCCAAAATTTTTTTGTGCGAATTGTGTTTATTTAACATGTTCTAACATCCCACCAAGCCGTTTCCCCCAGGGGGGTCCGGAACACCCCGATCCGCACTTCGATCAGATTTCGAGAAAACACCTGTCATTTTTCAAAATCGCTTTACGCACAAAATTTTTTCACTGATATCCGTTCAACTTAACGTGTTCTAACAGTCCATGATAGTCGATCGCTCGAGCGGGGTCCGGAACATACTTTTTCAGAGTTAGGGTGGGTTTACATGGCGTTCGCGCTAAAAAATTATATTTCAAAAAAATTGGCTTACGCCCAAAATTTTTTTGTGCAAAACGTGTTTATTTAACATGTTCTAACATCCCATCAAGCCGTTTCCCCCAGGGGCGTCCGGAACACCCCGATCCGCACTTCGATCAGAATTCGAAAAAACACCTGTCATGTTTCAAAATCGCTTTACGCCCAAAATTTTTTCACTGATATCCGGTCAACTTAATGTGTTCTAACAGCCCATGATAGTCGATCGCTCGAGCGGGGCCCGGAATATACTTTTTCAGAGTTAGGGTGGGTTTATATGGCGTCCTCACTAAAAAAAATATATTTCAAAAAAATTGGCTTACGCCCAAAATTTTTTTGTGCGAATCGTGTTTATTTAACATGTTCTAACATCCCACCAAGCCGTTTCCCCCAGGGGGGTCCGGAACACCCCGATCCGCACTTCGATCAGATTTCGAGAAAACACCTGTCATTTTTCAAAATCGCTTTACGCCCAAAATTTTTTCCCTGATATCCGGTCAACTTAACGTGTTCTAACAGCCCATGATAGTCGATCGCTCGAGCGGGGTCCGGAACGTACTTTTTCAGGGTTAGGGTGAGTTTACATGGCGTTCGCGCTAAAAAAATTATATTTCAAAAAAATTGGCTTACGCCCAAAATTTTTTTGTGCGAATCGTGTTTATTTAACATGTTCTAACATCCCACCAAGCCGTTTCCCCCAGGGGGGTCCGGAACACCCCGATCCGCACTTCGATCAGATTTCGAGAAAACACCTGTCATTTTTCAAAATCGCTTTACGCCCAAAATTTTTTCACTGATATTCGGTCAACTTAACGTGTTCTAACAGCCCATGATAGTCGATCGCTCGAGCGGGGTCCGGAACATACTTTTTCAGAGTTAGGGTGGGTTTACAAGACGTTCGCGCTAAAAAAATTATATTTCAAAAAAATTGGCTTACGCCCAAAATTTTTTTGTGCGAATCGTGTTTATTTAACATGTTCTAACATCCCACCAAGCCGTTTCCCCCAGGGAGGTCCGGAACACCCCGATCCGCACTTCGATCCGATTTCGAGAAAACACCTGTCATTTTTCAAAATCGCTTTACGCCCAAAATTTTTTCACTGATATCCGGTCAACTTAACGTGTTCTAACAGCCCATGATAGTCGATCGCTCGAGCGGGGCCCGGAATATACTTTTTCAGAGTTAGGGTGGGTTTATATGGCGTCCTCACTAAAAAAAATATATTTCAAAAAAATTGGCTTACGCCCAAAATTTTTTTTTGCAAAACGTGTTTATTTAAAATGTTCTAATATCCCACCAAGCCGTTTCCCCCAGGGGGGTCCGGAACACCCCGATCCGCACTTCGATCAGAATTCGAAAAAACACCTGTCATTTTTCAAAATCGCTTTACGCCCAAAATTTTTTCACTGATATCCGGTCAACTTAACGTGTTCTAACAGCCCATGATAGTCGATCGCTCGAGCGGGGTCCGGAACATACTTTTTCAGAGTTAGGGTGGGTTTACAAGGCGTTCGCGCTAAAAAAATTATATTTCAAAAAAATTGGCTTACGCCCAAAATTTTTTTGTGCGAATCGTGTTTATTTAACATGTTCTAACATCCCACCAAGCCGTTTCCCCCAGGGAGGTCCGGAACACCCCGATCCGCACTTCGATCCGATTTCGAGAAAACACCTGTCATTTTTCAAAATCGCTTTACGCCCAAAATTTTTTCACTGATATCCGGTCAACTTAACGTGTTCTAACAGCCCATGATAGTCGATCGCTCGAGCGGGGTCCGAAACATACTTTTTCAGACTTAGGGTGAGTTTACCTGGCGTTCGCGCTAAAAAAATTATATTTCAAAAAAATTGGCTTACGCCCAAAATTTTTTTGTGCGAATCGTGTTTATTTAACATGTTCTAACATCCCACCAAGCCGTTTACCCCAGGGGGGTCCGGAACACCCCGATCCGCACTTCGATCAGATTTCGAGAAAACACCTGTCATTTTTCAAAATCGCTTTACGCCCAAAATTTTTTCACTGATATCCGTTCAACTTAACGTGTTCTAACAGTCCATGATAGTCGATCGCTCGAGCGGGGTCCGGAACATACTTTTTCAGAGTTAGGGTGGGTTTACATGGCGTTCGCGCTAAAAAATTATATTTCAAAAAAATTGGCTTACGCCCAAAATTTTTTTGTGCAAAACGTGTTTATTTAACATGTTCTAACATCCCATCAAGCCGTTTCCCCCAGGGGGGTCCGGAACACCCCGATCCGCACTTCGATCAGAATTCGAAAAAACACCTGTCATTTTTCAAAATCGCTTTACGCCCAAAATTTTTTCACTGATATCCGTTCAACTTAACGTGTTCTAACAGTCCATGATAGTCGATCGCTCGAGCGGGGTCCGGAACATACTTTTTCAGAGTTAGGGTGGGTTTACATGGCGTTCGCGCTAAAAAATTATATTTCAAAAAAATTGGCTTACGCCCAAAATTTTTTTGTGCAAAACGTGTTTATTTAACATGTTCTAACATCCCATCAAGCCGTTTCCCTCAGAGTTAGGGTGGGTTTACATGGCGTTCGCGCTAAAAAATTATATTTCAAAAAAATTGGCTTACGCCCAAAATTTTTTTGTGCAAAACGTGTTTATTTAACATGTTCTAACATCCCATCAAGCCGTTTCCCCCAGGGGGGTCCGGAACACCCCGATCCGCACTTCGATCAGAATTCGAAAAAACACCTGTCATGTTTCAAAATCGCTTTACGCCCAAAATTTTTTCACTGATATCCGGTCAACTTAATGTGTTCTGATAGCTCATGATCACCTCAGGCGGATGTGAATGTTATTGAATAAACTATACAATATTGGTTTTGTGTATTTGTAATACAGAATGTAACAATATAGTGAAATAAAAGCGATTTTAATAGGTGTATCCGTGTAAGTCGCAGAATGTACACTTAATCAATATTGAACAGGTATTGATTACGGTGAGATGAAATTATCAGTTTCTTTACATGGCCTTACCATTAGCTGAGAGAACCTCATTAGTATGATTATTTTTCAAATCCGTGTATACATATGTTTGTCGACAACCGGGACCAGGTCGCCGATTTAGAATCCCACATCAAAATCTAATACTAATGTAATCACTTTGTGTCCCCAGCAAAGGTACCGGATGCAGGTAATAAATACGTGCCGTTGGGCTGTTTGCAGGAATGTCGGGGTAATATAGACAATTGTAACGGAATTTTATGTAAACCTCAGGTTGTAAGCAAAAAGGATACGTACAGGTATAGGTTGTAAAACAAGGATACATATAGGTAAATTTTTATTGGCATAATTTAGTTGTGTTTGTGTCGTTGGGCATCTCGGGTTACAGTATTTCTTCAAAATACTGCAATGTCTGCAAACGAATTTCGCGAAAAAGTGAGTGTTGCACGTGTGATATGTGATATCGTGAAGTTGGTGGATGAAGTGAACTAGTGCCTAGGCATATCAAAAATTTCATGTGCGAGCATGGTGGCTATTAACGGTTATATTTAATCGAAAATAACAAAAGGTAAGCAGTACCCGGCCGAAATCGACAATTTCACTATTCTATCAACTGAAATAAAAAATGACAGGGAGATCGTTAAAATATGCGTGTTTTTTGGCATTATATTCTTTTAGGCGCAATCGGAACAATTGTGCTATATATGCCAA
Source organism: Acanthoscelides obtectus (assembly GCA_963669975.1). Taxonomy (NCBI): domain Eukaryota; kingdom Metazoa; phylum Arthropoda; class Insecta; order Coleoptera; family Chrysomelidae; genus Acanthoscelides; species Acanthoscelides obtectus. Next base: position 335,808 of record CAVLJG010003214.1, on the reverse strand, counting down.
ATGTACTCGACTCAGTATTTCAAATTTTCTGCGTCCGATATTGGTCGGGCTGGTGATGATGTGCAGTTTCAACAAGCAAGGGGTTCAGAGAATAAACAACTGGCTTAAATATCGTAGTGCCCGCGATTACCAACTAGAGGTGATATCTAAAACCGACAAAGAACTGCTCAAAGATGGGCATCCGCAAGACATTTCCCAATTTACCACCTACCACAAAATTGCATCCGAAACAAAGCGCGGGAACAGACTGCTGCTCAGTTCGCGGGACTTATCCGATTTGTTTCAATATTGCATTAAGCAGCATAACCAGCTTGACCCTTATTTGCGATATGTCGCTAGCAGTTCTCCTCTAATACCGAATGCCAGTTAACATAGTTCCACCTAGAGGAGCAATTATACATTTTGAAGCAACAGGGTCTGTTTGCCGCAAACCTCAAAGTTTTAAAAAAAATAATAACTACAGTATCGACCTGAGATGTCATCAGTCGACAATTCCTATTGCCGAACTGATCACATCGCAACAAAACATCTGCTCTATATCTTTGTTTTTAAAAATGTATTGAGTATCGCCTTCAATAAGGTATATAAATGGCCACTGGTGCGGGCGGTGGTCATCCACTGGAGCACTGTAAAAAACATTTGGTCAATTATTAGAAATATAATTTTTTTTGTGAGAACGCCACGTAAACCCACCCTAACCCTAAAAAATTATGTTCCGGACCCCGCTCGAGCGATCGACTATCATGGGCTATTAGAACACGTTAAGTTGACCGGATATCAGTGAACAAATTTTGGGCGTAAAGCGATTTTGAAAAATGACAGGTGTTTTCTCGAAATCTGATCGAAGTGCGGATCGGGGTGTTCCGGACCCCCCTGGGGGAAACGGCTTGGTGGGATGTTAGAACATGTTAAATAAACACGATTCGCACAAAAAAATTTTGGGTGTAAGCCAATTTTTTTGAAATATAATTTTTTTAGCGCGAACGCCATGTAAACCCACCCTAACTCTGAAAAGAATGTTCCGGACCCCGCTCGAGCGATCGACTATCATGGACTGTTAGAACACGTTAAGTTGAACGGATATCAGTGAAAAAATTTTGGGCGTAAAGCGATTTTGAAAAATGACAGGTGTTTTCTCGAAATCTGATCGAAGTGCGGATCGGGGTGTTCCGGACCCCCCTGGGGGAAACGGCTTGGTGGGATGTTAGAACATGTTAAATAAACACGATTCGCACAAAAAAATTTTGGGCGTAAGCCAATTTTTTTGAAATATAATTTTTTTAGCGCGAACGCCATGTAAACCCACCCTAACTCTGAAAAAGTATGTTCCGGACCCCGCTCGAGCGATCGACTATCATGGACTGTTAGAACACGTTAAGTTGAACGGATATCAGTGAAAAAATTTTGGGCGTAAAGCGATTTTGAAAAATGACAGGTGTTTTCTCGAAATCTGATCGAAGTGCGGATCGGGGTGTTCCGGACCCCCCTGGGGGAAACGGCTTGGTGGGATGTTAGAACATGTTAAATAAACACGATTCGCACAAAAAAATTTTGGGCGTAAGCAAATTTTTTTGAAATATAATTTTTTTAGCACGAACGCCAGGTAAACTCACCCTAACTCTGAAAAAGTATGTTCCGGACCCCGCTCGAGCAAACGACTACCATGGGCTGTTAGAACACGTTAAGTTGACCAGATATCCGCGAAAAAATTTTGGGCGTAAGGTGATTTTCAACAATTACGGGTTTCCGATCTGATTCAACATAGTAATCTTTTATATCTATATATTTTTTTGGAGGTAAACCACGAGTTAATGCCATGTCCACTCAAGGACACTTGAGTTATGTTTGTCTCATGCGATTAACGCAAAAACCGCATTTTTTCATTATAATTTTCACGAAATAATAACTTTTTCGCGTTACTCACAACTTTGGGGATGTTTTTGGGGAAGGGGGGCTAGACTTCAATGACACATAAAAACACATAAAATAAACGATACTGCATGAAAATCGCATTGATTTACGCACATTTAAAGCCAAAAGACGTGGTTGTACGTTGAAATGACAAATTTTGTGCACTGCTGCCTTTATAACGTTTTCGATCGCGCTCGATCGATCGGTTCTTCAGCCACATAGACTAGCTCCGTTATTTACGAGTACTGTCGTTATGAAATAATTGCAATTGGGCCACCAAGTCCACGACACCATAGCACAGCTACGGAATACGCCATGTCAGCTGGGTGCTACCTCTGTTTACTTTCTAATTTTTGCGATTATTTGCATTATAATAGCCAAACTTCGATTTCCAACGGACTGCAACGTGGGCCGGATGGGTATTGAAAATATGCATTGCAAAATAATGATGTGATTCAGCGGGTTAATTTTTATTAGAATTGGTTTATGGAAGGAAGCTTATCGCGATTTGTTGCATCCACTATGCTCAATCTTGACAATAAGTCAAAACAAAGATCTTGATGTTGACTTTATCCACGTTTCGGTTCCGCGATGGCCTTTTTCAAAGTAGAAACAAAAAAATTAATGATTGAATTGTATTATAAGGGTAACGATCGGGTTATGTTAACATTTTCAACAAGAATTATTTAGCAATATCTTCGATTACTCGTGCTGCAGATGTCTTATTGATGCATCAAATTGCAAGAAATGATACTTCAAAATCTCTAAGTCATCAAGTTGCTGGATGCAATAAAACGGTAAAAAATTGAAGACTGTCTAGTGAAGCAAAGTCCCTACACATTTTTATGAATTATAAGTTATATGTAAACTTGGAGAAGACATTCATATTAAATTCTGTTATTTGGAAGGTACTGGGTGAAAGTCATACGATCAGTAGGTATTTACTGTGGTCCATACCATCAGTACTTACTGGTCATTCCGTCAGTCTCAGTGGATTTCTACGTAACTTAATGGTTAATAAATATCAAATTAGTAGTTTTTAACTGTTATTTGGGCTTAATGTAGTATTTGTGTCCCAAAAACTGAAATTTCGAGTGAACTTCACAGTGTGATAATAATGGAAAAAGCCTTAAAAGCTGCTATGGACTTAGGTAGCTTTAGCAAAAAATAGGGTTAGTGAAATGTAACTTAAGCATAATAAGATCTTGCATAACTGATTAATGAAAATTACACTTAGATATTGATTCATTAACATTCGACGTTTTGATTTTGCATGTTTTAACATTTTTAAGGTACATAGTGGAACCCCGGGCAAAGCGAATACATGAGAAAGTAGAATTTCCTGTTATACATCTCAACCATGAATTGAGCTTATAGTGAAAATATACATAGACTTATTACGAGGGATGTCTTTTAAGTTTTGCATTTGAAAAAAAAATATAACACGGTAGGTAGTTTCAACTTACTTTATTGTTTTTCGAAGTATTCTCCACGAAGATTAATACACATCTGCATGCGCTCGTACCAATTTTCGAAGCACTTATTCCACTCGTTTGCTGGCAGATCCAAAACGGCATTTTTGAATGCGTCAACTGCTTCCTCTGGTGACTGGAACCTTTGACCACGCAGTCTGTTTTTAATTTTCGGCAAAGTAAAGAAGTCGTTAGGACTTAGATCGGGACTATATGGACTATGGTCCAATAATTCCACGTTTTCTTCCGTTAAATACTGCCTTGTTTTTTGGGCTGTGTGCGAGCTTGCATTGTCTTGGTGGAGGATGATTCTTCTTTCGGGGTTGATTTTTCGAAGCTCAGTGATGACTTTTGGCAAACAAATGGTGGTATACCAATCCGCAGTAACAGTTCTTTGTTCATTAAGAGGAATTGTCGCAATATGACCCGCTATTGACACAAATGTCGCGACCATCTTTTTCGAAACACTTCGAGAACGGATGACTTTTGGCTTTTCTTCACCTTGGCACACCCAAACAGCCGAGTGTCGTTTATTTTCTGGTTCATAACAGTAAATCCACGATTCATCACCACTAACAATGCTGTTTCCGGAATTGAAACGGTCAAGCGTTTTTTGATACCAAGTTTTCCTGGGTGACTGCTGATTTTGGGGCACCCACCCTGGGATCGTCACTAAGACTCACCCGTCCACGTTTGAATTCTCCATACCAACGGGAAATTGTCGACTGATGTGGCGCTTCGTTGCCGAAAACAGACAGTAACTCAGCAAGGCATTCTTGTTGCGATAATTGTCTCTGAAAGTTGTAATACATTATGGCACGAAAATGTTCTCGGTTGAGTTCCATTTTTCTAATGACTTGGTGACACTTAAAAATTCCCTGTAGTGAGAACACTGCACGTATCGTTGTGAAACTTTGAATTTAAGTTTACTAAAGAGTGAGGTTGAGACTCAGTACTGATGTTCGATCCGCGCGGCCTACTATGTTTCTATATGCAAAACTTAAAAGACATCAATCTAGTTCAACTTTCTTGAATAATCGGCAATCCAACGTGGCAGAACCCACGTGCTTATTTAACTACAGGGCACCAAAATGTATTTTTCAAGAAAAATTGACTTTGCAATATATATTTTTTACGTGTAAGAAAACTCTTAAACAAGTAATTTCGGGCAAAGCGGATAACGTCTGTAATCTTATTTTTGCACTTGAAGAATTTAAATTTGTTATTTTAAATGTATTATGTGGTGTTAACGAAGCGTTTTCGGTAAAAATCATTTTGGTAAAAATGGACTCAAGTGGTTCTTGATTCAAATTTTTCTCATAAGATCAACGCTGGTGCCTTTGAGAAGTCGCAGTGTTTTTTAGGTATTTTGATATAAACAATGCTCGTTAAGCATGCTACTAACGATAACTCAATAAAAGTCACTCATTTCTGTGGGCTCTTGTTTTTCAAAAGGAAGAACATCAAAAACAAAACATTAAGTGATATGAGCCAATCTGGGATCCCAGAGCAACATAGTGTCATCAGTAATGAGCAATAGCATCCAATATTTTTTTCAGAAATCATTCGTGACCTTTTGACTAACTGAAGGGTATATGGCACTACCAGCTTACTCTAAAAACTTGAGCTTAATTTATCTTATCTGTCCATGATATCATTAACTAAATATGATCACTTTTCTGATTTTTTTCTATACTTTATTGATATTCCGTTAGTGCATTGCGGCTTTTTGTTCTGTAACAGATGTATCAAGCTGTTTTGTCAGCATTCAGAAAGTTGAATTCAGCATATTAAATATTGGACTCATTACGAATACAAAATCAAAATGTCTTCAATATAACGGTTTCATGAATAATCGATTCTTAGGTCTCAATATGAGAACAGTAAAATTGCAACAGCCGGTTAATTTTAGCAATTCGCGAATATTATGTAAGAAAGCAGTAAGACAGGTTATTCTCCTGATTGTTCGTTTTATGATATTGCATACTACATCTAACGAGAATGCAAACAAGTAATAACCCTGAGACAGAGAAGCTGTAAATGTTTTTTCGGCTACCTGGTACCATTCCCCCCTAAAAGGCGCAAAATTCAGGAACAGATAATGTTTATTTTACGACAAACAAATACTTGAAGGTGTAAAAAGTAAATTGATTTCTAGGTTTATCAGATCTACTTAATGCGGAACATGACACAATTTACAATAAGGCGAGAAATTTCTATACAGGGTGTCCCGAAAAAAGTGTGCAATATTCTACCAGCGGTTTCTAGTGCTTAAAATAGGAAGAAAAGTTTATGTAAACATAGGTCGTCAAACGTCCCCTAAGGGCGCTACGGTCTTTTAAAGGGGCTCCCCTGAAGATGGTTTTTCCTTAATATTTCCGAAACGTGTTGAGATAAAGACATAAAATTTGGTATTCTAGCCTAGTTTTTTATGATGGATTTAAAAATATTAACAATTTTAGACAGTTTTGTTTGGAAGCGTATATAACAGGGACGGACTCAGGTTATTTTAGCCCCAAAATTTTTGTGTGATTCTATTTTTGAAATTCAATTTTAGAATTTGAAAGTTTAGGGTTTTCTATATAAAAAGGTACTCTTATTGAGTATCGATAAATTGTGCCATTTTTGAATAAAATCAAACTAAAAAATTAGTCACATGGTAGGAAATGTACTGCGAATTTAAATGAATTGTTGAATAATTAGCCATGGCAACGAAAAAACTAATTTAATAATTGGTAAATATTACATAAATACATATTTCTATTGCAGCATAGCTAACATTTAGGCAAAAACAAAAGAAATAAATTTTTTCTACGAGCGAAATTGAAATTTGTTTAAAAAAGAAGACATACAGTTGGATATACTTAAAACTAGGTTTACAATAAGTGTTCAAATAAATTCCCATTTTGTTGGATACAGAGTCTCGCTCGACGAACTAATGGTTGCGTAGCCAGACAAGTGGAAAACCTTTTTCTTCTTATTTCATTTGCAGCCTGATGGATTTGTTGAAGTAAATCTTCTTGAGTATTTACATCAGTCGAGTAAACTAGGTCTTTTAATGACCCCCAAAAATAGAAATCCAATGAATTTAGGTCAGGTGAACGTGGCAGCCACGCTATAGGACCTCCTCGGCCTAACCACCTGTCTGGAAAATTGACATTCAACCAATTTCGAACATTGCGTCCAAGATGTGTAGGGGTGCCATCATGTTGAAACAACATATTTTCTTTAAACTGCTGGCGCACATCCAATGGTACTAATGGGTGATTTTTTGTTTTTTCATACTGACAAGAACGTGTGAATAAGGCTTAATCGTGGGTGATGTGAATGAAGAACGGTCGATTTTTGTGACGTTAAATAAGAAAGTATTTTGCGAGTTTATGTTTTTAATTATTAATAAAAATGGCACATGTGTACACTAATGACGAGTTAGTAGACATTGTTTTAGCGTACGGAGAAACAGGGCAAAATTCGCGAGCGGCTTCTCGATTGTATGCACACGTAATTGTTTTACGTGCAAGTGCTAGTGGAGATTTGCGCCCCAGGAGTCTCCCGATATAAGCCTTCTGGACTTCTTTTTATGGGGATACTTGAAAAACGAGGTATCCGGTAGAGTTGCGTGACCGAATCACAGTGGCTGCCGATAATTTGAGCTTTCAGGCACAGCAGGAACGAGGTGTATTTGAATTAGTGCGCCGAAATTGGATTAGATGCTCCCAAGCTTGCATTGCAATCAATTTTGAACAGCTTTCATAAGTAAGTGAACTGTTAAACTGTATTATTTTATTATCTCGATTTCTGTAGGACCTTTATTACATTTTTTTTGAGAAATCAACTTCTTTCGTAACAGTCAATATGTGGTTAAAATTTGTCGGATAAGTTGTTAAACATCCTGTATAATGTCAAAAAAAAAAAAACAGACAAAATGTCAATCTGAGTAGATTGCTCCTAGTGTGCAAAGTTTATTCCATCATTTCTCACTGTGAGCGCTGTGAGCGTCACGTATGGAGGAATGATTCAACGACATGCTTTGTCGGTTGCAGAATGATGAGGTAATCTGTGGCTGTAGAATTGGTTGAGTAGCAGAATAGCAAGATCGCATTTGGATAATATGGGAAAATTATTACTGAATATGATGCCCATATTATCTGTGCCAGGCGGATTATCTATGCCCTTGCTGAAGAGAGGTTATGTTCAAAGTTATATTTATTTTAAAAAGCAAATATACTGACTTATTCACCAAAGATTTTCCCAGTGCCTCACATCTAGCCGCTGATTTGTATTAACTACTTGACATCTCGTCGTTTTTTGTCATTCATAAATGAGTATATTGAAAACTGTAAAATAGATAGAAGTAACGTCGCCTGTCGCTCATCATCTGCCACCCGTATCCTGCTACTTTGGAGTATACCCGCAACCTTAGCAGATATGTGTATATCTGTCATCTTTGATACCGTGACATGGTCATGACACCTAGTTTCCGAAATCGTGACCACGTCACACTTTTTCACGGCATTTGGTAGCAATCGTGATTTATAGTTTAGAGATATCAGTAGCTATTAAGTCATGGAATATCTGGCGCCACTGAACCTTTGATTGGAGGGTTCGGCATGGAAGCTGATTACGGGCTATGTACAATACGATTTTGTTGGTGCTACGAGGGTCTATGTGTTGGTACGGCCTGCAGTTGGTTTGCAATTTTACCTCCGACCGTCGCGCAATAGTTCTTGCTTTATTCAGTATGGGATCAGGAAATGCTTTTGATGCAGCTTAGAGTCGAATCTGCCACTCCAAGAAAGGGTACGGTGAATTAAATAAAACTGTCCCAGGTCTGAGCACTTTGCTGGATTAATACTCAATTTAATATTAATTTCCCATCTCATTATTATTATAATGATTGATAGCAAGAAGCTAAAAGATGGATTAAACGTGACATGAGACAAGACTCGATACCCCTAGCATATTTGGTGAATTCTCGCAGATCGTGGCGTATACGTATGTGACCTAGATTCAGTATCTCGTAATTGGTGGAGAGGCATTGAAAGGCATGTATGTACGTATTTTTACAATGATGTACGTGACATGGTTCTACAAGTAAGATGAGAGAAAGCAATGGTGCTCTTATCCATCCCCAATACAAAATAACGTAGATTCGGTGGTCGTAAATTAACTAACATCATATTAACACTTTGAATGATCAACTTTTAAGTTGTGATATACCATGTTGTCGTCGATGTTTCGGCCAAATGTCCCTAGGTTTCAATTTGATTGCATCTGTTTTAGTATAGTAGTCCTCAACGTAAAGAATCATTAAAATCGTGATATATGTGCAATAAATTCCTAAAGTACGTCTCCCGCCTGAATTTTTATTTTTATAATAATCTATTTGAGAAAGTTAGAATTTCATCGGCTAGATTGCCTTTGTAGATGTATTTATGTAAAAATATGCAGTTAGGTATATAAGATTCTGCTATTAACGTTTCATCACCGAAGTAATAATAGAAATATTCCAATCCACTGTCATTATAAAACTACGAATAGTGGTCATACTCAGAGATGTAAAATAACTTACATATAGCCAGGCCAATGAAAATAGAAGAGTAGATTCAGATAGACCAAATGACAATTTTAGCCAGAGAAAATTGATAAAAAGGTAAGACATCTACAAATTGTCTGTCAAAGTGTTCTTCGCTTAAGCGTGATTACTTGTTTACACTCTTATTGCATGTGTTGGATTGCGCAAAGCTGACATTATACTCGCACAATATTGTTGATAGATTTCTTATTTCTTTAATATCTTGTTAATTTGACACCTCAAGGATTCTAATTTTCTCTAAACGAGGCTTATCGCTTCGTTAATTATACTTGGAGTTGTTGATATTTTTCATCCAAACATATTTACAATCACCATATAACCAGATCGTCATTCAAACTAATCAGGACGGTCTCACATAGAAACAAGCCAACTAGAGGGATATCAATACCCAGTATCGCCGAACCAAAACTCCTTCTGCCATTCTTGTTTATAAGATTCTGAATATTTTTCTGTTCCATTCCCAAACTTGAAACTTTACCACCTGACGTTTTAATTTAATATTCAATTAAATACAGAAGAGCTTTGATTTCTTTACCGCTGTCTGGTGATGCGAGAATTACGGTGATCTACCAGTCTGAACATGTACATAAAAACCAATATAGTGAATAAAGAATGTGCGTACATTATAGGCAACCCAAACCTACGTCGCTCGTATTACAGACTACCCAAGCGTACCCTTATGTATGACTGGTTTGGGGCATGAAACTACATAGGCTACATAGAATTTATTTTTTAGCTTTATTCTTGGTTTCAGCTGTTTTTCGGTAAAAAATTTAGAAATATCTGGAGCATTTCAAAAATCGTGAAAAATGAGGTATCATTTCGGTATAAATACGGAAAAATCGGTAGGTTCGACAACACTGTCAATAACTTCAACAAGGCCATCCATAGACTATCATGTTGGCATACGTAACTGGCGACCTAATGTGTTTAGAATCACGGACAATCAGGCTGATAGAGCATGTAATATGTGAATACCGACATCTTGATTTTGGATATCTCAAAAGCTTTTGGCAAGAAGACCTCCCCTATAAACTGATCCTTGAACAAAGGAATCATATTGCCTCAACAATATATACCACCTGTTGAGCTGGAGTGCCTCAAGGTTCAGTCCTAGGACCAATTTGTTACCTACACGTTTATAAAAAAAATAACTTTAGTGCCGGTACGTTGGTGTTCAGACTCTGCCTTCGTGACTGCTTAAGTAAAAAATACTATCATTGCTACTACATTTCCATTGACACAGCGACACAAGCGCGTGTGCTCTCTAGAGTTGAGACTGAATTCCAAATTCCAATTCTGTAGCGATACTGGAATGTAAACAATGTGTTGAATATGAACAACGGCAAGCATTATTCATTCCATTTTTACACCAGTTAGTTTGTTGCTGCTGTATTAGTTGCCTAGAACATGGGCGTAGAAGCTGGTAATTCTATTCGTGACGTTAAAAAATCTCGAGCAGACTGAATGAACATTTTTCAGTTATTTTGATCCCCATCATAAATCAGTAACAGTGAGCCAATCTCATATTTCCATGGCTAAGAATCGGTAGTATTTAAATCTTTGATGCTTTGTAACTGGATCAACATGCTTTCAATATCGAACCGGCAATCGATCGCAAACGGTAACAGTGGTTAGTTATCGGACATCGGGCGTGTTGTTTACAATGTTCTTGAATCAGGAGTTCGCCGACATGTTTTTAGTTTACGGTGAAGCTCGTCAGAATTCAAATCTTGCAGCTCAAATTTATCGAGATAGATTTCGCCAACGGGTACACCCAGACAGAAGGGCATTTGCGCAAGTGTAGCCCACTAATATTCGCACTCGTGAAAGACAGGTTACTGTAGAGCAGGAGGAACAAATTTTAAATATCTTGGAAATCAATGCAGATATCAGCACTCGGGAATTAGGCCGCTGCTTAGGGCTACGAGTATCGCATACCATAGTCCATAGAATCCTACGGGAAAATTTGCTTTATCCCTATCATGTACAACGAGTGCAGGCCTTGTTACCAGAAGACTATCCTCGCAGATTAACATTCTGTCAGTGGTTTTTGCAAAAACATTGAAAATCCGGATTTTATTAAAAGCATTCTAGCGACGGACGAATGTACTTTTAAGCGAGACGGGATATTAAATTTCCATATTACTCACACGTGGGCCCAAGAAAATCCTCATACCATTCGTGAAGGACATTTTCAACAACGTTTTAAACTAAATATTTGGGCGGGTATTCTTGACGATTAGGTAATTAGCCCTTTCGAGTTACCACCAAAGTTGTCAGGAGAAGGATACCTTAGCTTTATAGCCAATAACCCACCAGAACTTTTGGAACAGACCTTAGACAACATGCCATTACAACGGAGACAGAATTTGTGGTTTCTTCATGACGGGGCACCACCACACATTTTTAGAGGCATCATTCAGTATTTGAATGAACATTATCTAAATCGCTGGATCGGTCGAAATGCTCCTGATCCTCGAAAATGGCCAGCAAGATCTCCTGACCTCAATCCGATGGATTTCTGGTATTGGGGAGAACTTAAAGGGATGGTTTATGGGGCTGATCCAATAACAACTGAAGCACAACTTCGCGAAAAAAAATTTAATGCGGCTGAAATAATAAATGGACAAGTTCGAGGACCAAGAGTAAAAAGAAACTGGGTTCATCGTAATGAAGCTTGTCTGGAAAGTGGAGGATGACATTTTGAACACCTTCTTTCAATACAAAAAAAGTTCAGTGTTGGTTTTGAAAAGAAAAACAATGTATGTATCAAAATTGTGTTCCCTATTTATAACTGGATTTTTTTAATACGTTCAATAAACTTTCACACACCAGGTGAAGTGCTAAGACAGTTAGTGGTAAGTCCGTTTTTTTAATTGTTTGCATTTTACGAGAACATTATCAAATAATGAAATAATACCTAAGAACCAAAAATAACAAACTCCATCTTTATTTACACTGCGTTTCGTCGTAATTTGCATCTGGCATTGCGTCGTTATCAGATTTTATTTTACTTTAAAATTGCTTTTTTCTAAAAAAAATGCCTTTTTGACCCTCATGTTATATGAAACTTTTTGCTTCTTTTAACACCCCTATCACCCATTTAAATAATGACTATATATATTGTTCTTGTTTATGATTGTGAAGGCACATGAATTCTCATTAGTAGTATTTCTTTTAATTAATTTTAGCTACTTCTCTTTAACAATGTCTTATGCATCGGCTTATGAATAAATGAAAAATTATCTATCTATCTATCTTCAGGTAGAATAGCCGCAGTTAGTAAAGTTTGATATTGATATTCGTATGTAGTATATCAGACGAGTAGGGCCATTCACCACAACTTTGGTATTTACATCTTGGTAAACCACTTCTTAGGATCTATGCTCATGGGACATTTCATGCGATCTTTGATGCACCTTCTATTTTAAAAATATTGCTACCACTGAATGAAGCGCCCTGTATTTCTAGAAACTATTTCTAACTAACTCATTGCGATCCAGATATAGGTGAATGTCGTTTAAGAATGAACACCGAAATAAGCCAGATACTTGGGGATAGTGACATTATACAATATCTGAGATGGACTGACGACGTTCAAAGAGACCGATCAGTTGGTGCAGACTTTTAGGTCGCCCCCGTATGAGGTGGAGGAATAACATCAAGTCAGACCTGGTAAAAATGGTCTCGCACTTTGATGTATTTGAAGTAAATGAGTCATTCAAAGCCTATTTAGGGTTGTAGTTCTGTATGTAACAATAACTGATAGAAGACCACCCAACGGGGCCGTCTTAGGCCGGAGTGAAATTCTTTTGCGGTTGGCAAGGAAAGGAGGTAACCAGATATTTTTCGTTTGTGTTTAAGGCATTGATGTGCCCATCATCAAATCGGGGCTCTGAGCGCAGGACTCGTCTCTCTGCCCACAGAGTAAACGCGGAATAGCCGCCCATGCTAGAGATTCAACAATAAAAGTGCATTACAAGCTAGTAACCAGTATCAGGATTATGTGATGTAAACAATCCAACTGTGCGCATATTTCCATGAAGTCCAGCTGATTGTGACAAAGCCGCCTTTCGTAACTATTGTATTTGCATTGATGTAAAAAAGGAGGGACAGGTCAACCGAGAGGTCATTGGTTGGCAGTTGGTGAAATTTGAGATTAAGCACAATGATCGTTTCTTAATTATTTGCTTTTTATGACTATCCACTACATAAAATAAACAGAGTTTAGTGAGATGGCTGAATATTTGAAAATTTTGGTGTTACCGAGGAATTACCTTCGAAAGTCATGCCTCAACTATATCTTCTACATACAAAAAGCCCAAAGAAATCTAGGAAGTTGGTTGCGTAAAATATATAATTACATACAGGACATTCTTATAGTTGGAACTTTACACAGAAATACAAAATAGTTTTTGTAAAAATAACCAAATCGAAGTACCACATACACCAAGGTCTTAAGTTAAACGAGCCATGAGGTTCAGATACTTAACCGCAACGAAACTGAACTAGAATACAAAAGTCAATATTTGATACATTGAGAATGATAAAAATTAAAAACAATGCATAAATATATAAAAATATAAATACACAAACAAAATAATTTTATTATCTTTATTTAAAACCTTACAGATATAATACATTCCTGCATATATTTTTTTAATCTATGATATGGTCGCATCTTTGTAAAGAATAAATGCGTTGTAACTTAATCATTTACAAAAGAATGATGACGTGTGAAGGAGCATTGCCTGTCCCTGTGAAACGAATATCATTTGAATGAAAGTTATAAGCAACTTCTGACAAAGCGGCATTTGAAATTTCTCATAACATGTAGAGTGATTGCTTTTCTCCAGTCATTTATACTTTTTTGCCTATTTTACTGCACATTGGCGTAATTTTTTCTGAAATGGAAATGCCGAACTTCGTAAAGTATTTCCTGGTTTTCGTCCTTTAAACATATCCATATGTTCAGCGAACATAACATAAAACTCAAACACTGGTCGTAACCTTGCAACGAAGGCAGCTTGGTATCATATCAACCCCAAGGTGAGATAAGTTCAAATGTCTAGGTTTCAGTTTGTGAAATATTGAATTTGCTGACACTTTTTACAACTCGTGTGGTTTTGCGGTGCTGTAGGTAGCAAGGTTCCACTTTCGACAACATTTATAAGTAGGCGTTGATTTGTGTTGTAGAATTATAGCGGTGAATTCATAGACTAGGTGACGTAGATCACAAGTATCTTAAACTCAAAACCTACCTTTGTCGGGACGGAGTGGTTTTTGAAAATCGATTGACTGACAAAGCGATAATAACAACAGTTAAAATAACACACAAAAACAAAATATATCTGGCATCGAATCATATCGATAGTTCTAACAGAATCTGTCACTTCAGCGTACACAGGGTATTCAAACTAAAAAAATTCCGTCAAGAAGGTTGACATTGTACATCTTGCGCAACTCGGTATCAATTTCTTAATGGTTATATTTGTCCTTCTTAGAAAAAAATTCGTTACGAACATGTATAAAAAAGGAATTAAATGGATCATGCCGGTCAAACAGACTCATAGAGTAAATCTGTGGTCCCCATATATTTGGAAACATTGCCTACCGCTCTACCATCAGTACCGGCCGCATGGCAACGTGGCAACCCAGCACGGCGTTGCATACACGAATGTTCACATCATCATTCATTTAATCCCAGCATTCGAAGCACAGACGTACGTTCGTTGAGCTGTTCGTCACGCGTGTTTCGAAAATAATAAATAAAAATTCAAGTTTCAAGGGGAAACTATGATGAATGAAATATGTACAATGAAAAAATTGACATATAGGTGCTCTTTCCACTTGCTACAACCCCCAACGTCCGATTTTCAAGCACTGCTGAAATTTTTCTAAAAATAATCAAGACCGTGTGAGACGTCAAGCAAAGGATTCTAAACTATTTAATTTTTTGTTTTTTGTCCGCTGCCACTGAACCGATTTTCAAAAACTACAAAACTTTTTCGTTCCTCGCAGGATATCATCAAGTACTAAAACGAAAAATAAATGTTTTTTAATTTAAAATACACATTGTTTGAAATACTTAACTACAAAAATTTCATAGAAGCGATCAATTTGTAATTTGAGTTATTTTCGAAAAATCCCCTTTCTTATTAAATGAAGGATGAATACTTTCGTTGATTTTTATTTTTTTATTTTTCGCCGCTCTTTCACTACCTATTAGGTTTGTCATTCCAAGAGCAATTTTTATGTAAAGGAAAACATCAACCTCTTAAATATCTTGTATTTTTGCTATCAATGTGTTTATTTTCTGTACTTTATCAACCAGACTATGATTATGTACTTAGCGGTGAACTAGCGCGACCGGTGTTCATTTGTTGTATTTGGCTATAAATTAGGAAGGAAGCGTGAACGGTTGGTTTGATTTTGAACATGACCTACACAGAATCGGCTCTGTTTTGACTCCGCATTTATAGATATTTTAAATGAAATCGGTCAAGTATGAAGGTCCGCACATTGATGTTCCGTAATCCTGACGACCTTAAGATCGGATGTAAAATTCTGCTTTTTCCTACTAGCTTGACAATGTTATGTAAAATACAACATTAGTAACCATCGAGATTTTTGAAAGTGTTTAGCGAATTGTTCAAGGTGTGTTTGTTGCAATGGTTTGTAGCTTCTATATTTTTGTTCTTGTAAAGCTTTTTTTTCTTAAAGTGAGAGACAGAGTTGAACGGAGAGTATAAGCAGAATTTATTCATGCAATGTCGGAGTCAAATATCTTAAACATGGTATTTTGAATTATGGCATGTCTCACAAGTTATTCAGATATTAGCATTCCGCTTAATTTGTTTCAATATCCAAAAATAACTATAATTTGAAGCAGGCCTGCATCTTTTAATGTTAAAAAATGCTAATTCTAACAAAACACATTTCACTCTATAGCCATTTTGTTTCAATATCTAAAAATGATTATAATTTGTATGTCTACATTTTGGAATGTTAAAATATGTGATGATTCTAACAAAATACGTTGACCATTGCTCTTTAAATTCATCAAAACACTCGAAACTAGGAGAGAAGTAAGTAAACTCCTTAATACAAGCAATTTTTGAAAGGCTATTGTATGTATTGATCTGCTAGTTGACAGTTTTTGAGTAGAATCACTCTTGCTTCAAGATACTTTTGTAAAAACTAGTGACCAATGTTTTTTCACTAAACATAGAGATTTGTCAGGACAAAGAGTATTGATATACGTGCTTTAGAAACGAATCTCTGTGACTGTGTTAATGCGACTGATAATAGATTTGGGTCTATCAAAATTCAACTTCAAAAAATGAAAGGTGAACTATCAAAGACGGTCAAGCTTAAACCTATGGAATCACGGCATTTTACGGAATTATATGAGCCTTTTCAAATTTAAATGTTTTTTCGATCTGCTCTTCAATTCTTGTTACAAAAGAATTGTTTCTTAAAAATGTAGGAAAAAGGTAATGCAATTCTTTGAGTTCATTTTTGAAACTTACCTTAACCAGTAGCTGGTGAGGTGGGGTCTGTGGTACTAAAACATACTTCATATTTTAGTAAAAGTCCCTCCATTTGCTATAAAAGGTAATAATAATATTTATTTGCCTCGAAGAAATAGTCCATTTCTGGTACATATAACATATTTTGAAGTATAAACCAGAACCCGCAGAAGCACAGCCTTTTTATGCGGGTGCAGCAATTAAAAGTACTTATATCCTAAATCTTATAATATTTTTAAATTAAGTATAACGTAAATTTTTATACAGGGTGATCGATATGTAACTGACTGGTTTGTATCTTGAATATTGTGTAATGAAATTAAATACTCCCATTTTTTTCATCTTAATGTTTAACTGAAACTTGGAAATTATGTATGAAAAATAATATCAGACAAATGTCCGCCTCTAGAAGCCGCACAGACTTGAGCCCTGTTGATTACGTTTTCCAACACTTTTCATCAAGAGCCGTTAAATCCGGTGACCTTGGTGGCCAATTGACATCACCAAATCGAGAAATTAAACGTTTGTTCAAATTTCCGCAACAACTGATGAATCGGGTTGACACTGGGCACATTATTTTGACGGAAATCTTGTCGTAGCTTCCGAATCGGTGCAACAATTGACTCATTATTGAAGTGAAACGTTTTAACAATACAAAAAATCAATTTAAACCGGTCAGTTATATATTGGCCACCCTGTATATATGTTGATCAAGTATTGGCTTGGACATAAATGTTGTGGCAAGTTCAATTCAACTTATACCGCACAATCTAAATTAACTTCCTACTTACATAAGTATCTTTATCAGGCTATTGGCATTCCTTTTTGAACACATGATAGTGACTAAGTTGTTTCAATTTCGTTTTAGATCAATGATTCGGCGTGTCTCAATTTTTGGCATATTCATTATCTTTCATGCTGATAGAATTTATTTGTTGTCGAGCGAACATATTATAACACATAGGTCCCAGAAAACCATACGACCTTTGTCAAAAACTAAATCAATCAAAATGTCTATTTCTCGAGATTGCTTAGAAAAGTAATGTACTTTGTTGATATACTAAGTAGGTAAATCAATAATTATAATAAATATATCACTATATGCATAACAAAAATGGACCTACGTATTATGGGTTAAGAAAAATGTCTGGAAAAATGGGATCTAGTTGGCATGGCATAAAAAACCCAACATAAAATTAATGTACTTACATTTAAACAGTTATAGTAATGCAAGCTAGTGTATCATAAATGTATACGTAATAAATAATAGTTGAGCGATAATTTATTAGAATTTTCTCGTGATGAATGTATCTGACTACAATATATTGATCACAGTAAATGTATATTGTTCTATTCAACCGTTAATCAACGTACAAAGCTGGACTTATATGGAGAAGATCACTCCCCTATTAACCATGTGAGCCTAGAGGCGCACATTCCATTGACATGTCGGTAGAAGATAGCCAGATTTATTGTCCATGGATGTGAGAATCGTTTGGAACATTAGTTTATGGTCATCGGCAACAATTTGAACTCATCCTGAACGAACTTTGACTAGGCAGAATATGCATACGTGAGATTTGTTTTGATCCTCGAAATCGTAGACAGCATACAAGTCGATGGGACTCAAGTCGCTACTATGTTAGTTCGTATTTTTATGCAGAACCGTGTAAAGTTACGTGTATTTCCATACAGTTCTAGTGTTCTAGACAATTGTTAAACTTGGTCGAGTTGAGCTGAATAAAAGCGGTGATTCTTGATATAGAATGTTCATTGGTATTTATTAAGCGATGTGTCCACCAATGGCATCAAAACTGATTTCTTATTCATCGTTGGATTCCATCAGGGTGTTCTTTTTTCCTGTTGGATGTACTTGCTGGTGGAGCGACGACATTGACTGATGTAAATCGGCACTAAAAAGGCACAATATATTTTTTTTAAAAATACTTGACGCCCTCGTCGGTTGTAGACAAACAAAATTATGGACGAAGACATATTTCAGAGATTTATATTTTGTTCAAGATCCATCAGCGGTAACATTGAGGTTGCTTGTTTCTGAGGACAGTTATCAAAGCCTAATGTACTTATAAATTTATCCAGCGTCTCAAAACAAATTCCTTATATACAAATACGTTATTTACTTATCTACCAATTTGATACAAACAACTAGCAGACTAGCAAGGCGATAATAGAAAATACAACATGACCGTTTCCACTAAACATACTCGAGTTTCAAGACACGTCGAAACCTTTTGATTAGACCGCTTCCGGGCTGGACAGCTGGGCACGGAGAACAAAACTGCAACTGTCGCAAAACACGCTAGTCTTCAAAAAGTTGCGAAGAGTTGCATTGTTTTATTCCACAAGACTTCATTTTTTGTTTTGTCCGTTTAGTGGAAAACCGCCATAAAGGAAACTCCCAACTTTAAAAACACCCTGTATCATAAACGTCGAAAGGTATCGACAAAATGAAACAAACCTTCCTCATGTTGATTTTCCTGCCCGTTCTGAAATCTCCCTTCAACCTGCTGGCCAAAGTGGGTTCCAGCAGCAGTCTCAACTTTTTTTTTTTTTTTTATATCGAAACAGCCGCGCAGGCAGAAGCCTAAATGCCGGAACACCGCGGCTGCTATGATGATCCCAAAGAAATTTTGTTAATACGATTTTTGAACTGCCTAAGGTTAGTAGAACTGGGAAAAGCTTCCTCCCGTAGATTGTTCTACAATCTAGACACCCTCGGGACAAAGGAGCGGTCGTATCGGCCAGTTCTGGATGTACGAAGTTTGACACCGTTAGGATGGGACGAAGAAGTCAGGCGGGTCTGTCTGGCAGGCACATCGCGCGGCGGCATCATAGAAGAGAGCTCTGATGAGCAAAGCCCGTTGGTGTAGCGATAGAAAAGAGCTAGATCGCCGACGGCCCGCCGATGCGAAAGAGTCCCGAGACTGTCTGTTAGAGAAGAGTCATCGATCAGTCGGACCGCCCTCCTCTGGACAGCATCGAGCATGCATAGTCGGGGCGGCAGCACCTCAAATGTGTGAACAATACTCGAGGCTAGGCCTTATCTGGGCCTTGTATAGAGTGAGAAGGTCATGTGGAGAAAAGTACTTCTTAGCCCTAAACAAATAGAATAGCTTTTTCCCAGCAGCTGCAGCTATTGAAGAGATGTGTTCGTGCCAGATCAGGTCCTCGGTGATCTGGACTCCGACCAGCCGAAATGAATGGCTCTTTGGTAGAACTCGACCGTCCATCGAAACTGTATGAGCGCTAGGACGCTTTTTGTTCGTCAAAGTACAGAACTGTGTTTTGGAAGCATTGAACTGTACAAGATTGTTGCGTCCCCAACCAGTGATAGCCTCCAGGTCACTTGTCAGAGAAGAAGTCGTCGCTAGTCTTCTTTTTTCCAGCTCAGCGGCAGAGATTGGCTTGTCACTCTGAATTGCTGCATGTAGAGTGCTGTCATCAGCGAAGCTGTGGATTGGGTTGGTCGTGCAGGAAAGGAGGTCGTTGATATGTAAGAGAAACAGTGTTGGAGCCAAGACCGATCCCTGGGGAACACCGGCGTTGACGTTGTGGGATGAAGAGGAGAATCCGTCAATTACGACGGATATCTTGCGGCCAGAGATAAAGTCAGCCACCCATCTGCAAAGCTTTTCTGGAAGTTTGCTTAAGAGGGCAGCGTGCCACAGCTGATCGAACGCTTTCGTGATGTCAAGAGCAACGACATGAGCCTCACCATGAGACTGGATGAGTTTACTCCACAGTTGCGTGACGTAAGCTAGGAGGTCCCCTGTGGATCGTTGGTGCCCGAAACCGTACTGCCTGTCGCTAATCAAGCTGTGACGTTCGAGGTAGTCCAGAAGCTCGCGATTTATGCACCTCTCCATCACTTTGCTTATAACAGAAAGCAGAGCTATAGGCCTGTAGTTGTAAGGGTCGGTTTTAGATCCTTTTTTTTGGGATGGGCTGTACATGAGCAAATTTCCAGTTTTCTGGGAAGGTGCCAGATTCATAAGATATCTGGAAGAGACGCGAAAGAACTGGAGCAAGCTCCGCTGCACACCTCTTCAGTACAATGGCAGGAATCAAGTCCGGACCAGAAGCTTTGTTGATGTCGAGCGACAAGAGCACTCGTCTTACGGTCTTATGCCTGAATGTTACCTCCCGCATAGTGTGGGGAACCCTTTGAATTGACGGCACTTGGGCGTTGGTGGGGACGTCCATGGTGGAGTTGGCAGCAAAGATCTTGGCTAGTACTTCCGCCTTGGCCTTTGAGTCGAATACAATAGTTCCATCCTGACACGTAAGTGGTGGAAGGCTACTGTGTGAGAAGTTCTTTTCAATCTGCTTGGCCAGCGTCCAGAAAGACCGACTGCCATTGCGCTGCGACATTACCCTGTGCCTAACTTTTATATCATGCTGGTTTTTGGCATTGCGAACCGCTTCGTTATATTTGTTTCTGGACTCGACGTCGGCTTGTCTGTTCTCTACAGTGGGGTTTTGTAAGTAGGTTCTGTGGGCCTTGATCTTCTGCTGGCGAGCAGTGTCACACGATTTGTTGAACCAGCCGTTGGACCCTGGTTTAGGAACTTTCACTGTGTGAGGGATGTATTCCTCCATTCCGACGTGGATAATTTCGGTTATTGAAGAACAGACAGTCGACGCATCCGCGTCAGTGAAACAGACATCTCTCCAAGGAAAGCTAGAGAAGAAGTCTCTGAGCCCCTCCCAGTCGGCATGTCCGTAATGCCAAGTTTTGCGGCCTGTGCGAGTTTCTGCTGCCACAGCAGCTTCGGACCGAAACCTAACCTCCACAACACCGTGATCTGAGTTACCCAGGGGGGACAGGACAGCAGTGCTGTAAGGGGCAGGATGCGTGGTCAGAAAGAGATCCAGCAGGCTACTGGCGTGTGACGAGACGCGGGGGAAAAAAGTAGGGCTCGTCACCAGCTGGGTCAGCCCTTGAGTAAGAGCGAACGCTTCGACTGCACGACCTGCTGCATCGGTCTTATTTGAGCCCAACCAAAGCTCATTATGGGCATTGAAATCACCGAGAAGAACTACCTCTGAAGCGGGGTGATTGATGTTCATGAAGTCGATCTGGACGGCGAGGTATTCGAGTAGGTCATCCCAGTTATGTTTCGAGGGAGAGCGATAAAGGCAGCAAATAAATTTGGGTGACGTTTTGGAGTTGAGGCGAAGCCACAGAATGTCCTTCCGGTCTGATTCCAAAGAAAGATCCCTGGAGCAGGAAAGACTGCTGCGGACAAAAGCCACAACTCCTCCGTTCTTTCTCAGATTGGAGTACACCTCGTAGTTTGGGAAGTTGAGATGGTTAATCGGTGCAGTCTCTGAGATTTTTGTCTCCGCCAAGAAAAGCACGGCGGGACGATTGGATTGCAGGTAGTGATGAACAGCATCAATGTTGCTGTTGATCCCGCAGATGTTCGAAAAACTGTTCAGACAGTTCCTGTACCAGGCCTCCAGTAACAGATGATATTTTCTGCCAAGCATCCATGGACATAGAAGTACCACGTATTTCTAGACTCAAAATAAGTCGATCGGGCATGATTTACCTCTATGCAAAAGTGCTTCCTTTGCCTGTTAGAGCGCGGCAAACTTTTCTGTTTAAAACATATCTTTTTTCAGATATTTTTGGAACGGATAGCTGCGCCACCTCCACCCCTACATAAATTATAGCAGAATTTTTTCGTAACTCTTCCAACGATTTTGACTTTTTTTTACTTAATCTTTTTGTCTCTTATGAATAGGCGATCTCGCATAGTTTTCGAGAAAAATATTTTTCTGCGCTGGTTTCTAAAAAATCTATTACATCGTGTTAACATTTTTTGCGCCGTATTGCTATGTGCAGTAACGAAAATGGTGGCCATATTTAATGATTTTATGAAAGGTTCGCTCTATTGCCTGCATTAAAAAAAATGTAATAAGTAATATCATACTTGTTTATTTTTGTTAACTACACTTAAAGAATCAATAAGCCGCTTGAGAAGGTCTAGAAGCAACCTACTTTCTCGAAAGCTATCTGAGATGGCCTGCTTTTATAGGAGACAAAAAGTGAAGTAAATAAAAAGGTATGCAAAATAAAAAAAATCTGATTCGTCTGGAAAGTTACCAAAAAACTTTGCTATAATGTATCTAGAGGTGGGGGTAGTTTTCACCCTTCTCGAACCCTTTAGAGTTTTTCGAAGAAGTCAAATATTAGAACGTCCAGAAAAACATATGTGTTAATACAACGTATACTTGATTATCAGGGCACAGAAATAACTGCTGGACTGCGGAACAAATAACAGGCAAACAGACTCACTTATATAATTTTTGTATATTTACCCTAATAGAACGGATGGCTTTCTTCTTAGGTGACATAAGGAATCTTTAAAGTATTTTCTCGTATTGCCCAATATTTTAGACATCTCAGTCAAATATCAAATAGTAGCAAATGCGAAATTTATATAAATAATATACTGAGGTTTGGGTTCGTAATTGTCAGCAAAACAGTAGCAAAGAGTCAGCAATTCGTTCATTTATTTCTCGACCGATAGCTGTGCATTAAATGGCATCTTCGCTAACAGAGCTCAGTACTGATCGATTCCATCAGATTCTTCTGCAGCGAACCTTCATACCTAACACAACATTAAAAGATGCAAAACATTGGCTTCAAACTATAACCTCTCATGAATACTCATTTTAGCGCCTCGAGAGCTAGTTAAGGAGCGTTAGCACGCCCCAAGAAATCTATTATATAATTATATCACTAGAAAACTTTTTTATCGGACCAATTTAGTGACAATGATTTAATAGTAGTGAGTTAAAAAGTTATCATTGAATAAAAGGAAGAAACGATATCACATGATGCGGGACGTAAGTTACTTAGTGTTTCTGTTTATGCACTCATCCATTGTTTTTTTAGCAGAACTTGAAGAGTAATTGGGCACATTTTTAACATCACGGTAACGTATTTACTGATATTTGAATCACATTATTATTCTTTCTAGACTAGAGTTATACAGGGTGGCCGATATGTAACTGACTAGTCTGTATCTTGAATATTTGTGAAATGAAATAAAATACGTCCATTTCTTTCATCTTAATCTTTTATTGAAACTTAGAAATTATGTATGAAAAATAATATCAGACAAATGTCCACCTCTAGAAGCTGCGCAAATCTGAGCCATCTTGATTACATTTTGACATCACCAAATCGAGAAATAAAACGTCCCGGAAATATTGGTCGCAAAAGATTCATTGTTTCCCTAGCTGTGTGACAAGTTGGTCCGTCCTGCTGGAACCACACGTTTTGCAGGTTAAATTGTTGGATTTGAGGAACCAGAAGGTTTTGTATCATATCACGGTAGCGCTCGCCAGTGACAATAAGATAATTACCTGCAGCGTCTTCAAAGAACTAAGGTCCAATGACACCTTCATACCAAACACTGCACCAAACTGTAACTCGTCGAGGATAACCGAGGGTTCTCTAATGTCCAGATACGACAATTCTGCTTATTAACCAATATGTTGATATCGGAGTGGGCTTCGTCGCTCGTTATCAGCTGTCGGCAAAAGTCGATATTTGAAGTATTAAGTTGCAATATTGCATGACTGGATTGTCGGCGACTTTCATGGTCACTAGCCTGCAGTTCTTGGGTTAACTGAATTTTGTATGGCCGCAAATATGTCTTTTTTTACAATAGTGCATAATGACGTGCTACGAATACACGGTTCTTGAGAACGATGTCTGGTAGACGTTTCAGGGCGCTCCACAACACTTTCACGAACTCTCTCGATATTTTTCGGAGTACGAACAGTTCGAACACGGCCCGACCTTGGCAAGTCTTTAACTTCACCTGTTTGTTCAAAGTACCACACCAACTAATGAATGGTGTTGACGCTGGGCACATTATTTCGACCGACATCTTGTCGTAGCTTCCGAATCGGTGCAACAATCGACTCATTATTTCAGTAAAACGTTTTAACAATATGGACGCGTTGTGGGATTGTGTAGCGCTCCATGATGAATTGAACACATGTGCTTTAAACTACTTTTACAGCGCCACCTACTGAAATGCGTGTATCAAAAATGGCGCTCAATTTAAATCAGTCAGTTTTATATTGGCCACCCTGTAGTCAGATATCAAAAGTGGTAAGGTGTATATTTACTACAAAATCTATTGCCCTTGCCGTAAAAGTGAAACGTTAAAAGCATAATCACTACATGTACGTTTCCTTGCGAATGCCTGAGTCGCTTAACTCTTTCTGGAAAACCTTATTTACTATAGACTTTTTTAAATACCTCACCGATTCCTTGGTTTAGTTTTAGCTCGATTATTTACTTATTTGGGCTCAGCCCTCCAGAGAGATTAAGTAGAATAGCTGCTAGGCACTGGTATTGAATTTGTGAGAACGTAATTTCTTTGTCTATAAAAATCGGTAAAGATGATTGATCTATTACTATTATTTATAAATAATCTATGACATTGGACCACAAAACAGTTGCTTGAAGCAACCCTGTTCTCTGATCTGTGTTCTGTGTAAGATGGGCAACTGGCAGAATAATGAAGGGCATTACGAAGGAATAACTACGGTTCATCACGGTTCCCCGCTTAAAAACTTCTTATGGGCAGTTCAATCGAAATACGCGAAATTTTCTTATGCGCTGCAAGTTGTGCAAATCAAATTTACAAATACCATATGCATACCAACGGTGCAGCAGTACTATTTTTCTAATTATATCTATTGCAATCTACTCGAAACGTTTCTTATTAAGTGTTGAACGCGATTGGTGGCAATATTATATAATCACTATTTTATAATGTAGTATCATACATAACCTAGTATTCTAAATAGGTAACCCGTGCTCAGCTACATAATATACCTCCATAAATATACAGATAGATTGCTATTTAGCAAGACTTGACTTCAGCCTGTTAATTTACAGTAGCATTTCATAAACATTAAATCCGGAATAGAGGCGTGGCCATGACTTCTATAACTGCTACTCTACAACAAGAACGCTAGTGATCCAAATAGCCTCTTAAGGTACTTACCCAGATGCTTTGTAGAATAACAAATAGAAATCTGAATTTTAGGTGTACGAAAATTCTAAGCGTCACAAACGTAAAACGGTCCAATGGTGCAGCGCTTTTATGTGTAATCGTGAAACATAAAATTTGACACGTAACTTTGTGGCTCCTAGAAAATAACTCAACCTACAAGAAACATTTTTACCGTGTTTGATCGCCGCATGCTTAAAATAAAAAAAATGGAGTTCGTTGCCAACTTAATATACGTGCCCCTTCCCACTTCAGTTGGCCCAAATATTGAAATCTTAGTTTTTTTCTTATCAAACACAAATAATAAAAATGTAGCAGGGTATTATAGGTTTAAAATACTAACAATGAATATTTTGATAATATATAGTAGACCACACCAACTTTATCACTCCCTAATCAAATTTGCAGCATAAAAATAACACATGTTGCAATTACAGCATATCATCCTATTTTCATTTCAATGCAAAATAAGTCTATAACGGATAAGTGGCTGTGAAAAATAAAAGCCATGACAATTGTTTTTATTAATCACAGCTGTCAGAATACGTTTAAAATAGTTTTGGGTAGTTAAGGTTTTCAAAATGGGTAGAGGAAAGGTTATTAGTGAGAAAATTCGGTTACTGATAATTATTTTTTTTAATTCTGGGAAATCAAACTCAGAAATTGCAACTTTGTTAGACTTATCGCGGTACAGTGTGAGAAATATTGTTAGAAGATATAACGTAACTGGTTCAGTTAATATTAAGCCACGAAGAGCCGACCGAAGAGCTTTAAGAAGAATAATTGTGGAAAACAGGCGTGCCAATTATTTACAATTAAGTGCTTTGTGGAGTGACGCTGTTGGAAGGAGAATTTCGAGGTCAACAACTCATAGAGAGGCCCACAAAGTGGGATTTAGCACTTGCAAGGTAAGTTTTCTTATAAAAAAAAGTGAAGTAAAAACCCTAAAGTAGACCAAAGAAAAGCCACTATTAACTCCACAGCACAAGAAAAATCGTCTTAGATGGGCTAAAGAACATAGACAATGGACACGTCAACAATGGTGTGCTATACAATGTAGTGATGAGGCCCGATTCGAAGTTTGTGTTGGTGACAGTCGCAATAGAGTTATTCGCAAAAAAATGAAGCATTCGATGTTGACTGAAGAGAAAAGTGAAATTTCCAGCATCCATTATGGTCTGGATCAGTACGTCATCAAAAGGAGTTGGAAAACTTCATTTTATTGATGGAAATGTGGATACAAACAAATATTTGGCAATTTTAGAAGAATCGCTTTTACCAGTGATGGAAGAATGTTTGACATCCGGCTAAGATTTTGTGTTTCAGCAAGATGGTGCAGCGTGCCATACCTCAAAAAAGGCTATAAAATGGATGGAAGAAAATAATGTACCACTTTTGAAATGGGTTTCTAGCAGCCCAGATCTGTCACCTATTGAAACTTTGTGGCATGAGATGAAAAAGGTTCTACGACAACATCCTGTTCGTACAATCACCGAACTGAGACAAAAGCTTCAAGAAATATGGGATTGTTTTACACCAAATTTTTGCCATTGGTTAACACTATGCCCCAAAGAATTTCAGCCCCAATAAAAAATAAAGGTGATGTTACCCAATGGTAATCTTTCAATTGTTGCTTTGTTAACTTCGCGCAATTATTCGCACATTGTTTATTTGTTCAGATGTTCTATTAGTTATAGATCTAAGTGATTTCAAATACGTATTTTCTACGACTAGTGTGTATCTAAAATGATTTTGAGCAAATAAATTGTTTTAGAAGTAAATAGTTTCGTCATGTTTAGTTTATGGCATATTTTGGTACAAATCTTGAAGTGGGCCAACTGAAGTGGGATGGGGTGTATAACCAATAATATTTATTAGTGTCAGAAAAATTCAAACCTATTGAGTTTTTTGTGCTAGTAAACATTTTCTTCTTATTGGATTCAAAAATCTATTTAACTGTCGCTATTTAGCTTTGAAGCTTTCCTAAAAATTAAACTGTGTATCTTAGGCGCTATTGGCAATTAGATCTAAAATAAAAAAATTGTTTTTTAGTCATAATTCTGTGAATCTTCTGTGATGAATATTTGCATAAATTTAGGAAAACCGAAACAAAGAATATTGCCGAATAATCCAATAGACAAGAAATTTAAATACAAATGTAGCATAGCATTCATTATGACTTGCTTCTTATTATTAAAGAGGACAAAAAATATTACAAATAATTTTACTGAATAATTTGTAGAAGCGGTCTGACTGTAAGGACCATTGCTAATGAAGAAATCTTGAATATAACGACAAAACGTGTTGAAGCCACACTTATGTAAAGTAAGTAACCGTTTTATGCCTTTGTGTAATATTTTATAACCGTTAAATGTTGCGCATGATATACTGTTTTTGAGTATTATTTGCAATTTTCGGCATCTTCAACAATTTCTGCGTATAAAAACAAATCATGATACTGTTATATTATTGCATACATATTATTCATATAAGATGTGAAACATCGAGAATTTTGGTTGTATTGAGGTGCAAAAAAGAGTAATGAAAAACAATTTAACTGTATAGATAAAGTGTTTCGTTAATATACATATTTCTTTAGGTCATCATTTGTTTTGGTTATTGAAAATTATAATCCATTTTATCATGATTGCTTGTGGTTAATACTCTCGTAATGGTACCATCTTTTCACCTTGATACCATTTCATACTTCACACCTCTTTGTTGTTAGTGTAGCTCTGTGTGTCAGTTCAATGTACAATGGGCTTGGTTAGATGATGTCATGACCCACGTTGAATAATATCACCGCCTTCGATTGATGTGCACGGCAATTTGAAAAGTCGATGAGTTTAAAGGTAGTACAGTAAACATATGCCACTATTATACCATATTATACTTAGGCTCGCTTATATCGGTAGAAACACTTGAATAGCCTTCACCTTTTTAAAAACCAAAAATGGGTTAGCTTGCCCGAGTACGAAAAACGCTGAGGATATTTTTTGGAAGTTACCTGCATATAGAAGGCCAAGAAAATTCTTTAAGCGCATCCGTATTAGTTGCAGTAGAATTAGAATTCGGTACTTTTTGGTCCTTGCTCCAGGGAGACGTTTCTCTGGTTTCGATGCGTATCGGTAATCCACTTAGTAATCAATATTGCCGTGAGGAGTCTTCCGTCCTCATTTCAGTTCGTAGTGAGACCTTAGGACACAGACTGTATTTTTGTAGGCTTATCTCTCATTCCATTCATTCATTGATATTTTTTGATGCATATGTTGTATCATCTCGTGGCCATCTTAAAAATTGGTCAGTTTGATATTTAATTTTATTATCAGACAGTTCACCAATTCGTAATCAGCTAATACGGTCAGATAGCACTGGTCCTTATAGTGTATACTGGGAAATATAACACGCTTACATGAGTATTGTATTGTGCATTTTCCTAGGAACATATAATTAACCTTAGACAATACGCACAAAAATTGGTTAACAAGCAATCTCTATTTGTTAATTGTCGACATCCTTGCATGTGGTCGTAGTTCCATATTTAGATAACCTGAGGTTGTAGCTTGAGTCTCCATGAGAGTCGCGGATTGTTTATGATTACATGGACTAATTACGAGTATGAGAGGCAACATAGTTTATAGCTCTTTACTAAAGTTCATTTGATTATTTTTTTCTGTACCTATAAAAGCCTGTAATTTATGTAGTATGAGTATATGTATTGATATTACGTATATATATAGTAAGTACTTAGTACCAACGCACCTTTTCTTGCAGTCTGATGATTCATTAATAGGTCTTAAATTAATACAGGTGACTTTTTTTGGCGACATAGAAAAGCATATTTTACATTTATATTGTTCATATTAATTCCCTTTAACACCCAAACACCGATTTTAGATACAAATTTTTTTGTTTCTGAAACTGACTAGGAACATCAAAGCTCCAAAAGCTACAAGTGATTTTAATTTTATTCATCTTTTGCTCTAGTACCGATGAAGCTCTTTCTAGTTTACTATGGAAGTAGCCTTGTTTCAGAATTTTATCAAAACCCGAGAGGTATTTTTCGAGTTACAGAAGAGGTAAAGATTAGTGAAGCAAATTGGAGACATGGTTTTTCGTAATGCGAATGTTAGGTCAAAATGTCTCACCTACCTATTTCGACTACAAACCTAAGTAAGGAGGGCAAAATAGACCAGTAGTGCAGCTGAGAAAATACCGGTGGTGGCTTAAAGCGTGTTAATTTTTAGCCGCGAATCGTGAAGTATTTTCCCTCGTTCTCTGCCTGTCACCTCTGCCATATCAATAATCCTTCCTTAACTTCTCATGCGTGAAGCAAACTGCAAAGCGCAATACTATCCACCCATCACCCAATATGGTTTCTTGTAAATCAAGGAAGTACGTTCTTCATAGGCCATTATCTCTGCAGGATGTACAACGCGCGTTTCAAAGTCAATGCATGAGGTAACCAACGGAACAAATTTGGTCAAGCGTTAAATTGTTTGCACTGCTTGTTATTGTGTGAGCAAATGTATGTTCACAAGGTACTTCACAGTACTGTCCGTCTACATTCCAAACGGGCAAGAGTATTGTTTCATTGGACAAAAAGAGATAACGATATCATCTTCTCTTTATTGTATATTGATATCCATTCTTGTCAGTTGCTGCTCATTATCATTAAGTTCATTATGATAATAACTATTAGTTTTCCATGCTGGCATGATAGGTTCTGCCAATAACTGTCATGATGAGCATAAGAATGGTGAGACTCATAGCTATCTTTATAGTTATGCCTCTGTTCGAAAATTCGTTCGTATTTAATTGGGCGGTGTCTTCTGGACCTCACTGTCACCAAATTTAACGGCCTAGATCTCAGACTTTGCCGCAAGGTACAGACCCCTATAGGACCATACTGAATCGATTTCTTTCAATTATTCTCTTTGGACGACAGTTTACGACGGGTATTTCTGAAAAATGTTTTTGGGGGTTCATATAATGATGAATTTGAAATTATCTGGTCAGAAAGCGCTGGGAGTGTGGGGGGGGGGGGGCTCAGGACGATACCGGCCTTAGTTGTACGTGTTGCCTAAACATCATGCGGCTTGTTATCAATCCTTGGCTCTGATGTTATGTAAAATCTGCTTCTGAGATGGCATTACTGGAGGTCTAAGCTGTAAGTTGTATGTGTTGATGATTACATTGGGTTCTTGTCTCAAATTCACTTAATTAAGATTCAAAGCTAGAAATTAGTTGCGCATCCACTTTTTCTTATCCATTCTGGAAATTACATAATACAAATTTGCTGAATTTCAAAAATGAGAGACAAAACATTAATGTTTGGAATTCCCCACATTCCTTCCTTCCCAAATTAATTTTATCACACCATTTTCTTCGCTTCCTGTAAATATTTAAGTATGTATTTTAACTAAGTCGTAGATGTTGCAAGAAATACATACCTGCTCCGTTCTTCCTCCTCCAAAGCAAGAAATAGAATTGCTTCTTCATCGGAAAACTACATATTTTAATTTGGTTTACAAGCGACACTCACACCGTCTACTGCGATCTTCTCGCTTTGATATGAAAAGTCCCTCAAATATATCGCCACGAATATCGCAGCGGATTAATTGCGTGGGTTTGAGGGACCTTTTAAAGAATGATGACGCGAATAATTCGGTGCGATGCCGAAATTTTCGCTTTGCGAAATATTCGCCGACTCAAGGTCTTCGGTGTATAAAGGATCACCCAAACCAACGCGATTAATCCGCTGCGATATTCGTGGCGATATAATTCTCGCGAAATTCGCTGCGAACATCTGAGGGACTTTCATATCGAAGCGAAAAGATCGCAGTGGATTGGCAGTAAACGGTGTGCCCTCATGTTTTGATTGGAGATGAAGGATTTGCCCTTAAACCCTACCTAATGAGACCGTTTACATATATACAGTCGAATCTGGCATTTTCTACACGAGAAAAATTTGTTGACTACTTCAACTCCTAATATTATTGGTCAAGATCAGCTTAGCTAAGCCATTCATAAATAATGAACGTATTATAATAATTTCTCAGTAAAGAGTAACTTACCGGTGTCATTCAATTCCACTCCTACTTCATCCCAGATTATGTCTTTTTTTCGAACATTTTTGTAGTAATCGTTGTTCAAGTCATAGAGAATTGGAAATTTTTTACTTATTTCCAGAAGTTTTTCAATGTTTGCCATTGCGATAGCAATAAAAATCGTGCAAGCAGCGAATTAAAATTTAGACGCTGCACTGTCGCAGCGCTGTGAGCGAAATTGACGCACAGGTCTGTTCTTGTTCATTTGTAAAGGGGGTGCCGCAAGGTTCCATTTTAGGACCAATCTTATTTACTTTATACGTGTCGGACTTGGATCGGTCGGTCAAACATTGCGCTTTACATTCTTATGCTGATGATACCCAGCTTTATCTATCCTATGATCCCTCCTCATATGTTGATGCTAATGAAAAACTAGCAGTAGATTTAAGCGGCGTTTGTGATTGGTTTAGATACCACGGGTTACACATAAACTGTAGCAAATCGGCCATAATTACCTTCCACTCTAAGAAGAACGAGTTCAGTGGAGATGCTATAAAGCTATGCCTCAATAGTGAAGAGCTCACACACAAAATATCGGTATTAAACTTAGGAATAATCTTTGATGAGCACTTAACTTTTCATGATCATATTTCTAAGGTTGTACAGAGCTCTTTTGCTAAACTAAAAAGCATCTACAGCTTTAAGCACGTGTTGTCTCAAGATACTAAAATTAAGCTTTGCGATTCACTCATTTTAAGTAAGTTAGAATATGGAAGTTCCGTGTTTGGTCCTTGTTTGACTGAAGCCGAAGCTTACAGACTTCAGAAAGTGCAGAACAGCTGTATTAGATATTCTGTTGGAATCCGAAGAAGAAGCGAGTGTCTCCATTTATTCAAGAAGTGAATTGGTTGACGATGACGCAGAGGTGGTTGGTTCACATTTTATGTTTGGTTCATAGCATTTTATTGACCAAATACCCTATATACTTAAATAATAAGTTATCCTTGAGAAGTCAGCATCATGCAGCCAACCTCCGTTTCGTTGGTTACACCCTTAACACGCCCCATCATAGAACCACCCTATTTACTAAGAGTTTCTCTTTTGTTGCACCCAATCGCTATAATATGCTCCCTGTCAGCTTTAAAGTTTTATCTGTTCCACTTTTTAGGTCAAAAGTAAAAAAAATTGTTTTTGAAAATATGTTATAATACCTTATATTATTTAGTTTTTAACTTATGTAATGGTGTAACTGTTAACTGTGAATATATATGATTTTTTCTTTAAATTAAAAAAAAAATGCCTATTTTTGGCATAATAGATTTTTCATTATTGTTACTCAACAATGTTTATGTATCCCAGATTTTGTATTATAATTTTGTTTGGCCCTGGTTGGTATGAAAAACAGCTTTTAGCTGACACCCGCCAGGTTAAATAAAGGCTATTATTATTATTATTATTATTTGCTTCTACGAGAAGAGTCCCTGGGCGACAATGTCGTAGCGAATTAATCACAGTTGCTGCGAAATATTCGCGTCGGTTTGGGGGATCCTTAATGAGGAGGAACAACCGGCGCGAAAATTTCGCTTGGCGACAACGAAGCACTAGCGATTTTGGGCGATTGGGAAATTGGCAAAATTTTAGGCTTTAGTAAACTCTTTTAACGGTAATCTCGAGCTTTCGGCACGCTATGGAGCCATCATCAGGAGCTGAAACACAAATATGAAGCTAGCAACCAATACGGAAGAGATTCCCTTCTAACCTCCTACATCTGTTTCACGTGGAGATAATGAGCGAAGCCGGAAGAGTGATGTGTCGACAGATGACATATGACTGTCGCGCAGGAATGTGGAAATGTAAAAATTATTGCCAAATTTCAAGTATAATATATACGAGGGACGCTCGGAAAAAACTCATCATATATCCCAAATTGCTGGATTAGTTTTGCTTCTTATATATACTTGTATATATATATATATATATATATTATAATTCTTCAGAATAATTCAGAGACAGATCCTCCTTACCATACATTTTAAGTATGTCGGAGAAACAAATCAGTCAGTTATACAGGGTTATCCAAATTAAGTGTCCACCATTAGTAACTTTGTTATTAGTGAAAATACAAAGTTGTTTGAATTAGCAAACTAGTAGCATTTTTAACGCTGGTAAAAATGAGAAATAAAAAAAACAATTGAGAGTCGTTATTTTGATTTTTTTCAGTAAAATAACATTTTTTTAAATGGAAACCCCTGTATATTATATTTTTTTCTGTTAAAGCATCAAATTTTAAACAAAAAAGTTCATAATGACTTTTCCGCTAAAGTCAAAAATAAAGTCAAAATAACGATAAATATTTTTAATTATTTGCAGTATTATAATATTAAGACGGCTATGAAAACAACATGGCGTTCGCGATTTGACAGCATTAAGATAAGCGACAAATTGTTAAACTGGACATACTCGCAACTAGAAGGCTTTGGAAAACAATGATAAAATCAAATAATGTCAAACATTAGTGTAAATACTTGTTTATAAGCTTTATTGTGTCATTAATTTAAAGAAAAATGTTCTCCCATGAAGAAAAGTGTGATATGTTAGAATGCTATTTAGTGTGCAGAAAATCCTCCTTGAGAGCAAGAGAATATACAGTGAATTATATCCCGCTCGCATTCAACCGTATGAACGATATTTTCTGAGACTTTATCGAAAATTTAGGGGCAACGAAAATGTTTTTGCTAAAACAAGGGCAAAAAAAGAATTCATAATAAGCGAGGCCACGGAAATTGCAGTTATTGGATATTTTGAAGCTTATCGTGAGAATTCAATAGCAGATATTCTCAAGGACAATTTCAGTTATGGTACTGTTCAAAGGATTTTAAAAAAATACAAATTTATTCCGTATAAGTACCGACCAGTTCAAACGCTTTTGGCAGGGGATCCAGAGAGAAGACTTGTTTTTTGCCATTGGTATCTTAGCTTCTGTCGCCAAAATGTAAATAACTTTCGTTACCTTTTATGGACAGATGAATCAAATTTTTAAAATTCTGGAATGTTTAATAGAAAAAACCACCATTATTGGTCAAGAGAAAATCTTTTGTTA
Source organism: Acanthoscelides obtectus (assembly GCA_963669975.1). Classification (NCBI taxonomy): domain Eukaryota; kingdom Metazoa; phylum Arthropoda; class Insecta; order Coleoptera; family Chrysomelidae; genus Acanthoscelides; species Acanthoscelides obtectus. The sequence goes on along the minus strand of CAVLJG010003214.1, from coordinate 301,076 downwards.
GTACATCCAAGAGGCCCACAAGTCCGTTTCAGTTTCAACGTTTGGTGCGGTATAATTGGTTCAAAAATTGTTGGCCCGTTCTTTTATGAGGGAACCCTAACTGGTGAAAGATATGTGGAATTTATGTCATAAATTCTGACTAATTTCTTAGATGAATTGGATCTTATAAGTAGACATCATCTGCATTTTCAGCAAGATGGCGCACCTGCCCACAACTCCAGAGGTACTTACCATTTTCTAAGTACTACTTTTAATGATCAGTGGATAGGAACAAATGGCCCAATACAGTGGCCTCCCAGATCACCAGATCTAAACCCACTTGATTACTTCTTGTGGGGTTACTTAAAGAACCAAATTTACAAGCGAAGGTACGATAACCTTGACGCGTTAAAGACTGCAGTTAGGGAAAAGATAACCCAGATAGATGGTAGGACCATACTTAAGACAGTTCGAGCAGTTGAAAAACGTGCCCAAAAATGTATTGAAGAACAAGGTGGTGTTTTCGAGCATCTTCTTTAAAAAAAATTGTTATTGTATTTTGTAAGATTATAAGTTGATGTTGAAAATAAAGTTTGTCGATACAATTTAATTGTTTCAGATTGGAGGCCATAACTTCAACAATTTGTAACCTAGGAGAAAAGTTATTGTAAGCTTTTTTGTTTAAAATTTGATGCTTTAACAGAAAAAAATATAATATACAGGGGTTTCCATTTAAAAAAATGTTATTTTACTGAAAAAAATCAAAATAACGACTCTCAATTGTTTTTTTTTTATTTCTCATTTTTACCAGCGTTAAAAATGCTACTAGTTTGCTAATTCAAACAACTTTGTATTTTCACTAATAACAAAGTTACTAATGGTGGACACTTAATTTGGATAACCCTGTATATTAGGCACCCTGTATCATCCTGTCGTACTTTCGACAGACACATCATCGCCTTAGGCTAAATCAAAATTATACTTTGGAGCAAATGTTCAATGCTTACACCTTATGAACGTCGTTTCTGAACCCTTTGAGATAGAAAAAGGACTTCAACTTTCTCGAAATGACAGGAAATGTAAATTCATGCATTTCACCATTCAATTCGTCTATTTACACTTGGGTTTTTCTGCGATTTTATGGAGTATTTCTCCTTGAGAAGTGGATTATACGTATTATGCTCATAAAAACTGATTAATTACAAACCATTAATTAAAAAATACGTAGCTATTCTACCTGTACACTTTCGATTCAAAAACCGATAGTGAAATCAATAATAAATCAGTTCTAAGAAATTAAAACACACCTCGGTGATCTGTTTTAAAGGCAGAGTGAGACCAGTTTCGAGCTTACCGACAGAAGGACGACAACTAGTGCAAATACGAACGAGATATCAGCTTGAGGTACGGTCGATGCTGTTATGCTTTTTCCTTGATCGAACTGACGAAGGTACGAGAAAGTTTAGCAGGAAGGAACGGTTTGTGATATATTTCATGGGCTTTGGCATCGGTCAAATTTTCTGCATAACGCAACGAGTGCTACTCTGAAGGTGAGAACCTCGGTATCGCAACTCATATACCGGGTGGTACTAAGGCCTCGAACTGCGTAAAGCTCTTGGGTACTTACTTTGACACAAATCTATCTTTTTCTGACCGTATTGAAACTGTGTGCCAAAAACTTAATAAGGCATTCCTCGCGTTATTACAACTAAAAGACATCTTAGATGAGCAAGAACTAATGACGGTATATTATGCATTAGCATACTCACACATAAGCTATAATATCATGGCAACAGTGTTGACAAAGAGAGACTATTTGTAGGACGGAAAAAAAGAATATTATGTCTAATTTTCAATATTCCGCCTGGAACATTTAGAACCACATATAAATCGAGGAAAATTTTAACTGTACCTTGTGTTTACATTTTTAAGTGTCTTTTATACGTTTGGAAAAACATGTACCAGTTCGAGAGCCTCATTGCAACTGTGTAATATTTTATAATAAGCATTTAAAAAATACAAGAACCTTCAAAAATTTTAAATATGAAGTGAAATCGTTTTTATCAGTTGAAGGGTTTTATACCATTGGTGAATTTTTAGAACACAAGTACAAATAATATAATTAAAAATCAGTTACCTAATATTTGTGCTTGTCTTAGCAGGTTGAAGTAACTTTCTGTCAATAAGGTTTTTGCTGTGATCTTTTATTTATTTGCTTATTCATTTTTTTCTATGTAATCACCTGCCATATATACTTATGTATCAACATGGCCAATAAATACTACTATTCGTCTATCACCTTTGACATATCGGAAACGGTAACAGATACGAAGTCGGTTAACAAGGTTGCGAATTTAGGTAGCTCAGAAAATGACTCTTAGAAAGTTTCGCTATAGAAGCGATGTCCACTTTTGCTTCCGTTAGGTAGCGCTAACGCGCTTGGAGGTCAAACCGTCAAAAGTAGGTGGGAGAAATAGAGACAGATTTGATAGCTTAAGACGAGGTCGAGTTTAGAAAAAATCTGAACTGCAAAGTGACAATTCTTGTTTTTTATGCCTTATGCTGCTTATCACTTTAGACATGACCTAATCAGCACCATTAATTTCTAGATTACCAGATTATCCGCAAGCTCCGGAGAAACAAAAAAAAATGAATCATCCCAAAATCGTTTATACATTTCCCCTACCGTTATTTGAGATGGGATCTCTAAAAAAATTGTATATGAACATTTCCACCCTTCGCCTCTACAATCTGATAACTAGTCTAAGTTATTAAAAAAAAAACAAATAAAATTCCCTAAGTAGACTGACATTTGTTTATTATTTATTATCGTTTGTATCATATTAACAGTGAAATAGTCCTTCAGTTTTTTATAAACTGCACATAGATCTTTGATTTTAATTATGTGAATTGTATATATCACGACTTGGATTATGGATTGATGTTATAAATCTTCAAATATTTTTGAAAAAGTAAAAGTTGGTCTTAACTGATTGAATGGAGAGCAAGATCATGCTCTTGAACTTTTTCATATTGTTTGAGGGTAGTAATTTAGACAGTGAAAGCGGAATAATTTTAAGAAACTTAAAAACATTTCATAGTAATTAAAGCCTCGACGACGTTGCAAGTTGCGAATCAGATTTGATGTCCGTCATATCTAAACCGATGCACATATTTTGCAGTTAAATAATACAGCTGATGTGTCATGTCGTGCTAAAATGATTATCATAATCGATAAATGGGCAAATGATGTGAATATCCAGTAAACGCACCGAGACAGTTTTTAGTTGGAGGTGTAATTGAATAAACATGCAATAAGCTCTAATTTTTCAAGCTCAACTATGGAAATTCTTTAAGCCATCAATGATTAGCAACATCAACGTGTGATACATTTTTTGAATCAAAGTTAAAAAGTTTGTGCAAACATAAAATATGGGCTCCATCTTCCAATACCACTCTGATTTTTGATGATATATCTATAGTAGTACTACGGCAAGAACGAAAAGGTTTTGTTCCTTTTTGTGAATCTATTGATGGTGGTAGGATAACGCTCAAAGCTGTAATATTATTTGGTTTTCTGTAAATCAAGAAACGAAATCCAGAATCTGATCTAGGTTACTATTGTAAATATTTCCTTTTTTGTTTTTAGAGTAGTTTTCATGCCTGTATATTAAGACCGATCAATTTTGTCAACCATTAATTTCCATGTGTCTTCTTAGAACTATCACTCATCACTAGATGCAATCAGTTAATGTCCTTTAAGTAAATAATCTTAACGTGTGATTAATACTGTAACTCAAAACTCGCTCACATGATCTGCTTTGGACACAAAACACTACACAAGTCTGACATAGTTTTCTTCAATTATCGAACATCATTGTAGTTCTCCAACAACAGCATGATGTAGCCTTCTTCGTCAATGTCCACTACTTTCTTGATCTCGTCAATAACCAGAGGAATATTCAAATCGCGACGAATATCCCTATTTGAGAACATATCAAGGGGCATCGACAACTGACAACTATAGAGCCACAAGGATTTTAAGATCTGACTATAGATCATGATTTTGTTACGGAGCGATATTTTTGAGGATGTTCCCAATAACCAATACCATTACTTGTAGCGGAGGTTTAGTTCTTCCCTCTTTTCTTGATATAAGTGTTGTAAATGTAAAATATTTTCATAACATTGGGAATCATTCGTTGAGGTCAGGAAATAAGCAAATGAGATTTCTCCCTATCCTGCTGTTGAGATACTGGGAAAGGTAACCTGAAAAAGGTAGCGCGCTATTCTTGACACACACAATTTTTCAGGATGCCATTTTCAGATTTACCCTGAACTTTCTGTCTCTAGCTTAAAAATGCTATGTTTGCACTTCAGTATTATTGTTTGGAGATGTTTAATAATTTTATGATCAGCAAGCAGCATCTTAACAGCCATTACATGTCTAAGATATTACAAGAAACATCGTTTTTCGTCTTCCAATTCTAATAAATTTCATTTTCGAATGAATCTCAAAATGTGGAGCAACAAGTATTTCCGATTCTCTGGAAATATATGAGGTAGATATATGGGGTGATATATCTTATTCATATTTGCTTGACATTTTAATTTACTTCATATCATTATACACAGAATGTAATGTTATAGCCATTAATGGTACTGAACTGCATCAAAACGGTACTTTATATCTCTTACATAATAATTAATGTACTGAATATTATTGTACATAGTTCAAGGATATCCACTAGAAGTAAACTATATACATAAATGAACTATTCCAAATTGAATATAAAAAGCGAGACAAGTCACAAGTTGCAGATATTCAGTATGGCTTGAGATGGAAACAAAGTGTGTTTATCTTTCCAAATAAAAGGTAGTCTTGGTTTAAGTAACTAATTTGAATATGATTTTGATATGTATCTAAGACATATTCCTTTGAACTACGGTCCATTTCTTAATTGTGATAGCTATATTTCTCTGAAACAATGTTGTGATTCTCGAATCATTGTCAAAATTTCAAAAGGAATTTATGTTCTTGTAACAAGATATCCGATTTTTGTATGTTATCATTAATTGTAGATTAAATAAGAATAGTTTGTTGGGCTCCTCATGCAACGCTGTCTATAGTTCATAAAAGGCTATGTTTGGCACAAGTTAGAAAACACTAAGCTGCTTCTTGCATCATTATATTGAACCCAGATCCACACAGAACCGTACCTAAGTCTTACTTACGGGTAAACATCCTAGAGGGAAATATACACAGAGAAATCCAAATATCACTGACGTAATGTGTACAAGGGTGAAGCGCGTGGAGCGTCGTTACTCGGGTTGTCAGGCAACGGGGTGCTTCTATCTATTTCTAACATACGTATTGCGCGCGTCTCGCGCATCTCTCTATATATTATACATATATATTATAGTACACATTACGACGTCAGTGGTATATGGTTTTACCGAGATTAGAAGGGAAGGAATATCACTAGGCCACCTTCTGCAACCCCCACCCTCAAAAAATTTAAAGAATATGTTTCTGAAACAGCACAAAAAATTTGGCCAACTTTTATTTTCTTAGCTTTTTGCCCGTAACCTTGTCAATTGTTTTTTACATCCTGGGCATGGTAGCAATCTTTCTCCAAAATTCGGTTAAAATCCGAGTGGTACCTTGCAAGTTATACACTACGTTCATATCCAGGATTTATGGTCTTACGATTCGGCTTGAAAATTCCCGATATAAGCACTTAGAATAATCATCTTAACAGGATGAGCCGATCCCCTAAATATGTAGGATTGGATCGTGAAATACGTGCCATATCCAAGTAACAGAATATCTCAGTTTAATTTTTTTTTCGCCATTATTTTCAAAGTTTTCTAACTGTTTCCATGACTATCGCATTGTATCCAGCATTTTTGAGAATGCTGAGAAAGTATTTGTTCTAAAAATTTATTTCCAACAATTTCAAGTCAATAGCATTTACCATATAATAAATACATGGTGCGGCAGAGAGGATGGACGGTTTTAAAAAAATCATAAAATAGTTAATTTTTACTCGAAAACAAATTTATTGATGGAATCAGGTTCACAAGGAAATAGCATTTGAGACAGTCAAGTGTGGAAAATTACATCAGGCATGTGGTGGCCGAAATCGTTGATGCAGTGCTGGAGGCGTCCTTGGAAGTTCGCGTATACTCTAGCCTTGAGGTGTCCCCATAACAAAAATCGCATATGGATAAATCTGGGGACCGAGGAGGCCAATGAACATCGCCAAACCTGGAAATAAGGCGACCAGGGAAGAGAGGGCGAATAACGTCCATGGATGCTCGGGCTGTGTGGGCGGTCGCCCCATCCTGCTGGAACCACACACGTCGGATTGGACCACGTCGCTGTCGTAATTCTGGGAGAAAGAAGTTGGAGATCATGTCGACCGAGCGCTCTGAGTTCACGGTAACATCACGACCATTACCGTCTTTGAAGAAGTAAGGGCCAATGATGCAAGTTTGCGATACAGCGCACCAAACTGTTACTTCTGAGCTGTGCAGCGATCTTTCGTGTAACTGTTGCGGATTTTCACTAGCCCAATAACGACAATTCTGCAGGTTAACCATGCTGTTTAGGTGAAAGTGGGCTTCGTCACTCATAAACAAAATGAGGTTCTCATTTTGATCGATCAGTGCTTCCATCTCACGTGCGAAGTTCATTCGTTGTGCATAATCTCCGGGCTGTAGCTGTTGCACAATGGCCAATTTGTAGGGGTGAATTATTCCGATGAATGTTGAAGTGGCGACGAAACTCACGCTGGACGACGATGACTGACTCATTATTTCGGACCAAACAATCATAGGCGATAACGCGGTACTCCACCGTCCAAGGCTCCATAACGACAACTGGTAAAATAATGATAGGATCTCACGACTCAAACGGCACCCTCACCCCCTCTCTCGTAGACGGAGGCGGAGAGTACTACCCATCTCAAAAACGTCCGTCCTCTCTGCCGCACCCTGTACTAGCCTGCGACATTACGACACCACAAAATCTGATATGCAATCTTTTTATTGATACTTTGGGAGGCTTTTATGCGGTACTGATACATCACATTAGATCATTCAATGAGATGGTGAAATCCGAAATCAATAAAATCTTATAACAAAAACACTGTGTCAAGACAGAAGATGTTTCTCAGTAGAAACCTGTTCAATAAACTCATGATTGTCTATTAAGCTTGCAGCCAGTTTTTTGCGAGCATCGTCATAAAATGGCGTATCTATTCATTTACATCAGAAGTTAGTGCTCTAAGATTTATAGTTTTAGCATCGGCTCTAAAAAAGCAGTTCAGCATTCATTCTTGGTGGTTAACTTATGATTTTGATGAGCGTGGCACTTCCTAAGTAATCGGAATATCGGTTTTAAGTGGTTGAGTTTGGGCATTTTTTAACCTCCGCTGCAGAAACAAGCGGTATTATAAGTTTATGTGTGTATCTTCCTTCCGTATTTTTTTGCACTTCGTTTTTGGATGTTACATGGTATGTCTGTCAGTATGTAGGTCTGTCCGCTAATCTTGTAACCGCCTATAACTTGAGAAGTATCGCTCGAATTTCGATTAAACTTTTACATAATGTTACTTCTATGCCAAAGCTTTGTCTTGAAAATCGACCCAGAGATGAAAGAGAAAAACCTAGAATGAAAAAAACGTAAATTGCTCAAAGTTCTTTTTTGACATTTCAGAGGATCCTGATCAGTTTTGAAAAAAAAATGGAGGGAAAAGTTGTCAAATTGTTTACAAGTTTTTTCACTATGGTCTTTAGTCCCTGACGCAAACATTCTCTAATATCCGCTTTGAGTTCGGCTTCCTTGATCGAAAGCCTTATCTGTCGAGATGGTTCTTGGCTATGTCTGATGCCTCCATTGGAACTAGTGACATATACTGAGTGACAAAAAACGGTAAACACGTACGTACGTTTATCCGATTTTAATAATTTTTGGCATATATGTTCAATGTCGCATACTTGTAAAATGATTAAATTTTCGACTTGATTCGTCAACTGACTGCAGAAGCTAGTTTAATAATGTGTTGAGGATCCTCGATTTCTTATACACTCATTGACACGCCTGGGCATCGTGCTGATAAGGTGGTCGATATCCTGTTGGGGTATCTCATTCCAGGCTACTGCAGCTTTGTGAGTAACAACTGATAAAGTATATGGAGGATGTTGCAAATTCAGGAACCTGCGAAACATCATGTCCCAGACATGTTCAATTGGAGATAGGTCCGGCGATCGTGGTGGCCAGGGTAAACAGATGATGCGATGTTGATCCACGAAGGCTAACGATGCTCTGGCAACATGCCGTCTGGCATTATCTTACTGAGGGTTTTGGATGGTGTTCAGGTATGGAATAAGATGAGGAGGCTCCACTACTTTCTGAATATACAGGTAGCGTCGGGCTGTCATATTGCCTGAGATGAAAATTAGTGGTGATCTGCTACCATAACGAACAGCATCGTGTACTACTGAATCTGTCTGTCAAAGCCAGAAGTCTTAACTGGCAGTCACATAAAGGCTTCTCAATAAGCGACACGAAATTTAATATCTAACTGACACCGTAAATGTACGAAAACTGAATGCTTCTTTATCACCAAACAATACACGCAGCCACCAAAAAACTTAACTTAAAAACCTGACCATTTCATCCCTTGTTGTTCATGGCAAGATAAATCGATATGTAAAAAAATTCTTGAATTCTAATAAACATACTTACCTTTTTTTTGTGACTCAGTGTATAATCTCTCTGGCTGACAAGTGGTTGCAGCAAGCGGCGAGGTATGAGCGAGTTAGTCATATCAGCGTTGCCAGATGGTGCCCAACGAACAATTATCACTTATTTTAGGGTTGCAAGAACGTTTTTACTAGTACACAGCACTGTATGTTGCAAGAGCATTGTGCAAAACGTTCATAGAACAGCTATAGAAGTGGAATGGGACACATAATAGGACATCTGTCACTTAAGAGGTTGTATAAGAGCTGCAAGTAACAGTTATATACACTGTGATTGATATAGGGCTATTGAATGATTTGCGCAGCAAATTTTATTGTGATCGTACAAAGTAGTGACGGTCTTCATATTTGATTATTATTTCAATAATGATCAATAATATGTAGAGTTCTTATGATGAAAATCTACACTATTCTGCGTTAAATGTTTTTCATCTCTTATCATTTTCTATCTGCAATGTCGAACTGAAAGAGAATTATTTGATTTTCATTAGATGACTATATTTTTTACCCAATATGGCATGTGGTTAGATACAATCATGCCATCTTCCAGGTTGTCTTAAGTTTATCAGAACATTTTGTTGTTATCCGCATGTGTTATGCAGCAATTTGGCAAATCTCTGAAATGAAATATGGTCAGAGTCGAAAGCTTCTCTCAGAGTTTGTAACAGATCTATTCTGTCGGTAGGTCATGAAATCATTCTATGGACGAATTGTATAAGCCTGTTTGACTGACTTGATCCGTTTAATTTCTTTAAAATACGTTTTCCTAGATAACTTTTTTCTCGACTTTTGTCGAACATCATCCTTTATGAACTGGTAACAGCGTTGCATTTTTACTTAGGAAATCATCTCCTCATGGAAATGCCATGTATAATAATTAAAAGGTTCTTCTGTTTTTCCCGCTTACGCGTGTGCCTTGTCCACATGTCGAGTATTTTCGTCCGTGATCTGAATTCAACCTTTGTTATCTCTGATTAATACAAGAAACTCGTCAGTTATCATTTACTATTAAATTTAATGATCTGTATAACTAGATTCATCTCAATGTTTTATTAAAAGCTCAGAGACTACAAACAGTGGAGTCGCTGGTGGAAAAACTTTTCGTTGTTGGGCTTCTTCGGCTGTGCCTCTTCATGTCAGACCTTCTTGACACAGTGATTGGTCCAGTCACATTTAGCTGCTCAAAAAGCTTCATCAGATGACAGAGACGGTGTGCCGTTTTCATAAAACAAAGGATAACCTTGTACTTGCAAATTTTGAAGGAAATCATCCAGATGGTATTTATAATAATTTGAAGTAAATGCTTTTGCTTTTTGAGTATAAGCATATCGTTCAAAGCAGTGACATAAGTAAAAGGATATTCGTAATCTTCACCTTATACTTGGCATAGGAAGCGTATCTGTTTTTTCTTCAATCTTGATCTCATGTTGTTGATTTTTTTAATAAGCCTTTAGTATCTAGTGGTTTACCGAATGTTGATTCGTATCTTTTCAACATCTTCTTCAAGGCATCGTTCTTTCTCATTTTTATTTTTGGAACTTGTGACTTTTGCAAAATGATGGTAGCAATGGCAATTTCATCTGCGATGAACTGCAGGTCGTTGCCATTATTTTCTATAGTTTCCTCATCCCTTGAGGATGACATGCTTATTAATTTGATAAAAAACTGTATCCAGTAAAAATACGGAACGATCTGTGTAAGCTCTGGAGTAAAACTGTCAGTGATGCTGAGTGAACGAACTCCCACGTCAACTACAAGCTGGAACAAGTCAGGACATGTCGCTCAAGATACAAATACCAGTCAACCTTTCACTTCTTCTTGAAAGATATCCTCGAGAGTATAAGGTAATCATTATGAATATGAAAACAAGGATATGCTTATACTTCTACCTTTTTCTCCGAAGCAAGACCTTTTTTTACCTTATGCTTCCGAGGATATGCTTCTCTTTTATGAATACGGCTCGGTATGTATGTTTATATTATTACCAAATTTATTCACGTAACTTCACAAGAGACCTAATCATTTACCGTAGAAGGATGGTATTCTTGTGCATGGTGTTCAAGACAATCTTAAATACGCTTGAAAACCGGGAAGGGCAAAGAATGACTATGTACTATCTTTTTTCATTAATTTACATTTCTCCCTTAGGTAGATAATGATAGTAAATTACCAAGGAATGTCAGCATCGATGTAGAGCTTTGGCTTGTTGGATAGAGAACTGTCACTATTATAGAGTCCTTCATCCATTTTTGAATGTTACGAATAAGTATTCTTATTAGCACAAATGCAGGGTCTGCTTCATAACTGAGGTTAATGTTGTTTGTGTGCTTATTTACCCCTTTATTTTCACAGCTTGTATCTCATAGGCTACTTGATTCATTGGAATATTTGGAAATGAGTGAAAAACAAACAATGTATCGACGTACATATATCATTTATCTTTATCAGACTCTGTCACGTATCGGAAGTGCCCTTCTCCATATGCACCTTTCAGGGATGCAGACATTGCGTCGGCTTTATTTGATAGTGTCGCCGGACGTTGAGGAAATTATTGTATGTACTATATTTCAAACAGTTCCTGACATAAGAAGAAACTATTTTGATTGCTGAGTGACCTTACTATTTTGAGTCTATAACCTGCTCTAACGATGACTGGGTTTCGCGGTTTCACATATCTAATTACTGGCAAATTAAATTTTGCTCTCTGACAGTCGTCCTTCATTCTTGATTGATTTATTAGATATTTTGCAATGCCATCAAGAATTATTGTAAAATGATTGTTTTATTTATATTACACGAAACGTTGAACTTCGCCAATTAAGATCGAGTATTTTTAGACAAATTACTGGTATTATAACTCTTGAAAGCTTTAGAATGGTTGTCCCTTTATGAGATGAGAGATGAAAGGATACTTGGGAAGTTCTTGGTGTTGGTGGTATTATATATGTAATACCAGCGAGAGAGAAAGAGAGACACGAGACCGAAAAAAAATCTTTGCCTGACTCAAGTGATTTGATTGATGTAGCATTCTAAACGTGTTATGTGTCATTTACAAAACTGCTATTGATCGATTATTGTCCACATGTCAATATCGAGAACCAATTAAAATTAAAAGTGAATTTGTTGAGATCTCTTGATTACCAACTACAACTTATGTTTTGCCTATCAAACAAAGTTATTGTTCTAAATAAATGAATGGATATGTTTTATTTTGTTTCACTACACACCAAAGTGTATGGGTAAAAAGTTGCTCCTCCATCAAGTAATCATTTCAGGTCTGTCACCTGTGTTAGATATTCACAGAAAGGTTTTGCGTAATATATGTACATGGTGTTAGGGAAATAATATTCGTAACTTTAAGAGGTGATTTCTTGATTTATTCTAAGCAAAAAAGTTCATTATAACCTATGTCCGAAAATCAACCGTTTCGGAGCAAAGAAATGCTGAACTTATTTCTTTTTAGTCATGAAAAAAATTCATTTTGCACTTTGATAATCTAAATTCATATGCCTAATAGCGTAAAATGTATCAATACATCTATTTATTAATTAACTGTCTCTAACAAAATAATTTTCTTGCTTATTAAATACAATTTTTCGAAGAAAAACAAACAAAATTCCTAAACAACTGGCAACGTCGTACTCCGCCTGCACTGCATGTATCATCGCGACCGACATCGTGTCGGTAGGGAAAAAAATAAATACGTACATCGGGAAAAAATTATTTGATAGTTTCTTGCATACGTTAAAGCAAATAATTTATACCCGAATTGAAATCACATTTTATTATTCAGTATGTATTACTGGATCAGGGAGTGAAGTTTGATACGGAAGAGATGTTTTCGTTACGCGAGTATCACGATATGTTTATTATTTACCGCGAGACTCATTGCAATTCTGAAGAACATTCGTAGAAGTATCCCAAAGACTTCTGGACACAGGGTGCGTAGTCTACTGTGATTACTAATACATTTAACTGTAACTTTATGTGATTTACGGATGTTTTTTCTTTTTTCGTGCATCGCATCGTTTCAAATAAGTGACTGATAATCGTGGAAATTGGTGGGATGTATCACCACGTACCGGTAAGTTCTGTAATTTTTTTCTAAGTAAATATACTGTACCGAAAGCATTATTAAATAAAAAATATTGGCCACAAAAAATTGATTAAAAGTATTCAATAATTCCATGCATATTTTCAACAAAAATATCATACAAACGTAAACAATTCGACGAATCAGTTGCGGTTGTCGAGCGCTCGTATCGTGGTTGCGTTGCAGAGTTGCCACATGTTTGAGAAAATTTAATTATTTACGACTCGCTTTTCTCGAAAACGATTGATTTTCGAGCATAAGTTATAACGCGCTTGTTTGCTTAGAATGATGCAAGGTATCACCTCTTAAAGTTCGGAATATTATTTCGCTAACAACCTGCATGTTAGTATTAACACCTCTCTAACGTATTAACTGCTAGAGTTTTGAAGATGATGCGACTGTAAAAACAATTTTATGGTATAATTGTTAATTCTGCTTTTTTAATCAACTTATATAATAGACCTGACAGTAAATGTGTACATTTATATTATAATAAACTTCGATGTATATTTCATCAGAATAAAAATTTATGTTTGGAAAGTATTCGATGTGATGCTGTGAGTTAGCCGACTACACACCATTTTGATGAAATGACTAAACATTTCACACATTTATTTTCTTTGCCGCAAGTTTGGAATTTTATACATATTCAACACGTTCACTAATAAGCTTGTTGAACTGGTTTATGAGCGATCACAGAGTAATTGTGGCGATAAGTGCATTTTTTAAACAACTTATCGATTAAAAAAATCTAACTAGTCACGACAGTATTAGATACGGTCGAATTAAGACGTGAGAATAAGTGCTTTTGCTTTGTTGGATTGTATACGACAAGCAAACCGACATTCAAAACTAATATACAGGGTGACTTCGAAGTTGAGTCATTTATTTTAACAGTGAGTAGATCTGATCAAAAGAAATGTTTTTTCCTTTAACATTTTTCTGGTAAAATTAAATTAACAAAGTTATAGCCCTTTAGAAGTTTGAGTACCGCCCTGTCTCAATAATAATATTATGTGCTCGTGTTTGGCAACAACGGATATAATCCGCCTTATCGGTTCATCGCATCGGAAACAAAAAAGCGAAAGAATTTGAAACGTTTATCACGATGTCAGTCAATCAGTCAGTCGGTAACGCGTGAGTGAATAGTGGTGTTTGTTGCGTGGCTCAAATGAAATAAAAATGGCACATGTTTACGAAAATGCTGAACTTGTGGACATGATTCTTATTTACAAATTGCTGCCGCGGCATCACAAATCTATGCGGATCGGTTTCACAATCGAGTGCAACCAACCCCTCGTGCCTTTGTTAATGTAGTACAAAGGGCTCGTGAATCAGGTGACTTAAGACCTCACAGGGGAGCGCATGCCGGTGCTCCAAGACCGCACGATCAAATACAGGTCCGCACTGAAATATTTGTCGGGAGGATACTTTATAAAACAAAGTAACATTTTTTATTTTTTTTTATTTTTACACACATATTTTGGTTTATCTTCCTTCTACAATCATTATCTGAAAATTAATGACTCAACTTCAAAGTCACCCTGTATAATATAAAGAAGACTTCTGCGACGACCAAAGCGACTGGCATGAAAAAAAATGATAAACAAAAAACATGTCCGTATCTAAACTCTACGTGTGCATTTCTTTTATTTTCTCAAACTGTATGATGTTGTTTTTCGTCCCGATATAATTTTTCTTGATTTGCAAAAATTAAATGGCAGTGCACTGCTTATACAGTGTGTTCGACAAAAACATGGCCATATGCATAGAGAATAGAGTAAATTAGGAACAATAACACAAAAACCCTCCATTTTTATACTGGAAATGGAAAAAGCAGGACATGTTACAACCGAGTGTGATCCTATTCTCAAAGTCAAGGTCTTGTCATGCTAAACGTTATCTAAGGTGAAGGTTATATTCGGATGTGAAATTTTCTGCTCTTTCTAACTCCAGTGAAAAACGAAGAGGTTTTATTTAGAGTTTTTGACTTGACCTTGGAGGTCTTCGTCAAGGTCACGGTCAAAGTCACCTTTGGGTGATTCCTACAAAACTCACAACTGTGTTGTCAAACATTTCTACTAGAACAAATTGTTTTCCAAACCCTAGAACTTTCATTTGAAACTTTTTTTTAGAATGTTCAGTTTTCGGAATATTTAGACGGGGAGTATAAAATGGGACAACGTGTATAACTAGTATAATGTACAATGAACGGATCGCGGAAAGAAATCTATTTCTTGAACCTGCTGATCACTTTTTTATTAGCTTGCTTGACACATTTTTTGTTTCAACTGTAGCTCTCTTGGAAAGATTTAAACACAGCTGCTACAGTGAGAAACTTCAAAGAACACAGAAACTCGATAGAAAAGGACTTTTATCGGATTGTCAATGTTTCGTTTGTGGTTACGATTGGAACGTTAGCTAAAGTGTCATTATAACACGAACAAGCGGAAATCGGGTTAACGTCGAGTTGCTTTTGGTGATAACAATGCCTTAAAGAGCGACTGAGCTATAAGAAAGTGTTTAACCATACTTTAGCATCTTGTACTCATAAACTTAATTTTCATAGAAACTTAATCCCTTTTTCAGTCATTCTGTCTGAGCTTATCTCAAAATATATGTCGCTGTTCAACCGTACTCATATTCAAAACCTTACCTTGAAATTTACCGTCTCAGAGCCAGAAAAACCATAGAAAAAACCCGTTGCGTTTACACAGCAAACAGCCTATTACCATTCCCACAAAAAGAAACAGTATTTCATTGCATTTGTATGCATGTAAAGGTACTTGCAGAAGATAATCCCTAATTTAAAATTCAAAACATTATAGCAGTGTATATACAAGGTGTGACAGGGCATTTTCAGCTAAATTTGAGGCAAGATTCAGTACGTTAAAGTACTAAAAATATCGATCTGAAGATGCTTCGTTTAATGCGGGGGCTGGTTTACATTTGTACTTCTTCATTTTACGAAAATGTATAAAGATATATATTGACGTAAAAGTAAGCATATTGTTAATTATTAATAAGATTAAATTATAAAAAGGTGGTTTCTGTTTGAAAAGTTGTCTTTTCTTAGGTTTCAGTAAATCCAATTTTCATTCTCATTTCTTAGCCATACTGTGCTATTTGTTATTTAACAAGGGAATAAAATCTACTAAAGTAGGTCCCCTGTTATAAGAGATCCGTTACTAATCATATGGCAAGGCAAATATTCGGGAAAAGAATTTATAATTCATTGGACTGCATTTGACATTTTAAATTTGTAATATCTAAAAAACCGTTAGATTCAGGTGAAACATATTTAAATATCTGAAAATTGAATAATATGCAGGCTGTTGTATTTAAAATAAGCAAGCACCAGTTTGAGAATATTTTAGCCGATTTGCTTCCATCAGTTATAGTAAACCCAAATTTCAAACTTTTGTGTAATCGATCGTGGGACACCCTGTATAGCTTGAGCAACGTATTATAAAGACAGGGGAACTTCAGGACCCAAGTTTATATGAACTTCTTTTCATATATTTGCTTAATGAGTCTGCCTCCAAATCATTCTCACAACATTCTGTAATACCCTGTATAGTATCTGTGTGAATCTCTTATGCGTAGCTGAAGGCCTGAACTTGGGTGGTCAATATTAACGGTAATTTGAAAGCATGGCACGGTTTACACTAAATACTCCGAAATGTATGCTTATGCTGTGCAGTTAAACGCAATTTGTTCTTTTTGCGAAATGGAATCGTGAAAGAGGTTTTGCGAAAAGCGGTACTTTGCTTATCTTTATTCTGAACCGTCATTGCCAGATTTCGATTCTGAAACCAAGTTAAATTATTGAATAACGTATTCCGCCTGAAGTGAGCTAACCTTGTGTATTTGGAGTTCCAAAGAATTAGAGATATAATGAGTTACCCTGGCGTCATCCATGAGAATTCGTCACAGCTATGTCCCATCCGCAATAATTAGAAATCTACTTTGACAGGGTTATTTGGTTAATGTCGCATAGGTCGCACTATAGCCTACTAAATCGGCGATATATGTATGTGCATATAATTGGCTACAGCGCCATCTGTCGCGCTCTCTAATTATTGAGGAGAGCTAAGACGGCAAATTCTTATAAATAACGCTACGGTATCATATCTATTGATAGTTGCAACTTCTTATCAGTAATTTGTAACCTTATTTACCGTTGATTAGAATATTCTACCTGCTACTCAAAATGGTGGATTGCAGACTGTCAGAGTTGAACGCTGCTACATATTGAATCCCTCATAACTCAAAAATCTTCTATAAAATCATAATACATTATATAAATATTTTTCTTTTTATGATTAGTTGGTGAGTTATAATCGATTCAATGTAAAAAAAACGCTCAAATGTCACTGTCTGCCAGTTTGTCATTTTGAAAGATAATGAGTTTAAAATTTGAGACTATGAAGTACTCATGAGGAGCTTCAAAATGAGGTACCACATTTTCCTTCATTTCATTAAGAGAAATGCTCTAAAACAACGCCCAGTCACTAATTTGGAATTTTCTTGCTTGCTTACGCCAAATTATAGTATTCAGATCTCAATTTCATCACACCGAATTCCAGCTTGCTTACTCAAAAAATAAAAACATGAAGACTTTTTTGAGAAGTATTGCCTTATTATTGGTGGAAACACAAGCTTAAACGCATCAGAACTATAGCCCTACAAAAAAAAATAATATGAATTGCAAAGTTCACACCTAAATCTGATAACCATTTTTGCAGTATAGTCTAATCATATTAGACGAAAATATCCCTGGTTTGTGGTTTGCAAAATAATTGTAAAGTTTGTTTTATTGCTGCAAGTGTTCAAGGGGGTATTCAAAACATTGACGCATAAAATAAGTACACCAATTTTGTTTGTTGTTTTTATTGGACAACAAATAATGAAAAAACGTGTTTTTTGAGATTCAATCGGAACTCTTCATATAAGATTTTTAGGTATTTATGAGACCTTCAAAATGAGGCCACACGTAAAAAGATCCGACTAATACCAAAAAAGTTATGACTGAAAACCTGGGCAAACTGCAGGTTTTGGCACTTGTTGGCAATGCGACGATGGTTTCTCGCAGATATTTGAAATTCTTTAAATTCGCAGGAGTCGTATTCCTGAATAGCCACAATAGAATTGGAGTAGATTGGTCAACTAGTTTTTGAGCATTTATAATTGTTTATTTCAAAACACCTGTTTTTCGTTCATCACTACTAACTTATTGACCAATATACAGGGTTAGTTCAAAGGACTATAGCAAAATACACTAGTTTACCTTGTCGATATGAATCACAAACCATTTCGGAAGGTAAATGTTATTTTTTTTCAAAACGGATGGGTTACGTTTATTCATCTAAACAAATTCAAACTTATCGTATTTGTGAGTAATTCGCAACAACAGATGATAGACACTTTCGCTTTGTTTTAAAGTGTGTATAATAATAATAACGTATGTTTTTCGAATATCGTAGCGCATTTGTTCATTACTCACAAATACGAAATGTTTGAATTTGTTTAGAAGAAAAATACGTAACCTTTGTTTTTCGCATAAAAAATAACATTTATCTTTCAGGATGGTGTATGATGCATATCGGCAAGGTAAACACGTGTATTTTGCTATTAAATTCTGTTCGTATATTGCTGAATAAACTAGTAGTGATGGACGGAAAACAGGTGTCTTGGGATAAAAACTAGAAATTTTCAAAAAACTGCTTGACCAATATAATCCAATTTTGTTGTTGTTATTTAGAAGTACGAATTCTACGGATTCAAAGAGTTTCAAGTAGTTGCGTGAAATTATAGTCCCATTACCAACAAGTATCAAAACCTGCATTTTGCCTCGTTTCGGCCATAGCATTTTTGCTATTAGTCGGATCTCTTTACGTGTGGTCTCATTTTGTAGGTCCCAGAAATACCTAAAAATTTTATATGAAAAGTTTTCGTTCCTGTCAACACTTTCGATTGAATCCCAAAAAACACGTTTTCTCATTCTTTGTTGTCAAATAAAAAGTTTCCCCACAAAAATTGGTGTACCCATTTTGTGCATCCATATTTTGAATACCCCCTTGAACAATTTGCACTAATAAAACCAGACTTCACAATTATTTCGGGGAAATTTGCTAGTATGATTAGACTAGTAAGCCCCTTCAGTATGCGAAGTATCAAGCAACTATTCCCAAAATATCACCCGTGCTATATCATTAATTGATGTGCATAATTTAACCTACAAACATAAATTTCAATTATTCGTCTCGCTAAAGGAGATTGCACTGTGCAAACGTGTTTACTTTCACCGATAATCACGCTAAATGTTAACAAAATCTTTTTTATATTTCTTACTATGGTCTAACACATCCTTTCTCTTCGTGTGCAACAACATAAAGTACTCACTTTATTGACAAGTAGCTGGAATAATCTAAGGAATACAAATCCGCTTCAATGAGAGAATAAGCCATTTCCACCACATGCTAAGGCCATCATTGATTTGTGGCGTAGAAATCCAACATAACCTCTAAAAGCAAAAATAAATGATAATAAATCTAAACCACGCTATCTTTGACTTTTCGAGCCTTAGTGAGGGAAGGGCCACCTACTTAGTAAATTAATAGGGGGATAAGTAGGCATAGTTGAAATTCAAAAATGACATCATGAGTTTGGAATGATCTGCCTTAAGCATGTTGTTTGGCAGGTCTCTATTGTTTGGCCGCTATATCAAATCACATGTGTTTTGATAATTATTTACAGCGCCATATTACGGCCACGGCAGTTGCATAAAAGGCCGTCTTTGCAGCTAAAAATTAAATAATATAATATAATTTTTTAAGCCGTACTGTAAACTCTTAATATTGCAGCGCTCTTGTCTAACTGGCAACCTGAATTAGGCGACCATATATTGAAGCGTGGTCGCGTTTCTGAACATTTCGCGGCGCCATAGCGAATCTTCGGCACGTCTGGAAATGAATCTGCTGCCATCTAGGAGCTAGACAAAAACGCTTGAATGTTTCTCAACTCATTGATAGGGCAATAAATTCCCGACCAGATGGCGGAAGTGGGCAGTCACAGTCGAACCAGTGGACAGCGAACCCGGTATTAAGATGAAATAATAGTGCAGTTGAGACAGTCATAAATTGGTTATAAATTAGCTGCAAGCATTATAAGTTAAAATAGCAGTAATATATTAGACAGTAAAATGGTGTTACCGTCACAGTATATAAGCGCTAATCCTAGGATCGTATGGATAGGTGATAATATTTTTCACCCCAGTTTTCTACTCCGGCCGCTGCAAAATGCTATTCGGAATTCAAGGAGATTAGATTGTTTTAGGATTTTTATAGAGGTATGAGAGAACTATGGCTATCATACCTGCAACTGTCTTCAGATGTACAAGATCTTGCAATACTGAAATTGTCGTCAGCTAAGGGTGATTTGATAAGAAATGTTTTCGAGAAAAATTGAGCCAAGCAGATCGACTCGGTGCTTCCCACGCATTTGCACGTGCCTATTTCAGGGCTTATTTCCAAATTTTCCTTACGCACAAATTGAAAATCTTTGATACATAAATGCTATTTGGGTATCATTATTCTTGTATATCTGACAAATTAAGGCTTTGTAAAAGAATTACAATTTCTTAGCTCCACAAAAATGTCTCTGACTACGCTCTAACCTGAAATGAAGAAAGCAAAAGTTTAAACTTCAAACTTATTTTAGAATACACCTAAAATTTATCAGAAGGCTTAAAGCATACAGAAACAAACTTTGAGAACGTTCTGAAAGTAAGTATGATCCTGCTATGATGCTGCTTCGTAAATTTCATCAAAATTGGTGCAGCGCTTTCCGAGATTATAAGACTTACACAAATCTACCAATCTCTAATCTGGTTTTGACTTTTTCATTATAGGCGGGTTTGTGGCATCTGTCAAATTGCCGAGTTGGTGATTCCCATGAGGTTCTTGTATATGAAACGCCAATCTATGAATATAACGCAACCCTTATGTATTCTTCTTTTGTGTCTGTGTTTGTTTTATGTCCCATGGCTTAAAACTTTCAGGTAAAACTTATCAGTGGATATGAAAAAATTACGATATCAGATGATAGAACGTAGGGTTTTTATGGACTTCGTGCATCGTTTTTTCAGCAGAACTTAAGAAATAATCGGATATGTTTTCCATATAATAGTAGTGTTTACTTATATTTAAATCACATTTCAATCGATTGTTTCAAAAACGACGTACCTATCACTTTTTTACGAAATTCAATTTTATCACAAAACGCCTCGATATTAGCAGGCGCACGTTCCGAACAAGACACACGTTCAGCCTAGCATTCGTGTCGAGTACAAGCCATTTTATCAAGAAATATTGCGATGACAACAGCACATACTGCAGAAGAGGGAGAATATATAGAACATGATAATGTATATGATATGACGTTCCGTAGTGTAAAATCACTATTGCAATAACATTAATAAATTCTTTTCACTTACTATTGATTTGTTGTAGTTTGTGTACCTAATTTGTGAGGAAACATTGCAGGTTACTTTTATTCTTTGCATAAACTGCATCAGTCAAGATCAATATTTTTCTTTTAAAGACGCCGCTATCAAAACAACTATTGTGTATATTATTTATAATAAAATGTTTCTACATTAATTTGAAATAGTTTGGCTACTTGATTTATTCATTTTATTTAATTACCTAGTTTTGTGCCTCTCCTGTAAAACTGCATCTTAGTGATTTATGTTATGACCAATTCATTTATAATGTCACCCCCTATTGCTGTCATCAAAGCAAGTCCAATTTTGATAGTTCGGACGAGTTGCAAGCAGA
>CAVLJG010003214.1:204702-278892 GCA_963669975.1 Acanthoscelides obtectus | reverse complement strand
ATAATTTTTTTAGCGCGAACGCCATGTAAACCCACCCTAACTCTGAAAAAGTATGTTCCGGACCCCGCTCGAGCGATCGACTATCATGGGCTGTTAGAACACGTTAAGTTGACCGGATATCAGTGAAAAAATTTTGGGCGTAAAGCGATTTTGAAAAACTGACAGGTGTTTTTCTCGAATTCTGATCGAAGTGCGGATCGGGGTGTTCCGGACCCCCCTGGGGGAAACGGCTTGGTGGGATATTAGAACATGTTAAATAAACACGTTTTGCAAAAAAAAATTTTGGGCGTAAGCCAATATTTTTGAATATAATTTTTTTAGCGCGAACGCCATGTAAACTCACCCTAACCCTGAAAAAGTATGTTCCGGACCCCGCTCGAGCGATCGACTATCATGGGCTGTTAGAACACGTTAAGTTGACCGGATATCAGTGAAAAAATTTTGGGCGTAAAGCGATTTTGAAAAATGACAGGTGTTTTCTCGAAATCTGATCGAAGTGCGGATCGGGGTGTTCGGACCCCCCTGGGGGAAACGGCTTGGTGGATGTTAGAACATGTTAAATAAACACGATTCGCACAAAAAATTTTGGGCGTAAGCCAATTTTTTTGAAATATATTTTTTTTAGTGAGGACGCCATATAAACCCACCCTAACTCTGAAAAAGTATATTCCGGGCCCCGCTCGAGCGATCGACTATCATGGGCTGTTAGAACACGTAGTTGACCGGATATCAGTGAAAAAATTTTGGGCGTAAAGCGATTTTGAAAAATGACAGGTGTTTTTTCGAATTCTGATCGAAGTGCGGATCGGGGTGTTCCGGACGCCCCTGGGGAAACGGCTTGATGGGATGTTAGAACATGTTAAATAAACACGTTTTGCACAAAAAAATTTTGGGCGTAAGCCAATTTTTTTGAAATATAATTTTTTAGCGCGAACGCATGTAAACCCACCCTAACTCTGAAAAAGTATGTTCCGGACCCCGCTCGAGCGATCGACTATCATGGACTGTTAGAACACGTTAAGTTGAACGGATATCAGTGAAAAAATTTTGTGCGTAAAGCGATTTTGAAAAATGACAGGTGTTTTCTCGAAATCTGATCGAAGTGCGGATCGGGGTGTTCCGGACCCCCCTGGGGGAAACGGCTTGGTGGGATGTTAGAACATGTTAAATAAACACAATTCGCACAAAAAAATTTTGGGCGTAAGCCAATTTTTTTGAAATATAATTTTTTTAGCGCGAACGCCATGTAAACCCACCCTAACTCTGAAAAGTATGTTCCGGACCCCGCTCGAGCGATCGACTATCATGGGCTGTTAGAACACGTTAAGTTGACCGGATATCAGTGAAAAAATTTTGGGCGTAAAGCGATTTTGAAAAATGACAGGTGTTTTCTCGAAATCTGATCGAAGTGCGGATCGGGGTGTTCCGGACCCCCCTGGGGGAAACGCTTGGTGGGATGTTAGAACATGTTAAATAAACACGATTCGCACAAAAAAATTTTGGGCGTAAGCCAATTTTTTTGAAATATAATTTTTTTAGCGCGAACGCCATGTAAACTCACCCTAACTCTGAAAAAGTATGTTCCGGACCCCGCTCGAGCGATCGACTATCATGGGCTGTTAGAACACGTTAAGTTGACCGGATATCAGTGAAAAATTTTGGGCGTAAAGCGATTTTGAAAATGAAAGGTGTTTTCTCGAAATCTGATCGAAGTGCGGATCGGGGTGTTCCGGACCCCCCTGGGGGAAACGGCTTGGTGCGATGTTAGAACATGTTAAATACACACGATTTGCACAAAAAAATTTTGGGCGTAAGCCAATATTTTTGAAATATAATTTTTTTAGCGCGAACGCCATGTAAACTCACCCTAACTCTGAAAAAGTATGTTCCGGACCCCGCTCGAGCGATCGACTATCATGGGCTGTTAGAACACGTTAAGTTGACCGGATATCAGTGAAAAAATTTTGGGCGTAAAGCGAGTTTGAAAATGACAGGTGTTTTCTCGAAATCTGATCGATGTGCGGATCGGGGTGTTCCGGACCCCCCTGGGGGAAACGGCTTGCTGGGATGTTAGAACATGTTAAATAAACACGATTTGCACAAAAAAATTTTTGGCGTAAGCCAATTTTTTTGAAATATAATTTTTTTAGCGCGAACGCCATGTAAACTCACCCTAACTCTGAAAAAGTATGTTCCGGACCCCGCTCGAGCGATCGACTATCATGGGCTGTTAGAACACGTTAAGTTGACCGGATATCAGTGAAAAAATTTTGGGCGTAAAGCGAGTTTGAAAAATGACAGGTGTTTTCTCGAAATCTGATCGAAGTACGGATCGGGGTGTTCCGGACCCCCCTGGGGGAAACGGCTTGGTGGGATGTTAGAACATGTTAAATAAACACGATTCGCATAAAAAAATTTTGGGCGTAAGCCAATTTTTTTGAAATATAATTTTTTTAGCCCGAACGCCAGGTAAACTCACCCTAACTCTGAAAAAGTATGTTCCGGACCCCGCTCGAGCGATCGACTATCATGGGCTGTTAGAACACATTAAGTTGACCGGATATCAGTGAAAAAATTTTGGGCGTAAAGCGATTTCGAAAAATGACAGGTGTTTTTTCGAATTCTGATCGAAGTGCGGATCGGGGTGTTCCGGACCCCCCTGGGGAAACGGCTTGGTGGGATGTTAGAACATGTTAAATAAACACGTTTTGCACAAAAAAATTTTGGGCGTAAGCCAATTTTTTTGAAATATAATTTTTTTAGCGCGAACGCCATGTAAACTCACCCTAACTCTGAAAAAGTATGTTCCGGACCCCGCTCGAGCGATCGACTATCATGGGCTGTTAGAACACGTTAAGTTGACCGGATATCAGTGAAAAAATTTTGGGCGTAAAGCGATTTTGAAAAATGAAAGGTGTTTTCTCGAAATCTGATCGAAGTGCGGATCGGGGTGTTCCGGACCCCCCTGGGGGAAACGGCTTGGTGGGATGTTAGAACATGTTAAATAAACACGATTCGCACAAAAAAATTTAGGGCGTAAGCCAATTTTTTTGAAATATAATTTTTTTAGCGCGAACTCCTTGTAAACCCACCCTAACTCTGAAAAAGTATGTTCCGGACCCCGCTCGAGCGATCGACTATCATGGGCTGTTAGAACACGTTAAGTTGACCGGATATCAGTGAAAAAATTTTGGGCGTAAAGCGATTTTGAAAAATGACAGGTGTTTTTTCGAATTCTGATCGAAGTGCGGATCGGGGTGTTCCGGACCCCCCTGGGGGAAACGGCTTGGTGGGATGTTAGAACATGTTAAATAAACACGTTTTGCACAAAAAAATTTTGGGCGTAAGCCAATTTTTTTGAAATATAATTTTTTTAGCGCGAACGCCATGTAAACTCACCCTAACTCTGAAAAAGTATGTTCCGGACCCCGCTCGAGCGATCGACTATCATGGGCTGTTAGAACACGTTAAGTTGACCGGATATCAGTGAAAAAATTTTGGGCGTAAAGCGATTTTGAAAAATGACAGGTGTTTTTTCGAATTCTGATCGAAGTGCGGATCGGGGTGTTCCGGACCCCTCTGGGGGAAACGGCTTGGT
The DNA here is from genome assembly GCA_963669975.1 of Acanthoscelides obtectus. Taxonomy (NCBI): domain Eukaryota; kingdom Metazoa; phylum Arthropoda; class Insecta; order Coleoptera; family Chrysomelidae; genus Acanthoscelides; species Acanthoscelides obtectus. Next base: position 275,294 of record CAVLJG010003214.1, on the reverse strand, counting down.
GCGATGTTAGAACATGTTAAATAAACACGATTCACACAAAAAAATTTTGGGCGTAAGCCAATTTTTTTGAAATATAATTTTTTTAGAGCGAACGCCATGTAAACCCACCCTAACTCTGAAAAAGTATGTTCCGGACCCCGCTCGAGCGATCGACTATCATGGGCTGTTAGAACACGTTAAGTTGACCGGATATCAGTGAAAAAATTTTGGGCGTAAAGCGATTTTGAAAAATGACAGGTGTTTTCTCGAAATCTGATCGAAGTGCGGATCGGGGTGTTCCGGACCCCCCTGGAGGAAACGGCTTGGTGGGATGTTAGAACATGTTAAATAAACACGATTCGCACAAAAAATTTTTTGAAATATATGTTTTTTCGTGAGGACGCCATATAAACCCACCCTAACTCTGAAAAAGTATCTTCCGGACCCCGCCCGAGCGATCGACTATCATGGGCTGTTAGAACACGTTAAGTTGACCGGATATCAGTGAAAAAATTTTGGGCGTAAAGCGATTTTGAAAAATGACAGGTGTTTTCTCGAAATCTGATCGAAGTGCGGATCGGGGTGTTCCGGACCCCCCTGGAGGAAACGGCTTGGTGGGATGTTAGAACATGTTAAATAAACACGATTCGCACAAAAAAATTTTGGGCGTAAGCGAATTTTTTTGAAATATAATTTTTTTAGCGCGAACGCCATGTAAACCCACCCTAACTCTGAAAAAGTATGTTCCGGACCCCGCTCGAGCGATCGACTATCATGGGCTGTTAGAACACGTTAAGTTGACTGGATATCAGTGAAAAAATTTTGGGCGTAAAGCGATTTTGAAAAATGACAGGTGTTTTTTCGAATTCTGATCGAAGTGCGGATCAGGGTGTTCTGGACCCCCCTGGGGGAAACAGCTTGGTGGGATGTTAGAACATGTTAAATAAACACGATTCGCACAAAAAATTTTTTGAAATATATGTTTTTTCGTGAGGACGCCATATAAACCCACCCTAACTCTGAAAAAGTATGTTCCGGACCCCGCTCGAGCGATCGACTATCATGGGCTGTTAGAACACGTTAAGTCGACCAGATATCAGTGAAAAAATTTTGGGCGTAAAGCGATTTTGAAAAATGACAGGTGTTTTTTCGAATTCTGATCGAAGTGCGGATCGGGGTGTTCCGGACCCCCCTGGGGGAAACGGCTTGGTGTTAGAACATGTTAAATAAACACGATTCGCACAAAAAAATTTTGGGCGTAAGCCAATTTTTTTGAAATATATGTTTTTTCGTGAGGACGCCATATAAACCCACCCTAACTCTGAAAAAGTATGTTCCGGACCCCGCTCGAGCGATCGACTATCAAGGGCTGTTAGAACACGTTAAGTTGACCAGATATCAGTGAAAAAATTTTGGGCGTAAAGCGGTTTTGAAAAATGACAGGTGTCTTTTCGAATTCTGAGCGAAGTGCGGATCGGGGTGTTCCGGACCCCCCTGGGGGAAACGGCTTGGTGGGATGTTAGAACATGTTAAATAAACACGATTCGCACAAAAAAATTTTGGGCGTAAGCCAATTTTTTTGAAATATAATTTTTTTAGCGCGAACGGCATGTAAACCCACCCTAACCCTGAAAAAGTATGTTCCGGACCCCGCTCGAGCAAACGACTACCATGGGCTGTTAGAACACGTTAAGTTGACCAGATATCCGCGAAAAAATTTTGGGCGTAAGGTGATTTTCAACAATTACGGGTTTCCGATCTGATTCAACATAGTAATTTTTTATATCTATATATTTTTTTGGAGGTAAACCACGAGTTAATGCCATGTCCACTCAAGGACACTTGAGTTATGTTTGTCTTATGCGATTAACGCAAAAACCGCATTTTTTCATTATAATTTTCACGAAATAATAACTTTTTCGCGTTACTCACAACTTTGGGGATGTTTTTGGGGAAGGGGGGCTAGACTTCAATGACACATAAAAACACATAAAATAAACGATACTGCATGAAAACCGCATTGATTTACGCACATTTAAAGCCAAAAGACGTGGTTGTACGTTGAAATGACAAATTTTGTGCACTGCTGCCTTTATAACGTTTTCGATCGCGCTCGATCGATCGGTTCTTCAGCCACATGCTAGTCTGTATTCTAATTTCGGAACCAGTTGCAAACGTGCGTGGGTTTAATTATGAAGATGTTGATGCAATGCCGTCCGCTATTGTTTTAAAGATCAAATTTTAACATTTGCAACGTCAAGGTAACGATAGACCAATGGGTTGAAACACGGGAAGAGAAATTCTGAAACAAATACGTTTACGGTAAACAACGTGCATGGTGGTCAATATAAATCCACCCATCCCCTTATCTCAGAAACTATTATATAAGTATAAAAAAATATAGAATACGAAAGTTCCTTGGTTTACATCGAAGTTTTATTTTATTGTATTTTTAATAAACATTATACATGTAAAAACAAAATGTACTGCAAATTTTATGTAGGATTCGAAAAAGGTAAAAGCTATTGAGTCTATTTAGAAAAAGTTTTGAAGCTAACTTTGAAAAAACGCGTATGTATAAAGTAAAATACAATACAGCTAAAGTCCAAGCCAAGAAGCTTTGGATGGATGGCTTTATATTGACCATCCCGTACATACAGTGTACAGGTGCACATCACATACAGAAGGCTTACGACGAGCAGGGGGCAATGTTACTATACAATGTTGCTATATAGTTTTATAGTCTTAGAACAACCTCAAATGCCTTCAACATGCTAAATTAGGTTGACAGTCTGTCAAACTTCACTGATTTCAGCGTACTATAAAAGTTTTTTATATCGTTTTAATTTTAAATATTCAAACCAATTTTTCTCTTAGGCCAGTAGTTTGACAAACATTTCTCAAGAAAAGCGATTCATGAAAATTTGAATACTTTATTCAAAAGTGCATTAGTTGTTCCATTAAAGTCGGTGACGTAGAAAATAAACTAGTTTTATAGCTCTCGTTCGTCCGACCACAGGCGGAAAACCATAGAAAACTGTCGCGTGCTATTTGGGACCTCCTCAGCTTGGTCGCGGTGGACAACCAACGTAAGCTGGGCAGCTCTATTCAGGTTTATCGAGATGACACACAACGTTTTCACTTTGGCAGTGATCGGTTTTGGTAGTAGATGGCACTTTATGCTATCTTACTTAGGCAAAAAATAATGTTCATTTTTCATTAACAGTTGTTACACCACTGATATAGTTTCAGGCACAAGAATTTTTATATCCATTGGTGATGATATCAGTACTATATCTGCAAATTATAATTTCAACAGTCTGTATCTTAGTAAGAGGGCATTTTAAAAACCATAATTTTCCCTGTCATTTGTTTACCTACTAAGTCCTAGAAGCATGGCCAGGTTTTTCCGAATCATTGTATAGCCAGCATGTTTCCAAAACATGCGATAGCAGTTGTAGGGGTGATTATGTTCTGTCCTCGTCGAAGTAAATATTTGGAATACATATCGTAGTACCCTCGTAGTAGTACCCAACTGCCACGATTTCAAAGCGCGCACGCAGAGAAGGAATGCGGCACCGCGCCCCTTCCCCCTCCCTTTCTCCCCTCTGGCCGCCTATAAACCTCCATCCCTTGTTCTCGTGATCGACCGTCAACATATTAATTGGCGCGCGTCGTTTACGTGCAGTGCAGTGTCGAGGATCCGCTGAACATTTAGAATTAGAAAACAGGACAGAAGGTTGGCCGATAGATGTGTATCATCAAACGAGATACCGACCGACGGTCGACTGAAGGTTCCTTTCGTCGCTGACCAAAATTAGAAAGTGGCGTGCAGGCCTTTTAAAGTGGCATCACCATCAGGTAACTGTCGACTAACCGATCTGTTTCAGGTGCAAGTTAAATGAATATTAGTATGGATGCCTCACCGGCGCTGCAAATTGTGCCTAACATGACGTTTCGGATAACGTTCTGACACTGTTGCTTGGGATAGCAACCTGGACCTAGCTTGTGATAGCCAACTCCATACCTAGGACGACCAAAGACGTTTGGGATAACGCTGAAACACTGGACTCAGTTGCTTGGGATAACAACGTGGACCTGGCTTGGGATAGTCCGCTCCACACCAAGGATGAACGAAAACGTCTGGGATAACGTGGAAGCTTTAGACTCGGTTGCTTGGGATAGCAACGTCGACCTGGCTTGGGATAGTCAGCTCCACACCAAGGACGAACGAAGACGTTTGGGATAACGTGGAAGCTTTAGACTTGGTTGCTTGGGATAGCGACGTGGACCTGGCTTGGGATAGTCAGCTCCACACCAAGAATGAACGAAGACATTTGGGATAACGTTGTAACATTGGACTCGGTTGCTTGGGATAGCAACATGGACCTAGCTTGTGATAGTCCACACCAAGGATGAGTGAAGATGTTTGGAAAAATGACTCAGTACTGAACTTCGTTGCACAAATAACAACACTGAAAGCGCTTGGGACAACGTAGCAACAAGGTATGGTCAACAATCTTTTTTCATTTGCTTGTGATAGCAAATTTCATCTGGTTTGTGATAATCATGGAACAGGACTGTAAGTTTGAACATGGTAGGCTAAGAAGTTGTTAAGGTTCCTTATTACCAGATAGAGATTAGGTATGTTATGCGAGGTTAGCGTTACATTTTGCTTGTGACGGCAAATTCCATCTGGTTTGTAATAACCCTGGAACAGCATAATAAGAATGCACAAGACAGTTTAGGAAACCGCCGTAGTACCATTTTTCATTAATAACAAATAGAGATTAGGTTCATATATGCGAGACTAGCGTTACATTTTGTTTGAGATAGCAAATTCCATCTAGCTTGTAATAGCAATGTAGCAGTATAGCAATTTTCATTAATAACAGATAAAAATTGGGTACATCTATGTTTGACTAGCGGTACATTTTGGGATAGCAAATTCCATATGGTTTGTGATAACTATGGAACAATATTGTAAGGATGCATATGAGAAGTGAGGAAGAAGCCGAAATTTTTCATTAATGTATGACAGAGATCAGCTACATCTATGCGAGACTAGCGTTACATTTTGCTTGTGATAGCAAATTCCAAGTGGTTTGTGATAACCGTGGAACAGGTGTGCAAGTATGAACATGTCAGGTTAGAAAAACGCCAATGTATATCTTTTTCTTATCACCAGATAAAAAATAGGCACCTTATGCGAGGTTAGCGTTACATTTTGCATGTGATAGCAAATTCCTTATGGTTTGGAATAGCCATCGAACAGGTCAATAATATACACATGACAGGTTACAAAACAGCTGAAGTACTACTATTTCTCATTAACAACATATAGAAATTATGAAACAGGACTGTACGTATGAACATCTCCGGTTAGAAAACCACCAAAGTTCTAATGTCCAGTATTAACGGAAGTTAAATATCATTATGCCCGATTAACGTGACATTTTGCATAGGTGGCACTCGAACAGCAGGGCTTCCTGGATTGTGTTGTCTTAAAGGCCATGTAGTCTGTTTCAATAGAAGATGCATCACCACGTTGATGCGGCGACCTTAGGATAATTAATGGTCGCGCGTTGTTCCAAGGCTGACATTTCGAGGGCATATCTTGTTGAAGACGACAGATGAATAAACTCTGTTCTATTCTAGCCACCTAAGGTGGACCCTGAGGTAACGGAAGCGATAATAGAAATTGTCGCACGCAGGTATGCGTGCTTGGACTGTGTACAGCAACATGTGAGCGGTTCATTAACTGTAAGTGGCAATACTCTATTCTCTAGGTTCAAAGAAGGGAGAGGAATGCATGCTGGCAGATATTCATATTAAAGCAAATAACTCACGAGTACTCTGACAGAGGTTTCCAGTGATATCTTGCTCTTCGGTGTAGGTCTGACCAAGTAAATCAATTATAAATAGAAATCAGATAAACTGAGCAGCAACTGAAGGCCAAAAGGCCAGACAACGTACTGACAACATCAATCGACTATTGCAGATGAGGTGTGTAGATCAGCATGGACATTAACGCGTATTCATCATCAATGGCAGAGCTTTAGGAATGGCGCTAAAGTCCTGGTTGGAGGCATTTTTCTCATTCAACCAGCCACTGGGTCAATAGTCTGCCGGCTTATCGGAATTTTCATTTCTCGGACTTTCCACATTGTTCATTTAAGTAAACTAGTAACCTAAAATGGCCATATAATAAATGACCTAGAGGGTATAGTTCAGGAAATAAAGCAGGCCATCTATCCAACTGGATCAGATAGAACTTAATAAGAAATGACAATGAGATTGGAATACAGTTTTTGTAGACTTTGAAAGTTCATACGTTCGCTAATGAAAAATGTTACATTTGAAAAATATCCTTGATATGATTGAACATCGGAGCACGCAATATTTTTTTTCGGAGGGGGGGGGAGACGATTATAGACAGCTTTTTGTGAAAGCGGATCTGCCTCCAAAACTTTGTAAGAGCAACAGGGCATCTGCGCCAGCAACTTTTTGGAAAAAAAGACGAAACCCTCAAGATTCAAAAAATTGTACACAAACTTGCTAACTATGCAAGTTCCAAAGTCCAACAAATCGAAAATGGAATATGTTCTTTTACGGTCCATTGCCACCATTCTGTAAGCTGCTCCGTAGTACCTTTTAGGAAATATTAGTGACTACTATAATCTGTGTAAGCGCATACCAGGCATTTAGGAGAACTTAAAAGTAGAATTTTCCTAATAAAGAAGTGTTACAAATATGCCACTGTTAATCAGCCACTGACCTTTTTGCAGAATCTCTTTACGCGCCTAGTCTAATTTCTGAAACAGCTTGGAACGTGCGTAGGTTTAATTATGAGAATGCTGTTGCAAAACCGCCAGTTATTGTTTTAAAGATCACCTGTTAACATTTGCAAGTACTGTCAAGGTGACGTACCAACATGGAAATGAATGTGCGCATCTTATAGCTGGAACGGTACCATTTCGGGATGGGTGCGATCATCCTAACATTTTCCGTTACAACTGGTTCTAACAGCTTTAATGGCCTTCGCATAGAAATGCATTCTCGGCGTGATGTATGAGGACAACTTTTGCTAATCGCAAGTGAGCATCTGGCCATTTAACACATGTGTCCTTTCAGGATTGTACAGGCTGTGTCGCCATAAATTAAGACCTCCGTTTTATTTTTTTTTGCATGACCGTTCAGAAAAAAGGTTACTCACAAAAGTTGTGGGGTCTTATATAAGGTTTTTCAGGTGTTGCAGTTTTTATATACAGGCTGACTCGGAAAAGTAATATCGAATGAAATCTGAATCTGAACATGTATGGCTTACTATGCTTATTTTTATTATTTCAATCGAAAACTTAAATTTTGTGTCACTTTAATCATATACGTCCAGCCCCATGCCTCATTACTTAGACGGCTAGACGCAAACTATCATTTTCAACAAAATTATACAGAGTGCTCCATTTGAACAGGTACAACTTTATTCGATAGCACTTTTCTAAGATGCCATGCGTATAAAGAATATATTATTTCAATCTTCCGCTGTCAGCAATGAATCGTTTTAATCTTGAACAAAGGTGGGAAATATTAAAAAAACTATTTTAAAAGTGAGTGCTGTGTTGCAGAAACATTGCGAAAATTGAGAAGACTATTTGGTCGGAATGAAGCGAGAGTGCGTGAAAACGCAAGAATGTCAACTCGTCACAGAGTAGAACAAGCGGGCATCAGTCGCACTTCTGTGCGGAGAATACTGCATAACGACCTGGGATTATTTCCTTGCAAGGTGCAACTTGAAACAAAATGACCATCCGCTTCGATATCGTTGCTCTGTGTGGGCTCTAAATCAATTGATAACGGACATCAATCTTGGTCGCCAAATCTTCTCTTCGGACGAAGCCCATTTCCATCTGGGAGGTTACGTTAACAAGCAGAACTGTAGGATTTGGGGTTCTGAAAATCCACATGTCATAGAAAAACCAATACATCCAAAAAGAGTAACTGTTTCGTGTGGTTTTAGGAGTGGTGGGATTATTGGTCCCTACTTTTTTCAAGATGAAGATGCTAACAGCGTGACGGTAAACGGGGAACACTACTCTTATAGAGACATGTTGACGAGTTTTTTGTGGCCACTATTAGACGACATACACTTGCACAATCTCTGGTTCCAGCAGGATAGCGCAACAAGCCACAAACAATCGATCTTTTACACACTAAGTTCGGTCATCGCGTTATCAGCCGTTTTGTAGACATCCATTGGCCAGCCCGCAGCTGTGATTTGACGCCCATGGATTACTTCCTATGAGGTACTGTTAAGGATCGCTGTTACACTAACGATCCTCAAACAATTGATGTTCATAAGGAAAATATCCGTCGAGCTACTGATGAAATGGACACATAAACTATCGAAAATGTGCTTCAAAATTGGGTTAAGAGGATGGACTACTGCCAGGCCAGCCGCGGCAGCCATTTAACTGAAATTGTTTTTCATAAATAATCAGAAGGTGTATTCTTTTGAATAAATTGTTACATATTATTGAAGAGTGAAGTTTCAATACCGATTCAAAAGAGAGAGCCAGCGGATGACCCACCCGTTATTAGACACTACAATTTTTATATATTTTTCTAAACGCTCATACAAGTAAATTTTTGGCGAGACGCCTTGTGCATAGGTTGTTGCAAAAATTTTGTTAGGTGAGAAAGGATTACAATGCCACCCAAGAATTTATTTAGCAGATAGCATTGCACCAAACTTATTGTCTTAAATGGCATGTTGTCTTACAACTCATTCAAAAGTATTCATCGGCGGTTTCCGAGATACCTATTGACTAAGCATATTAAATTCGTATAAAATCTTATTAGCATCAATCCTGGAATCAAAACTTCTTTTAATAAGCAGATATCAGATTCGTTAAGTTGCAGCGCGTTTGAGTGTACACAATTATCAGATGGAAAACCTGTATTATGGAGACCTCAATTGCAGAATCTGTGACTGCCAAGGACTAACTAGATCACAAGAGAAAGCAACTTCTCGACATGCCTAGAGTAGAGCCAATGGAGTTTCCTAAAATACCAGATGGGAAATTGTAACAATTATTACCAAATTTGAAACTGCCAGATCTAATTTCAAATTGACTATTATATTTTCATACCAAATCGTACAAATCACCCGTGTAGGCTCTACCAATAACTTCTGTTTTCATACAGTTTTAAATAACACCTTTTGCGGATACTGTCAGCCGTTCCAAAATAGGCATTCAATCATTGTGTATATTCAAAACTGACGTCATAAAACTTCTTTTTTGCAACAAATCGTTAAATAGTAGGGCAGGATATTGTTAACATGCAGGTATATATCCATACATCCATCTCTACTCTTTTCCAATTTCTAATTATATTTAAGCATACTTTAGGATTTGACCAGTAGATGGTAACATCCATCATTTCGAAAATAATTTTTAGTTGAACTTTAAATGGATGTTCTTTCGATAATGGTTGTCTATTGCATAACAGAAAAAATTAATAAATAGCAAAAAAAATAATAAATTTTGTCATATAATTATCGGTAATATTCGGTACTCTGATGTTATAATGATAGTGGATTAAACATACCTTGGCAAAAAAGCAGGTCAGCACCCTGGGCAACACATTATGCCTAATCATGCGATATGATGTATGCTGAGTGAAATTTCTATCAAACGTTGTGATTATAGGTTCTTCAGATATAGTTTTTTGTACACTGAATTTTAATCGCTGGACACTGCTGACTGACACTGAACTATTCCAATGCTGCCCTGCCTGACATCGAAACAGATACTACATTCCTACTTTAAACTGTGTTGATTTATGTAAAGTTTTCCTGACGCAGATGCATCGTAATAAATGAAATAATTGTATATCACTGAGTTTCTTAGGCTGGCGTTCAATGTGTTACAGCTTTATGGCTGCATTACCACCCTGGACTTTGATCAGACGGCTTCCACGATTAGCAAAATGGCCATTACTAGATATTGACGATTTCCCATTATTGTTTTTCTGGGTTTCTTTAAAAAAAATCATGTATATAGTTACAGGTAAGCAGTAAAATGTAGTCATTTTACAATGCATCTTATAACATAACATTTCAATATATTGAATAGTTATGAGTTATGACACGTTATAGCAAATTGTATTTATAAATCAATGATTAGTTAGTTGCCCAACAATTTTCGTATTGCTTCTATAGTACGTATTAATAAGTTGAGCAAATTATTTCAAGCATTACAATAATTTTCTATGTTATACATAGATTAATAATTGCTCAATAAGATAATAATATGTGTATACATCACAAGTCGATCGAAAACCGTTTAGTCGCAATGAGCAAGGATTGCATATCATCCTTTACTCAGTCACGGATACTTTATTAACTCCAATATAAATGTATATAAAAAACTATCCTACACAAGGTGTGAGTAAAGTATCTATCCGGACAAACTTAGGGTACAGAAATGCTCCGTTTTGAAAATACTGTTTTTCCTAAAACTGTAATAACCCTTTAACAATCTAAAGTTGGTTTATATCATGTACAAACGTGCCGCCGCAAAATTTAACTAACATAATAGATGGGAAATGCCTGACTTAGAAAATTGTCATGACCATTTAAATCACCGGACGTGCACCTGTTAGTTTGGAGGTTTGGCTTTTATTGACGAGTCTTTTTTATTCGGTTTTAGTTGAATTTTCGGCAAAATACTTGTTTCTTCTTTTAAACATATTTTAACAAAATCGGCTATGGGACTATCACAGAGATTATCACAATGTTTAATAAAACAAGTGCTTTATTACCAGACTCAACGCCATACAGACTATGACTCAAAAGAGATTAAAGCAATAGTATGTGAGATATAGACTCGACCTTCTAGACAAAAGGTTTATTCTAAAGACGTTTACGGTTATTATATTATAAAACTCTACACCATTCTGCACCTCAAACCATAAAAAGTAAACCTGTCACATTTCTGTTTCAATGAGAAATGTATAGACTATATTTGTGTGAATATTTTACCATACTGATACCTTATCAGTGATATTATTTTAACACGCAAAATTAATCTTAAATTTACATGTGGTACAAAAAAGGACAATATGTCAAATACTAAATGTCTGACACCCCGAAGTAAAATATACGGCTGCGCACATCATGATCTGCGCCAAAGCGAACGTCGGGGATGTATACCTCTACCTTTGTGCTAAGGTAAGCATGATTTGAATTATCAGCGCTTCAAGTTGTCCTATAAATGCATCGTATCACTGAGATGAGAAGGATCAGAAATTTTTTTTCACTAACACCAATTAGGTATACATCATTTACAACCCACACCCCCTTTAACCCCTCCGCCTCTTTACAGATCTTAAAGAAAATTTTATGAAATGAGCAGGAGTCTCTGGAACGTCAAAAATCGAAGTTTGTATGTATTTACTACAATACCACACACAATAACACTATTGTATTATCTCTGTATCAATGCTTTTAACTTAACTAGTGCTAAAAATAGATATAGAGTAATATGCACAAATAATTCCTATTTTACTAGTTCGAACCACACAGATTCTGGAAATATCAGATAAATAACTATTTCAATGTCTTTCAAGCGTTTTGAAATAATCTGATAAATACCAAATACTCACCCAAGTTGCTGAACGTTCTATTGCATCCTTATCACTCTTATATTTCATAAATTATGTTTATGGTACAATTGTCAGTTGTTTTATTTCATATTAGTAAACAGTAGTGAACGATATACGGTTGCGTTATATTTTCAGTCACCATAATGGCACCATATGCAAAACATTGTAAATTACTTACTAAAATGATTAAAATGTCATCATTGCTGAAAACAGTTCTCCAACATGGATCTTGTGATTTGTCGTAACTGCAAAGAATGTTATGTGCAATCGTGGTTGCTAATAATAATTACATTGTTAATAGATATTATGAGATTAGGTAGATAATTATTTTGTAAATCTGTATTTATGAAGTAGAAAGAGTTGTGCAAGGCAAATGCTAGAAAAAGTATATATCTTGGTATCCACGAGGAAGACAGGGTTTGCTGAAATAAAATATGAGGTCCGCCAAACTAGTTTCAAAAGCCTTGGATCCGAAAAAGATTTAATACTTAAGTAGTGAATTCGTTTGTATTTTTGCCTGAATCACTTTAGTCTTGAGTACATCATGGAAATAATGTGAACTCTGAAATGTGTTCTTTGATATGTACATTAAAACAGAATTTTTGTAATGAGTGTTACCCTTCAAAAGTAACTTATATTTTCCACTAGCAAAACATGAACCAACAAGTGACTTAAGGTATACAGGTTTTGTCGAGGTTTGATCAATTGCTATTTCACGTATACTGATCAATTTTACACGAATATTCCCTATTTTGATAATGCTAAGAATCTAGGTGTTATATTTGATTCAATTCCTAGATTTAACATACATGTGAATAGCACCGTGTAGTAGAGTTATACGTAGATGAAGCTCTTATATCCTAATCGCCATATTCTAAACTTTAAGTGCCGTAAGAGATTGTAAATTGCAGAAGCTTCAGAACAACTGTTGTAGATTCATGTTTGTATTTGCAATTTGTTTTGAAATCTCATCTCAAATAAAGTCAGGAAAACATAAAAGTGATTTTGGAATAAATCTGGTATGCAAGACAGATGACAATCTGATAATTTCAAGGCCTACTTAGAAGATTCTGCTTTTTTCAAATAACTAAGGTTTATTCTATGCAAAAATCCAATATGGCGTCCATCAGAAAAAATTAAGTTGATGCTGGAGGACAAGAGACGAAACATCATATCGAAATTTGAATTTTGCCTTCTTATAGATAAGAGAAAGTGTTAATGTTAATGTGCAATTTATTTTGAAATCCCACTACAAATAAAGTCAGGAAAAAATTGAAACGAAGTACTTTGAATTTCGAAACTTTCTAAGCGGCATTTTGTTGATTTTCTAAATACGCAACTTTCGTATCTCTTACAGTTTTCGAGATCCGAATGGTGAGGGTCGAATTTAAAGCACTGTATATTTTTTTTCTCGAAAATTCTGATGTTGAGATAATACAACACGCTGAAGAATTAACGCGATATTTAGGTACAATGGCTGCTAGATAATCACTGATTCTGACGATTTGATAGATTTCTGATTTAGTCATGCCCTAAAAAAACAACCATTTGCCAAATAGAAGCAACACATTTCCTGAGAGTTTTTGACAAAACAGCAAATAAACACATTTTTTTATTTTCTCTGTAATGAAGAATTGTGGAGATATAAAAATTTTGTCATGTTGTTAAACTTGTTGTACTTAAACATTTTCGAAATAACCAGAGCATTATAGATTGATTTGATGCTGAGGAGAATTTGTAATATCCTAAAATTACTTTACACACCCATTCACAGTGAATTATTACATTCTCTATCTTTATGAGCCAAAATTGACGTTTATGTACCATCCTGAAGATGATCCGCTTTTTAGGTGAAAACACTAAACTCTAATGTCATGATTATCTCCCATCTACTTTATATTATATTATAATTATAGGTGCTTAAGAGCAAATGATCTTGTGACTTGTGACATTTGAAGGGCGGGTGGGCTACATTTCACAAAAGATGTTTTATATAAGGGAAAACGTAGTAGGCTGTGGGGTTCCAAGGGGGCTTAAGCTCCAAAGCCCCCCTGAATACGCCAGTGACGGGCAGAATAAGGAGAACCAGGAGATATATATGTACAACTAGGCAAAAACATGAAAGCAAATCAGATGAGTGAAAACATCTGCAGTATCATTGTAACAGTCTTACAGATATTTATGTCAGGGATCGGCAGTTTGAGCATGTTTATGACATCCTCAAATGCTAGTAGGGCGTTACGTGACTCTTTAGTCACGGTTTTCGCATGTTAGTGGCTGCTAATTGAACAGTTTTTGCAAAGTTGACATTTCAATTAATTATAGGAACTTGACTTGCTGCACAGTATTTAAAGGTTGTTCTGTAAATACTGATGTAAATATTTTTTACAGGATCATGATTACCGGGTTAAACTATTGTAAGCTTTGGCAAATGTTCTAACAATGTGCTAATAATTCACAGTGTGGTGCTTCAGGTAACTTCAATTAAGGTGTAACCTCATTGAGGGCGCGACAATGTCACTTGACAATTCTTGACGTATGGCTGTCTGACTTCATTATCGAACATTGATTGACATTTTCGCGCAGCACAAATCGTTTCCTTTCCCCTCAACGGCCATGTACCGTTATATTATTTTTTAAAAGTTCGCACTTCGGTTTTCAATGACCTCATCTGCACTTTTCACCAAAGAAATCCAGTATTGAAGCTTGAGATATCTCTTGTGACATTGATACGATTCAGTAGTACTCTTGCTCTTTGCACTATTTAACGAGACAATTATAATCAGCATCTCTTTATTTTCAATCCAGTTACCTAACAAGCAGAAAAGCATTTCCTTGTTTTTATATAGCAATTCGCAGAAATTGACTAGCTTATCTAGCGACATATGATTATGGTAAGTAAACACTCAAGAAGCGGCCCAATTGTCGTTTAAACATCTTTCTCATTATCATTTGAGTTGATAAACAAGATAATGTTTATGAAAACAGAAACAAACGCATTCAACAGTGCAGTCGAAATAAAAAATAGATTTGTAAACGGACTCAAGGTTTAACAAACTATCAGATTCATGCGAACCTTGAAATAGTATTCTAATTCGATTTAGCAAATAAAATAAAGATTATATGGATATTATACTCGTATATTGGCTATGGAGGAGAGAATTCAGGAAATGTTCTTGGAGTTTTCAACAGATGAACAAAAAGTCGTTTTCTGGAGAAGACTTCTTTTAGACATCTTCTTACGAAAAGTACGTAAAAATTATATTTTTTGAACCTGGTGTATATGGAGGAACTTTGAACACCATACTGTAATAGCAATATAAGCTGGGCTAAAATTGGGAAAAGTGTCGACCAATCTTTTTAATATTGTTTTCTTTCAATTAACCATAATATTGCTAAAAGCTTGCGACGCATGAGCTGTACACTGATACTGGTGTGACCACCTTTAGCAAAACATTTAGTAGGCAACATTGCCTCGATTTAAGAGTTTCTTGCAAAATAAAAGAAGTTAGAAAAATAATCTTCAAAATTTAAGGGGTGTGAGAGGCGAAGAGCTGAAATGATAGTTATCGAAGCTACTCTCAGCATCTATTTTATACAAATGCATTCTAAATTTTTATCTACACCCACCTTCTTCCACGTGTGTGCCATGTTTCAAATGATGCAGATGAGCGTAATAATGATGATGATGCAGTATACATTCCAAATCTGTGCAATTCAGCATATCGACGCCAAAATTTTACACCAAACGTTAAGTGTCAACGGTGGCACTTGTTTATATCCAAAATGGGCACCACCGGTCACTGGCACGTGTTCACTTATTTTTTTCCGGCACACACCTCACAATCAACTGTCACGGATAATAACACGTGTAACGCGCATGTGTGACTAACATCCACAGGTGACTTGATGGATGCTGCCGCAAGGTCAAGTTTGCAAGGGTTGCAGTACGCGAGGCACCAGTGGTACGTCACGGATATGTTAGGAGCGCCGTATGTACGGTTGACAATCGCGCAGCGCTGTATAACTTACATCCGCAGGTGACTTGATGATGCGGCGGTAAGGTCAAGTTCGCTAGGGGTGTTTCGCGGCGAGATAAGTGCGTATGTCTAGGTTAGGTTCGTGATACGGTACGGCCTGTTGACAAACGCGCAGCGGTGATGTCGAAACATACGACGATCGCGTGGCGAGCTCGCGTTCGATTCGACTGAGTTGGAAGAGATGGAAGGACGGCGGTGCTGGAGAAAGACCGTCTCGGCGCGCGGTCGGTGCTGTGGGGGGACTTTCTATATCTGCAGAAGGAAGTAATGGCCAGGCTGGCGTGATATCAAGGGGAAGGTGGATCTTCTATTTACATTTTTAATGACTTAAACATTCTCGTTTGACTTGTACGTATAACCAGAAAATCTAGCGCTTACATGATGCAAATTTATCCTTTTGTGAAATAAATCGTGGAGCCCAATACTTAACATCTTAGGAAAGGCTACCGGAGAACTTCACCTAAGTTTGAAAATGGAAATTGCCTATTGCCTTTTCACTACGTGCGTTTTATCCATTTTCTGACCATTCCAGACGATCAGTTCTTTCAGGTTACATATTCAATTTCAGTATCTTGAAAGCGAAAAAGAAATTGTTAAAAAAACTGATATTACTTTGCTCCCTGCGGTGGAAGTATATGAAATGTTTTTGTCCATCGATCTGTCCGCTAATACTTAGCCCGTCTATAACTCACAAAGTACCGGATTTGGATGCAATTTTCACACAAAGTTACTACCACTACTAGCTTTTGAAAATCGGTCCAGTGGCGATGGAGTTTTTGGTAAAAAACGAAAAAATTAAAATTACTCTAATTTCGGTTTTTTCTGCGGCCCCATTTTCAGAAAAATATTTGTAGGACTTAAAAATTGGGTGTTGGAGGTTTTAGGGGATAGGAGAGGCTCTATCTCAGTTTTTTGACCTTTGTATATTTATACCTTTCCAACCTCGGTGACTGTTAGACGTATTTGTTGCATAAATTTCCCCGTACCCTTTAACTTAAAACTTGAATGATAATGAGAAAAATTTCCAACAAACTGGTCTTTGGATATATGTGCTTTGCGATCTTACTGATGAGAGTCTATGTTTCGCAGCCGCTAGTGGCCGCCATACTGCCGAGAGGCGAGGTTAGTAAATAGGAACGTTCAAGAATTTTTTTCAGGGGACATATAGGAGCTATCGGCAAGACAACTTTTTTGAAAATCGGGTTGTAGATAATTTTTTCGTGGCAGAGCGAGGTGCCAAATTTTCAAAATTCCTAAAATTTTACGTAAAATTATGCTAAATAAGTGCCAGTTGTGTGAGGCTGTTTGATTAGCTTGATCCATTTGATTTTTTCATTATACATGCTTATTGCCAACTCCGTTGGGAAGTGCAGAGTCGACCTACTTGAAGCCATTTTCTCTGAGATATTGAAAAATAACTCACTCGGCACTGTTTAAAAAATTTTAAAAAAGAAAAATCACATTCTGAAAAAAAACAAATGTACTGGAAAGCTTTGATTAACTTAAAATCTATCGAACAAGCTCTTGTTATATTTTTGTTCTCTTTCTATGCTCTCTCAAATGGTGAAACATAATATGGCACCCTTCTGAAATTCGTAAGTAGGTATTGAACTTTAATTAAATAATAATAAACGATTTTTACTTAGTGCCAAGCTTAGCTACAAGCTATTCCACCACTTAAGCCTCGAAAACCCAGCACTAGAATATTTAAAAACAATTTTAACAAAAAAAAAGTATAAATTTAATACAGCATACACATGTGTGTACAAGAAAACTATAAAGAATTTATATGATGTGCAGTGCAGAAATATGAGCAAATGTAGATATACTGAGAGTCAATTCAGGTTTGAGCATCAACGAAAATTGATTCATACATCGCATTATCGGTAATTATTGAAACAATGAAGCTTTGTGATCCTAGTAAGAGTTTGAATAGGTTCAAAAGGCCATGGGCAAGAATAAATAACATTTTTTGGACTCTTTTGTCGCAATACATATGTTACGTCCGCTCTAACTTTTGTTTCATTCGGTTATAATAATATGCCAGCAGTAGCCCAAAAGAATTTTGAAACAATGCATGGACTCCTGCACGAATTTTTTTCAGGGAGACCAGTTAAACATCAGTACTCAGATCTTTTTGTACGGGTAGCAAATTTATTTGGGGGGATAAATTTGAAGAATTCCTAGAATTGTATCCAAAGCTATGCTAAATATGCAAATTTCAGATGCCAACCAGATTCTCCAAGTGGGGTCTAATTGTTTTTAACACAACTCGCATTCTGAATTAACAAAGAATTAATCAAGTAGCCCTCCGTTCTTGTCTTTTGCTATGTCGCCTGCCTACCTATCGAATAGATCTCTCACCATGACTATGACATTAGATAAGTTTTTGGCAATACAGTCGATGTATGTACATGTGTATTGCAGTATCATGTCTGTTTCAGTAATTTTCAATGACAAAATGTGTTACTTTTGATTTTCTCTTTTAACCTGAGATTTGGGAATCTTGGGAATATATTAAAGATTTTGCAGGTAGCTTGGATCATTTTTGGACGTGTGCACTAATATCATCCTAGCATGCTTAACCGCCTGGTTAATATTGACGGTCTGAATTGTTCTTTTCTATTTTTAACCTTATCAACATATTTAAATATAGAAAATGGGTTATAACGTTATTATTCTAGTACTCTTGTTTCAATAATCATATCTATAAGAAGATAAATTATTTGTCAAGCGTCAGTGCATGTACATACTCGGTAGTCAGTATTTGCACAGGTCGTTTGACTATAAATATCTTGAAAAATGTGGAAGAAGTTAAGAATTGGATTTTCAGAATATGATATTAGAATAAAGTTTGTTGTTCTGAGGACTGGTTAAAGTATGCCTAGAAAGGTATGTAGATTTTCGTGGCGTGGGTATCAAAAACATTCAAAAGGTACATTCGAATGTCCAAGCAAAACAAAAAGCAAACAAATCCACTACGAAGCATAAACAAGATTTTTCATTTTTTCCATTCTCCAATGACTCAATCATTAGAATAAAAATAACCGTAACTAGCCGACAGAAAGACAAATACTTGCGTCAGTAAAATTGTAAAAGCAACCTGAATATTTCGTTTACATGTCTGTCATCTCTTATTATTTAAGTTGTAGGTAGATAACGTCTAACATGCACTAACATTGTTACAGAAGTCACAATCTTATCCCATTATTTTATTTGACTTTACAAGAGATCTAGTCAAAAGTTTAAACTAGTATTATCGGATATGGCTTATTTAAAAAGATGATCAATGTAAAATAAATCTATAATATGTGAAACCAGTATTATCGGATATGGCTTATTTAAAAAGATGATCAATGTAAACGAAATCTATAATATGTGAAACCAGTATTATCTGATATGGCTCATTTAAAAAGATTGATTAATGTAAGATAAATGTATTATATTTGATCGATTTCTGGCACAATATGATTGATGGACTTTTTGAACCACTCAGTCATTGTTAATCTATTCAGCAGCTTGGTTTAAAAATATTTTTATACAAGGTGTTCTGGAATTTGGGACTTTTGTTTTCAGGAACAACTATGTTTGATATGATACAGATATGCTTTGTCCATGATTATTGTGAAGACCGTTCGAAGTTGTCGCCGTTCGAATAAAGCAACACAAGTTTATGCTCAGCGCTTGAAATATTTGGGATGTCTAAGCCGTCCAATGTGCTCACTCCTTGCACGAGATAAACAAACAAACGCGGGGCAAGACGGGAACGTCCCGCTTGGGTATTACGTATCTTGAAAAGTTACATTTTTTTGACATTATAGTGTTTTTTATGACACTATGTAGGTTTTTCTACAAGATGCTAATCCAGCACTAGCTGATGGACACGTTGTGAAGTCGCTTTGTAGTTGTACGTGTCGCCTAAACGTCATCAGGCTTCAGTTATCAAGTTTTGACTCTGCTGTGGTGTAAAATCTGCTTTAGAGATGGCATTACTGGAGGTAACGGCAATGCAAAGGTGTACAGTGAGGATTGGTATGCCAATAATATATGTGTTGATGACAATTCGATTAGATTCTTGTGTCAAATACACTTACTTGAGATTCAACGCTAAAAATTAGTTGCGCATCCAGTTTTTTTCTTATCCATTGTGGAAATTGAATATCAAAATTTGCTGAATTTCAAAAATACGAGAGTTAAGAAATAATTCTATGCACTTACGCTGTCGAATTACAAGTCATATACATGCTAACAGTAATTACACACAACGCGGGCGCGTTGGTGATTTCCCGTAATTCTCCTCAAATTTTTTGAAAACGCAAAAAATGTAAAAAATCGTAATTTATAACTTTGAACATAACCTGACTTCAGAAAGGAAAACATTTAAATAATCAGTCAAAATGTCCACTTGCAGACTAGATTGCTGCTAGCGTACAAACAATGCAACTGTGAGCGTCATCCACAGCGTCACCTATGAAGGAATGGCTCAACGACATCCTCAACGACGATGCTGCAAGTCAGTACGCCAGTGTGCTTTGTTGGTTGCAGAATGCAGAGATCGTCTGTAGGGTAAGAATCTCTGAGAAGATGTGAAACAAAGAGAATTGTTTGAGTAGCAGGGTAGCAAGATTGCATCTGGATGATTGTGTGCTGCATGTGTATAAAATCAGTGATATTTACTATGTGGGATAATTATTACTGAATATGCGACCTATGAAGTATATCTATTAGCTGTATTAGACGACTTATTCATGAGTTCTTCTGTATGAAGAGAGGTTATGTTCGAAGTTATATTTAAGGATTAATTTTGAAAATAAGGTGGAAAATTATCTAGGCGCTATCTTGTATTTTCTACTTGACATCACAAAATAAATTTCTATGAAATTTAAATATTTGAAAATAAATAATGCAGAATGTAAAAACCGTTTCATGATTTATAAATACTCCTGTCTGTAGCCTATTTTCTCTCCTGTTAGCTGTAGTATAATTCACCAACCAGAGATTTTTATCTCTTGCAATGTCTAGCTCTATATACCTACATCTCAAGTAAGTGTATTTGAGACAAGAAAGGAAATTATCATCAACAGATATTATTGGCATACAAGTTCTCACTTAGCATCTGCCATTTCCTTCCAGCTACTTACCGCTTAGACCTTCAATTCAGTTATTGCACCCCCTCACACAGGTCAAAAGTTTGTGGTTATAATAACTTTAGTATACACCAACTTACCTTTACGTTTAAGCAGCCTCTGACTATTGTTGCTTACGAACTGCACACATTCTGACCTAACCTAACTAAAACTAACTGAGCGTCTCTTACGATTTGACACAACTTAGAATCTTACCTCCCCCTTTCCTGCTGTTAAGACACCCGGATTTTCGTCTGAGATATCTTAGCTGGTGTAAGTTGGCGCCAAACATGACATTTTTGAACGTTTGACATTCATAATTGAGGTTAGGTTATGTTTGTAAATAATTTCCCATAGTCTCTATTTAGTGATTAATTATGGAGAAATACGAATTAAAGTTTGTCATTAAAAATGATGATATCAATTTATCAGAGTTTGTGGACGGAAGTGATTATTTATTCAAAATGACGAATGAGTATGTTGTATGTATGTTAATTATAACAGTTACAAGCTCAAACAGAAAATGAGCAGTTAAAAGCACTATTTCTTAAAACTAGAATTTAAAACAGAAAATCAAAACTACAACCACAAACCTACAACGTCTAATAGGTACATCACAAAACATATAAATAACTAATTATTATCTTATTATTCGCTCTTTGACAGTTGACAGGTATGGTACGTTCCTCTTGGAATCGTGCTTACGATCAGCAACTTAGCTCAGGTCAGTAGCTAACTTTAACGAGCAGTCAATGAGGAATTGGATATTATCTACAATCTGCTGTGGGAGCTTATCAAGCTGTTACAGGCCCACCGAAAGGAAAGCAATGGGTTCGTTCACTCGATAAACCATAAGAGGAATAGCTAGTTACATCGCTCGAATGTGTCGAGGCATTTTGCCTCAGCACATAATTCAGAGGGTGGGTCGGTACAAGTTAACCCCTCTGAGAAAAAAGTTAGCTACGAACAGGTATAACAAAAGAATAAAACAGATCAAGCTTTGTCAAACCAGCTTATACAATTCTTTAAGACATGGCTCCAGGAGAAGATATACTACCTCTCGCTCTTCAAAAAGTTTTGGAGGCTTCCACACAAAGTTCTCTTGCCGATCTATGGTGGACCCCCTTCCCGACTGCTACACACATGCATCGACCGGACCGCGAAGCACGTATCGACACGCGAGGGTCGTAAATTTTTCTGAATCATTCTAAGTTTTAAAGATAAATGTACGGGGAAATCTAAGATGAGTGAAATATCGCTAATAGGTGCTTAGAATTAACGCGCTTGTAGGCTCATAATTACACCCAAGTAAAAAAAATGAGATATACCTCCCATCACTCCCGTACAATACAAAAACGAAGCTTAGGCGATTTATGTCTTTTTTTCACTGGATCTTTTTTCTTAAATTATAAAGCTTTTTCGTCCTCGGCATAGTGGTAACCTTTTGTGAAGATTTCATCAAAATCCCACCGGTTCGTTCCAAGTTATAGCAGAGTCAAGGATTAACGCTCAAAAATAGACAGACAGACCTACGGAAATGTGTGACCTGGCTTTTCATGATGTACATGTCATATAACATAAAAAAGACAGTGTACCATTTTCGAAATTTTTCGCGATTACAATACTTTCTCGTCAGTGGCGTAGGAAGTAAACCGCTCTGTATAAAAATATACTTGTACGGGACTTAACTTATCGATGGGCTACTCAATCAGACTTTTCTGACCCTGACAAAATAGATTTTATTATAAAAATCACATATGTATCGTTTTTGAATATAAATCCATATTCTACAGAACGTTACTTCACAAATAACATGTCACTTCTCAACACATAGATACTACTAAAGGGTGTATCAATAAGAAAGCAATAGTTGAATTTAGCGCCATTTTATTTCTTAATGTCATAATGGTTGTGACAGATCTATAGTAGACAGGCGGGAGTTTATGAAAATGAATCATTAAACAATAGAACAGCGTATCCTAATTGATAAAAATTACCAAAGTGGTGAAAGTTTAATTGCCACGATTTGAAAAGCTCAGCTAATATTCGGTCGGAATAATGTTCCTACCCCATCCACCGTTAAAAGAATAATCCAAAAATTTGAAAGTACTGTTTCAGTTAATGATGTGAAACATACGAGACAAGCTCGCAGCGGTCGCTCAGAAGAACATGTCAGAGCAGTTCGCGAAAATGTAGCCGAGAGTGCAGGGATGTCGATTCGTCACCGCGCTCAAGAATTTGACATTAAAACAGCCACTCTCCAGCTTATTAGGTATAACGAAAGATTTACACCTGCATGCCTACAAAGTCCAATTGACTCAACAGCCTATGCCAACAGACCATGCACAACAAAGAGAGTTTAGCAATTGGATATTATCGTGCAATGATTACCCAGTTTTTTGTGCCACAATTAGAAGTCATGGATCTTAGTCTCATATGGTTTCAGCAGGATGGCGCCACATGCCATACTGCTTATGAAACATTGGCAGTTTTGCACGAGTTTGCTCTTGCGATTTAACACCTTTGGACTCTTGGCTTTGGGGTTATCTGAAGTCACAAGCCTGCAACCACCGAAGCATTGAAAGCTGAAATCAGACGCTGTATCAACGAGATACCACATGTATTCAAAAATGTTACCACAAAGTTTATTAAAAGAGTGCACATGTGCTAGCGGAGCCGTGGCAGCCATTTACCTGATGTGTTGTTTCATACATAATTACAATAAATATTTCAGTTGTTTGTTACCAAAGACCATGTTTAATATAACCTTGATTGAAATATTGCATCCTTATTGAAACACCCTTTACTACTATGATAAAGACGAAAATGCTTCTTAGTTTTATTTGCTCAAAATCGAAAGCTCCTCTTTCAATCCTTCCGAGGTTCCTTGAGCTAATAAAAGAGAACACGGTGCATCATATCAACTCACATATCGGGTAGATTATTATCAACTCTACAAACGTTCTTGATCTGAGCCTGATCCAAGGTACCGTAAATGATGTTATGAAAAAGTAAGTGGATCAAAAATCTTGGCGAATATATGCCAATGTTGAAGTAATGAACATAAATAAGCTTTTGACAGTGAGCCATATTAAAGATAAAAATGTAACCTTTATGCTAGTACAGTATCGCCAAACATCCATGACATTCTGAATTCTCAATGTGAAAGTAAGGATCGTTGAAACAGTTGACATATCTGCATTGTTCATAATACAGGCACTGTCGACACTTAACATAATTTAGTGGATAACTTAGTATTCTCGGTATGCTTGTTACTGTAATTGGACCACTACTGACATCGACTTGATACAAGATGCTTGTTAAGCATGAGCTTGATTGAGTTGATTCTCAGGGCTATTTAGCAATTAGACCATTTTGTCTCTAACGATTTTCAAAAAGCCAGGTTTACCTTTATCCTCCCGGGTATTACGTATCTTAAAAAGGGGTATTTTGTCGGCTTTTTGACATTTCGTAGGTTTTTTGTGACATAACGTAGGTTTTTCTCTGCAAGATGTTAACTTAGCACAAGCACTTAGGCAGCAGCGGTGGCCGCAGTAGTAGACTCTTCGTCTCCTGATCAGTCGCCGTGCGCGGGTTCGAATCCCGTCCCAGGAGGAAATTTTTCTCTTGGCTATGGATGTTGTGATTGTCCGTAGGTGGTAGACGGTCTCTGACTGTCGAACGCGGAGGTACCACCCGGCGGAGCCAGAATGTGTGCATGTTGCATGCACACGTGTTCCCTCGCCAGAGTCCGTGTGGCGTCCCCCCTTTCCCCTGTATGCCCGTATGGCCCCACGGAATCCAATGGTATCCTTAGGCCTACGTGGTAGTTGGAGTATAAAAACGCTATTGTCCACTTGTTTGTTTTACAGGCTCCTGATCGTATTTAGAAATAGTTTTTGAAAATGTGAAAATTGGAAGATGGAGGTGGGTTAGAGTATATTTCATTTCCTTTTTAGCGGTAGTATATTTATACATTTCCAGGCCCGGTAATTCTACGCACCTATTACACATACTTCACACGTTATAGATTTGCTCTCAAAACTTAGAATGATAGAGGAATGTATTCAAGACGCATCTTTCTCTAGGCTTACCGACGTCTCAATCTCCCCCATGAGTGTCTTTCCGTCACTGCCACGCGCCGGGTCTGACGAGATGGACAGTATTATCAATAGGACAAAGGGAAAAGATGTCTTTGGACTAATTGCAAGGGCCTGTTTGACTAACATGATCCATTTAATCTCACTGTTTTCCACGTTGATACCTAACTCTTTTTCTCAGATGGTCTAAACTTGTGCCGAACATAATCCTTTATAAGCTGATGACAACATTGCGTGGGAAGTGCAGAGTCAACCTACTTGAAGCTATTTTGTTCCTTCAACTGTATAAATTATCCGCTCGTTTCTATTATTTCGCATCGCGACAATTTTTGATTTGATATTGACCTGTCAGTCACAACCAGGAAGTAATATATCACTTCCGCCTCACCTTGCAGTGGCAAGTCGCAACGAATGCTGAGCGCAGCTTGTGGTAAATGTTGATTATTATGAAGAGTTTTTGCTGCGATTTCATTCGTTGTGATTTGTAGCAAGTTGACAACATTCTATAAATAATGCAGATCTATATTTAGGTTTTTAGTTTTTGCACATGTTTATCGAAACCTGATGTTATAGAGGATTTTCTAAAAAGTCTTATGGTTTATTCGTACAGCCTGTTTGCTGAGAATCAGAAAACTGATAGTCGGCGACAAGTCATGACCTAGTTTATTCAGTTAGCTGTCACTGACACCTCACTGATTGTTAGTAAACTCAAAATTACACTCTGACAAGACCGAATCAAAAAATTTGTTTAGTTCACCTCAAAATTAATCCGTACCAAGTCAAAAAGCCTAGGTATTTCCCCTTAAGCTAAGAAAATCTATTTTTCTTTGCTCTTCTCCTTTTTTCTTCTTTTTCCCTTTCTCCTTTCCTTGACTTTGTCTGGTTTCTGGGCAACCAGGACTGACAGATTCGACTAACGTTCATCAGACAGTGACTAATGGGCAAAGATCCTACGGACCGCCCAGACAAACAAATGACGAAGAGTTAGTTATCACTGATTGTATAGATTGCCTACATGAGAACGTTACGAGTTGGCTGATGGAGCTTTGACCGATAACCGACAACTGATCCACTGTTCGTACAGAAACTTCCGACTGTTTGATAACTGTCAAATTAGTCATCAGATTATTGTCGAGTAAATTGTCAGAGCTCGAAATCAAGAAGAATCATTATTCGAATGTAACATTTTTCAGCATGAGATAGACAATTTTAAAAATGCTCTGGTATTTTCATTTTCTGTATACCAGACTGATTTAGGATTGCCCGGAAGTGCCTGAACTTCCCTCATTTAAAAAGCATGGACATAAATTCGAAGGAATGTGATTCCACACATCGAGTGACAAGTTGATGAAGCAAAAAGTAAGAATTCTGAGTAAATGTCTGCGACGATTATGCATGGAAAATGCACAAGGTATTGTAAATGTGTTTTTATAAAACTAGGATAGTAGGGTTTTTGTTCCATGTTCCTCACGGTTTTCGCCCAGCCTTGAACTGTACGCAAAAAGAGTATGTATAGTATATTCTAGCTCCAGTCAAACCCAGAGCTGATCGAAGAAAAAACAACATAGCTAATTTTGAACATTTTGTGACACAGCTAATCCACTAAAATCCAATGTAAAACAAAAGATGATAACGCGAAGCTACATAAAGAAATAAAATCAAAAATGCCAGAAACATATACAGTGAAAACTTCAGAGATAAGTAAAAAACCACAAAGCAAAGTTATTGGATTTTGTCAAGAATATGCAGAAGACGAGCTAATAAATACTATAAAATCACAAAATGAATCTTTTCAAGAAAATGAGAGTAATTACAGTCAAGAAAATGAAAACTAAATATCAAGCAACTTTAGAAGTGGATGGTGTGACTTTTAAGTGTGTTATGAATCAGGGTGTTATTTTTATCGACATGTCTGTTTGCCCTGTTTTCGAGTACATCAATGTTTTGCGATGCTATAAATGTACCGGATTTAATCACACAGCTAAATACTGCACAAAATCAGGAAGATGTATTACTTGTGGATTAGAAGGACATTCAACAGAAAACTGTAGTACCAGTGAAATGTACAAATGCTGTCCAAATTGTAAAAGTGCAAACCAGGATTTTAATCTAGGATTACCTATGAATCATGGACCATTTGACAAAAATTGTGAAGTATACCTATAAAAGGAAAATTGAGCGTGAGAGGGAAAAAATTAGTTACGCAAATGAATAGCAACTACTAAGCCTAGATTTGCAAGACGTGGCTAAATCTGTAAGTGATGAATATAACTCAATATACCATTTAAACTTACAGTCCTGAATAATATACAGGGTTATCCAAATTAAGTGTCCACCATTGGTAACTTTGTTATTAGTAAAAATACAAAGTTGTTTAAATTAGCAAACTAGTAGCATTTTTAACGCTGGTAAAAATGAGAAATAAAAAAAAACAATTGAGAGTCGTTATTTTGATTTTTTTCAGTAAAATAACATTTTTTTAAATGGAAACCCCTGTATATTATATTTTTTTCTGTTAAAGCATCAAATTTTAAACAAAAAAGTTCATAATGACTTTTCCGCTAAAGTCAAAAATAAAGTCAAAATAACGATAAATATTTTTAATTATTTGCAGTATTATAATATTAAGACGGCTATGAAAACAACATGGCGTTCGCGATTTGACAGCATTAAGATAAGCGACAAATTGTTAAACTGGACATACTCGCAACTAGAAGGCTTTGGAAAACAATGATAAAATCAAATAATGTCAAACATTAGTGTAAATACTTGTTTATAAGCTTTATTGTGTCATTAATTTAAAGAAAAATGTTTTCCCATGAAGAAAAGTGTGATATGTTAGAATGCTATTTAGTGTGCAGAAAATCCTCCTTGAGAGCAAGAGAATACTACAGTGAATTATATCCCGCTCGCATTCAACCGTATGAACGATATTTTCTGAGACTTTATCGAAAATTTAGGGGCAACGAAAATGTTTTTGCTAAAACAAAGGCAAAAAAAGAATTCATAATAAGCGAGGCCACGGAAATTGCAGTTATTGGATATTTTGAAGCTTATCGTGAGAATTCAATAGCAGATATTCTCAAGGACTCTAATTTCAGTTATGGTACTGTTCAAAGGATTTTAAAAAAAATACAAATTTATTCCGTATAAGTACCGACCAGTTCAAACGCTTTTGGCAGGGGATCCAAAGAGAAGACTTGTTTTTTGCCATTGGTATCTTAGCTTCTGTCGCCAAAATGTAAATAACTTTCGTTACCTTTTATGGACAGATGAATCAAATTTTTCAAATTCTGGAATGTTTAATAGATAAAACCACCATTATTGGTCAAGAGAAAATCTTTTGTTAGTACATCCAAGAGGCCCACAAGTCCGTTTCAGTTTCAACGTTTGGTGCGGTATAATTGGTTCAAAAATTGTTGGCCCGTTCTTTTATGAGGGAACCCTAACTGGTGAAAGGTATGTGGAATTTATGTCAGAAATTCTAACTAATTTCTTAGACGAATTGGATCTTATAAGTAGACATCATCTGCATTTTCAGCAAGATGGCGCACCTGCCCACAACTCCAGAGGTACTTATCATTTTCTAAGTACTACTTTTAATGATCAGTGGATAGGAACAAATGGCCCAATACAGTGGCCTCCCAGATCACCAGATCTAAACCCACTTGATTACTTCTTGTGGGGTTACTTAAAGAACCAAATTTACAAGCGAAGGTACGATAACCTTGACGCGTTAAAGACTGCAGTTAGGGAAAAGATAACCCAGATAGATGGTAGGACCATACTTAAGACAGTTCGAGCAGTTGAAAAACGTGCCCAAAAATGTATTGAAGAACAAGGTGGTGTTTTCGAGCATCTTCTTTAAAAAAAATTGTTATTGTATTTTGTAAGATTATAAGTTGATGTTGAAAATAAAGTTTGTCGATGCAATTTAATTGTTTCAGATTGAAGGCCATAACTTCAACAATTTGTAACCTAGGAGAAAAGTTATTGTAAGCTTTTTTGTTTGAAATTTGATGCTTTAACAGAAAAAAATATAATATACAGGGGTTTCCATTTAAAAAAATGTTATTTTACTGAAAAAAATCAAAATAACGACTCTCAATTGTTTTTTTTTTATTTCTCATTTTTACCAGCGTTAAAAATGCTACTAGTTTGCTAATTTAAACAACTTTGTATTTTCACTAATAACAAAGTTACCAATGGTGGACACTTAATTTGGATAACCCTGTAGATGAAGTTCAACAGTTTTTAAGATGGAGAAAACCACTTGTATTATGTCTTACCGAAACACATGCTACAGAAGACATCACTGATGGTAAATTACAAATTACTAATTATAAAACCTACAGATGCAACTCCAACTCCAGCCATACTGGAGGAATAGTAATTTATGTTTACCACAAAATACAGATCACATTATTCGATTGTACCACTTTAGACTATGCATACTGGTATGCACATATACAGTTCAAATTATTTGGGAAACGTTATGATCTTTGTACTTTTTACCGTTCACCAAACAGTGATGCGGATACATTTTTAACGTTTTTTGAAGAAAAATGCGAAGAAATGTGGAATTTTAGAAACAATATAATACTTTTAGGTGATTTTAATTTAAATTATTATGGTAAAAGCATGAAAACAAGAAAATTGAAAGAAATCATAAATAACTATGGGTTCAAGCAAAAAATTGAAGAGAGTACCAGAATAACATCATTATCAGAGACTTTATTAGATCTTGTTATTGTAAATTTCGAATAAGCAGGTATTAAAGCTGTACATACACCTAAAGTTAGTGATCACAGTTGAACAATGCTGCCCTTGGTAGGGCATTTTTCTGATACAAAAATTAAGAAAATCGTAAATACTATTAAGTACGAAAAACTTGAACGAGAACTTGCTGGCTGCTATTGGAATTTTGGTGAGAATATGGAAAAAATATACGACAACATAATAGGAAATATACAAACTTGATTAGATCTTGCAACTGATAAAAAAGTGATTTACTCGACAAAAAATACACCCTGGTATAATGATGTAACAATACATGTAGGTTATTCACAAAATCAAATGATGGTTGGGAGGTATATAGAACTCTTAGGAATAAATGTGTGTATGTAATTAGAGAAGAAAAAAGGAAATTCTACGATAAACAAATCGACAGTGTACAAAGAAGCATCAAGAGCGGCAGTCCCTTCAAGCAGAAGTGTGATTCGTACACCCTACCAAGATTTGAAAGGACTAATAAAAGTGCACATAACCAGTCTTTGGCAACAGAAATGGAATGGCAGTCACAGCAAACTACTCGCAATTGCTCCAGATGTCAACACGCGATTCACCCTACCTTCAGGAAGAAGGAACCAGATAATTATGTCACGTCTCCGGATAGGCCACACACTAGTGACTCACAAGCACATCTTCGAAGGAACCGATGCCCCAGTTTGTTCAACGTGCAACCAGCGGCTCACGGTGGTTCACATCCTGATGGAGTGCCCTACTTATCAAAATGCCAGAAGTCTCAACCACCTTTCTAATGACATCAGTGAAGTGTTACTGCATCAAACCGATAAACTTGTGAAATTTATCAAAGACATTGACATGTACTTCAATACATAGATTATTGTGCCGTCCACGCCGCTAATAACCCTACGAGGTTGATGCGGTACTATCTGTTAAATAAAAAAAAAAAAAAAAAAATCGACAGTGTAGATATGTGGAAGACTGATCAATTCGAAGCCGCATGATTGTGTAAATCAAGTTCAATTCGAAAACGGTACCGAAAGAAATTCTTTGGTGATTGCAAACAAACTAAATGAATATTTTGTGGAAAGTATTGTTGATATTGTGGGTACTGCCAATGCTGCACCTGACTATATGAAAATCAGTTTCCAGGGGGAAATGTTGCATACACTTTCAAACTTTCACAGCGTATCATTGAATTATCTAAGAAAAAAAGTAAACAGTTTAAAATCAAATAACAACTGTGCCGAAATCAATACTAAAAACGTGCTGAAAAACTGTTTCGAAATTTTGGGATATCCTGTATTAAATTGGATCAATAATTGTTCACTGAGAAGCAGTTCTTTTCCTGAAAATTTGAAATGCTCTACAATAACACCAGTTCCGAAAATAAAAAATTCTAAAAGATGCAGCGATATGAGACCAGTAAATGTGTTAGCAGACATTGAAAAATTATTAGAGTCCATAGTGCATGACCAATTAATGCAGTTTATAGAAGAAAACAAAATTTTAGTGGAGGCGCAAGCAGGCTTTCGAAAAAAATATTCCACAGAAACGGCTTTACAGTTGGTAATGAGAATTGGAGAAGAGCTATAGACCCAGAAGTTGTCATAGCAGTATTTTTGGATTTGAAGGGGGCATTTGAAACGATTGATAGAAATATTTTGTTAGGTAAATTGAAGGCATATGGTATAACAGGAAGTGTTTTAGATTGGTTTAGAAATTATTTGTCTAAAAGGATTCAAGTTACAAAAGTTAATGACACTATTTCATCAAAAATTGAAAATACGTTGGGTGTTCCACAGGGCAGTATCCTAGGACCACTTCTTTTTATTTTATACATAAATGATTTACCTGCCATAGTAAAAAAATGCAAAATTCAGATTTTCGCCGATGACACTATGATTTATATAAGTACTAAAAATATTCAGTCTGGTATCTCTTATATAAATGAAGGCTTGAAAGTTGTCTCAAAATGGTTAGCATCTAACAGACTGAAATTAAATACAAGTAAAACGAATGCCTTGTTAATCGGAAAAAAACAATGTACAAATTTAATGTTCAACTGAATATTGATGGTGAAGATATTGAATTCGTAGAAAATTTTAAATACCTGGGGTTTTTTGTTGACTCTCGAATTAATTTTTGATATTCATTATGAAAAAGTTATAAATAGTAAAGTGGGATATTTATCGAGAGTTTCTGGATGTCTGAGTTCATATAGCAGAAAAATTATCTATAATACCGTCATTCTTCCAAATTTCTTGTACTGTTCGACTATTCTATATTTAGCAAATAATTCCATTTTTGAAAGACTGCAAATTTTACAAAATAAGTGCATGAGAATAATACTAAGTAAAGATAAGTATACTTCAATTAGGCAAATGCTTAGCAAATTAAAATGGCTCAATGTAAAAAAATTTATCAAATATCTTGTAATGATATTCATTAATAAAGTAAAAAATAATATATTTCCATCAAGTCTAACTAATTTAACATCATCAAAGGGTTGATTGAATATAATATAATTATACTCAGAGATAAAAGACCAGAAAACTTTGACAAAATTTAAAGTAAAATTGTGAAATCACTTGTTAAATATATACTAAGTGACATATAAATCCGAACACCCAGTTTAAATGGTTTTATTTTAATAAAAGTTGGTGAATGTATTTATCTTACTGTAAATAACAAGTGAAAAAATTTTCAGCCTTATCAGTTGGACACTCCGGTTTTTATACTGCTTTTTTTTAATTCACTAACGCTCTAAAAATGAATATTTCAGCCGCAGTAAAGAATCAAAGTTGGCGGATTTTGGTTCTTGACATCCTTTACGATCGGTTACGATGCCTAGAGTACGGAGACCTGTACGATTTCGTCAACTTAGTGAGTTTGATAGGGGCCGTATAGTGGGACTTCGGGAAGCTGGACTTTCTTTTCGGGCAATTGCAGTTAGAGTGCAAAGAAGTGTAGACACTGTGGTTAGGTGTTGTCAGGCATGGCTTCGAGAAGGCCGTACGCAAAGAGCAAGGGGCACTGGACGTCGCCGTAGAACAACAGACCGTGAAGATCGCCGCCTAAGATTATTGGCCTTAAGGGACCGTTTCTCCACTACCAGGTCCATTGCAAATGAATGGTTTGCAGAACACGGAAGACCTATTGGCATGCGAAGTGTTTACCGACGAATGAGAAGTTTTGGCTTGTTTTCATACCGGCCATACTGGGTCCTCCCTTTAACTCGAGATCACCGACGTAATCGCCTTGAGTGGTGCAGACAACGGTCGCTCTGGGACCAGGAATGGAACAGTATTGTCTTTAGTGACGAGTCTCGATTTTGTTTAAGCATGCACGATAGTCGTGCCAGGGTTAGAAGGCGGCGTGGTGAAAGGAGGAATCCACAGTTTTTTGTTGAAAGACATGTTCATCACACTGTTGGAGTTATGGTTTGGGGTGCTATAGCTTATGGTTCCAGGTCACCTTTAATCTTCATCAGAGGTAACATGAACGCGCAGCGTTATAACCACGAAGTTCTAGAACCCCATCTTTTACAATATCTTGACACCCTGGCAGATCCAACTTTCCAACAAGATAATGTCCGACCACATGTTGCAAGAGTCACAATAGACTTCTTTCAACATAATGATGTCACATTTTTACCATGGCCACCAAGATCTCCCGACTTATCCCTAATTGAGCACGTGTGGGATATGATGGGTAGGAGATTGCTCAATTTGCAACGTCCTCCTCAGACTCTAGAAGCACTTCGAGAGGAGTTGGTGGTTGCCTGGAATGAGATACCACAGGAGGACATTGACCACCTGATCAGAAGCATGCTCAGGCGCGTTGGAGAATGCGTAGCACATCAGGGTGCATCCACACATTATTAAAGGTCAAAGGGCTTTAAAGCAGTGCAATCATTTTGAAATTTTTATCATTTACTTATTATGCTTCATTAAGTACTTATACAAAATTTTATTAAAATAAAACCTTTTAAACTGGGTGTTCGGATTTATATGTCACTTAGTATACAATTATAGGTTGCCCAGCACTTACATCATACACCATATGGCTTGAATTTACTACTTCTAAGTTGTTTACAATTACATATTCTGTTTATGTAGCCAAATGTGCTAAATAAATCTTTCTACTACTACTACTAGCTATTTTCAAAGGGTCCGGAGTGGCCGATTGTCTTTGGAAATGGCGGACTGCCAGGTTGTCAAAGTTGAGCATTTTCATATCTTGTGCTGAAAATATTTTCCTTATATGTAGTCTCACTAGAATAAAGAAGTAAAAATACTACAAAGACTTAATAACATCTTTGAATAACAAAAGATGAATATACACTAAAAAGCTTAAACGGCTGAGCATAACTACCGTTACCAAGATTTGCTCACAAATGAGTCTACGAACATACAAAAACTCATCAGACAAAAATCATAAGTCAAGTCGCGTTTTTACCCTTGAGACATACTACAAGCAGAAATATGGATAAATATAAATATCTGAGATGGCAAAGTTGATCAACACGACAACTAGTAACACAGGTAGGAACAAACTAATCGCGTGTTTCCGCATTTTGTAACTGCAACCAAAATTTTGTAAAAGTTAGTGTTCACTAAAAAATAGTATTAATTATTGTGGTTCTTGAAAGTTTTGTCTTCTAATGCTCTAATCTAGGATCGCATTTCTGCCTTTACACGGCCAATAAAATATTGAGCACGAATCACTTTTATAGCTTAAACTGATTTGAGATTGCATCAAATATGAATACATATATTTTGGAACGCGTATTGAAAACAGATAATTTTATGTTAGACCTTATAGTCATATAAAAAACTTACAAGTGGGGACAACTTATAGCCGAATATATGTATAATTAACATCACAGTTCCATCACTATTCTCTGCCACATCACTTAGCTCTGATGGAGAATTTTTGAGGTCATTATTATGACCATCTTCCGTGTGCTGCGCTGCAAAATTATCACGATCGTATGAAATGCACTATCTGATGCTTCTTAACGTGGTAAGTTACCTACATTCTTTGCTTCAAAGGGCCATTTCAGTGCTCTACTAGAATGCGATGTTAAGAATGTTTTCTGTTATAGTTTAGTTGTGGATGATAGCTGGCCAAGGTCTTGGAATGGAATTAAGAGGTTGGGTAACAAGGGGTATGCGGGTATGTGATCGGTACCACAATTCTGATGTAGTATTTGAAAAATTTGTGGCATTTTAAAAACCCTAGCATCAGGTACAGAGCCCGAATAACCATTGAACATAGTGATAATTTTCAAATCTTGGTCGCATATAAGTTGTGTGCGGAATGAAAATAATAATAATGAAAATAGTTATGTCATGCAAATATACACGTATTTTCGAGATGAAAATTATAGTATGGAAGGAATAATTACAT
The DNA here is from genome assembly GCA_963669975.1 of Acanthoscelides obtectus. NCBI lineage: Eukaryota > Metazoa > Arthropoda > Insecta > Coleoptera > Chrysomelidae > Acanthoscelides > Acanthoscelides obtectus. The sequence continues at coordinate 240,221 of CAVLJG010003214.1, read as the reverse complement.
ACGATCGAAGCTAAATACAACGCTTATTTTAAGCTAATTTTGGGTAAGCTGTAATTATTCAGAAATTAGTAACTTTACTTGGTGGATCGGTGTTTTCCCATAATTAGACCAATCTGTATAGAGAAGCATCCTTTTCTATTAATACTCGTATATCATTACGAATCATCATCTGTTTTTTCAATCTTTATATGGGTTCCGTCAATGATGTCAACGATTCCAGGAAATCTATATTTTATTGAAGAAATACCGCTTTGTCCTACATCTTTCTTCTTCTGTTGACCATTTTATGATTTCTGGTGCTAGACTACTCAAAAAGTTGGTAAGTCTGGATATAACTGCTTGCAAGGTACTCAAGAAAACATTGAACCTATCAACTACATCCCTGAACATGGCTGTTTGATATCCAGCAAAAGAAAAAAATGTACAGGTTTCTTTATACGGAGTTAGCTTTCCATATGGCGCTGCCTGATATTTAAAATGGTTACCACGACGGAATTTCACTGAATTTTTTTCTGCGACTGTATTGCTCACTCGAAAATATTACAAAAACTCGCTGTTGAAATTGTAGCACTAATTCCACCACAAAATTCAGGTTTTTTGGGTTTCATTCTCGGAGTCTTCGCTGCTTGGTTTATCGCTCATAGTTTTTTTTTTCACTCACAAGCAGCCGCGCAGGCAAAGCCTAAACGCCTGGGCAGCGAGACTGCTATGAGGAGCTTAAAGCAACTTTGTTAATCCGATGTTTAAGCTGCCTATGGATAATATAACTGGGAAAAGCCTCAGCATCCCCTCACAATCTTGATACACTATCAGTCAGGCGGGTCTATCTGGCAGGCACATCGCGTGGCGGCATCATCGAGCGGAGCTAGAGGAGCAAATATTAGCGATAGAAGAGAACTAGATCGCCGACGGCCCACCCGCGCAAAAGTGTCCCCACGCAATATTAGACCTGAAGGTAGTTTCGACACACTGTGACACCTGTCAATGACTCTTATCGACTCGCATTCTCTGAGCTGTCAGACGGTTCTGTACGAACAGCGGACTAGCTGTCGGCAAACAATCAGAAACTGTACGAGCAGGAACATCTCTCTGATTCTGATTTTGACAGTCACCGACAAGTTACTAGCTACTGTACGAATAAACCATTATTAGTCCGGGCATTATCGTCGCAGCTGATGGAAAAAATATTCGGATTCAGATTTTTTGTATAATGTTATATTCAAAAAGGTCCTTTCAAGTTTTTTACAAGCTCCAAGAAATGTCCTTTTTCGCTCTTGTCAAGGTAATCTTAGGTTTTTAAGGGACATTCTGATGAAAATAACCCAACTAACAATTATCATTCCTATTAGAGTTGCAAAAATAATTATACAGTATTCCTTACACAGCTTTGTATACTGTAAGAACATTGGCAAAACCCTCTTAAAACAGCTATACAAGCGGAATGGGCACACCTAATAGGACACTTCAGTCATTTAAGAGGTTGTATACGGCCTGCAGGTAACATTTATATAACAAAAGTGTAAGCCCCTTGCAGCCGCTATAGGACATTTGCGTCAGTTGAAGATTCAGTTTTTGTCAACTATACAACTATTCTGTTACGTGATTCTACTTTATTGCAACCAAACTATTTCTTATGTATTGCATAGACGAAGTGAAGAATATATAACTAACACATTACAGTCATCTTGTTTACTTACATATCGGCCATTGTGAATTTCATACACAGGTATATGATAAACTTCTACACTGTGATATAGGGCTATTGAATTACTTGCGCAGCAAATTTTATTGTGATTATCGTGCAGAGTAGTTACTCAATTTCTACGGGCTTCTTATTTGATGCATATTTTGATAATGATCAAACGTATGTCTAGATTTTTAAGATGAAAACTGAACTTATCTGCGTCAAATCTTCCACAAATCCTATATTTAGACACAATTGTTTATCACTTTATATCTGTAATTTCGAACTGAAACATAATTATTTAATATTAAATAGGGGAATAAATATTTGTCCAATATGGCTGGTGTTGTGTATAATCATGGCATCGTCCATGTTGTCTTCAGTTTATTAGAATATTTTGGTGTTTCCTGCAAGTGTTATACAACAATTTGACAAATGTCTGAAATGAAATACCGACAGAGTCCAATGATTTACCCAGAATTTGTACCAGATCTATACCTTCTGTTTGAACAGTTGATAAAACCTTTTGAACCAATATGCATGCGTTATTTGTCTAAAATCATTGGTTATGGCATTTTAACAAAAATATGACAGCAGAAAGTTAGGTTATGGTGAAGTTGTATACCTACATATTTAGCATACGTACAGCCTTTAACAGTTACTAAACAACAGTTGTATAAGTGCTTCCGTTGGGAGCAACTTGTTGGCTAAAGTAGTAATATGCACAGCAAAACAAGGCTCGGGTTTGTTTTATAAACGTTACCATGGATGCCAAAACACAACCATTTTGACTAACGTGCAAATATGCCGTATAAAATAGTTGTATAAACGTTTACGCAAAAGTTAAAAATTTGTCCTATAAGGTGTTGTATAACTATACTAAAGAATATTTTAATCACCTCATTTTAAAGCAAATATGTTGCAGAAAGCAAATCTGCATTCCACACAACATTAAGCCAGCATTTTGGTGTTCAGGCAACAACAATAGAGAGCTTTTATGGCTGAATGGTTCTTTTACCAAAAGCTTATAGCACTACTTTGCTAGTTTAGAAGTGTCTTAGAACTTTTCTCTAAAGTTGTTATTTCTAGTGATATAAGGGATGCAATATTTGAAAGAGTGCGAAATTTACGTCATCTTCGACCCATAAAAACAATATGAAAAAACAAAAATTTTAGTGTTACCAATGTTCCTAGATATTCTTCAAACATCCATTAAGAAAATCTAAAACCATTTAAGAAGGAATTATTGTAAACTTTTGTTTTTAATTGTTAATCAATCGCAGGCTCAGTAAATACTCTGCGTGAGTGCAAGAAAGATGCAAGAAGTAGGGGGACCGCTAGCCGCAGTGAATAACCATTTAGCGCATACTCGATTAACAATTTTAAAAAAAGGTTCACAATAGCGTTACCTCCTGAAATGCTTTGAGACCTTGTTAAAGGATATTTGAAGAATATTAAGAAATATTAGCAACATAAAAATTTTCCTTTTTCTCATGTTGTCTTTTGGGGTAAAAAATGGTATTTTACGCATTTTTTTTTAAATATCGTATCGCGTATGTCTCCTAGTTTATAAACGTTTATTTTTTGTTAAGAATGTCCCATAAACTCAAAAACATTTGGACGGAGCACAAAAAATAATTTAGGGAATTGCAAATGAAGGCAATATCGTGTTGTTTTTGAAAAATTGATTTTATGACAGTGTAACGATATAAAAACCTATATTAACTAGGATTCTCGTGAGCAAAATACTTAGACATGATGACCGAAACGCTCGTTTTCACTTATTACCTTGGTAAGGCCGCTTTACTTCTTGAATCTGATTGGAAGTCAACAAATGAGCTTTCTGGATCCACAACAACTCTGTCTACAGAATATTTTTTGACTCATCTATTGCTTGTGTATTTAAGTGTTTAAAACTCATTTAATACAACGAATAAAGTCACGAATAATTTAATCCCAGTCGATTTACTCACCAGTAATTTATTCGTAAGCGGAATACTTGTGATGCGAATACATTTTTATTACGATAATTATTTAGCTAACAATTTATTCGAAGAACGCCCAAAACTGGTGACGACATTCCAAGATAAGAAATAGTCACCAAAAATAGGTTAGTCTTAAGATCTTCCATTGGTTACTTAAGTGTCTTTTGCACAGCGGGAGATCCTTTCCAGAGTATGAGATGCCCCACGCTCACTATAAGTCATCCGCTTCACATCCCTCTACGGCAATGCTTGTAGCATGTCATCATAGTGGGTAGCATTGGACTAAATATTCATACCAACAGTATTAGCCATCCTATTCTCACCGTCGTACCTACAATAGTTTTCATAAGGATCCCCTCGCTCATTTTTTGAACGGATTGATTTAGCAAGCTGAAATTCTGGATGATGAAATTGACATATGGATACTATATTTTAACTTAAAAATAACAGTTGAATACTTCTGGATGCCACCTTGTAACATTTTTTAAGTGGGAGTAATGTAATACCTCATTTTAAAACTCGTTTATAACAATAGAATATAAAATATCTGCCTTTCAGAATGGCGGATTGGCAGGCTATCAAAGTTGAGCATTTTTCTACATTTTATAACTCTACAACTAGTCATCAAAACCGTATATTATGTAGTATCAATGTCCTTCTTTTGGAAGTATCCATCTAAATGTGCAATGAAACACGGGACATTCCGTTTGAGAAGACCTGGCACACTAATATTTTTAAAAGGGCAGAAGATTGAAATATCATACTGTATCATTTTTTATAATTTTTCATGGAGTTATAAGCGACTAAATGAACAAAAACCCTATGACAACTTGCCGGTCCGCCATTTTGCAAGATAGTAACTTTATATTCTAGAATCTAGAGTTATAAAGTACTCGAGTGAAGCTTTGCGATGTAGTTTTCAACTGAATCCTTTACACTGAAACATGGTATTCATGCGTCAATTTTATTAGTTCAAATTTCAGCTTGCTAGCTTCACCCCTTCAAAGAATAAGTAGGAAGAGTACCTTTTTGAAAATCACTGTACACATTTTTTCAATGTTTAGAACCGTTGATACACAAAAGGCACTAGGGCAGCATATCTTGTCGCGAAATTTGTATGCTGCTACCACGGCGGACACGTGTTCTTGCTGGATGGTTTCATATGGCTCAATTTACTGTATAGGCAGCAACACCGAACCAGTATACAGGGTGTAAACGTTATAGTAGTCATTATTGAAATGGGTAATAGGGGAGGCAAAACAAGTCAAAAAGTTCATATAACCCATGGTCCAAAAGTCAATAGATTTTTCTCTAAATGGCTTTATAGTTTACAACTTTAAGTGCTTTATATAGACCACAATCACCACAATCTTACTAATTTTTATAATCTAATCTAAAACGTTTTTAAGTTGGGTAATTAACAAATAAATGGCATTAAGTAGTCAGTAAGTAAATAAGTTTCATTAAATTGAATATTTAAAAAACATATGACAACAGCGCATCCGTCATCATCGCTCTTCCGAACCGGCAATCGATTGCAAATGGCAACAGTGGTTAGTTATAGGGCATCGGGCGTGTTGTTTACAATGTTCTCGAATCAAGAGTTCGCCGACATGTTCGTTTACGGTGAAGCTCGTCAGAATTCAAATCTTGCAGCTCAAATGTATCGCGACAGATTTCGCCAACGGGTACACCCAGACAGAAGGACATTTGTGCAAGTGTACCAAAGACTTCGAGATACAGGAAGTGTTCAGCCCACTAATATTCGCAGTTGTCAAAGACAGGTTACTGTAGAGCAGGAGGAACAAATTTTAAATATCGTGGAAATCAATGCAAATATCAGCACTCTGGAATTAGGCCTCCTCGTAGGGCTATCGCATACCATAGTTTGCTTCATCCCTACCATGTAGAACGAGTGCAGGCCTTGTTACCAGAAGACTATCCTCGCAGACTAACATTCTGTCTGTGGTTTTTGCACAAAAACATTGAAAATCCGGATTTTTTTGAAAACATTCTAGCGACAGACGGATGTACTTTTACGCGAGACGGGATATTAAATTTCCATAATACTCACATGTGGGCCCAAGAAAATCCTCATACCATTCGTGAAGTTCATTTCCAACAACGTGTTCTCATTAGTACCATTCGTCTAGAAATTGACTGATAAGTTCAAACTTGGAGAAAGTAATTTTTCCTGATCTCTGACCTTCTAATTCACAAAGCATCATTCATATCGGATAACTTTCACATAATACGTTTTATAATCTTTTTTATGCATTTTTAGACTACGGGTCCGAATACATCCAATTCTCATTGTGAAGAGAGAGAAATTTTACTCTTTCGTGCACTTATTAAAACCTGACTGACCACAATGCTTGTGCATAATACCACCATATAGGGCCTTCATTTGTCAGACGGGTGGATCTTACGCGCACTCGGAGCAGCACAAGTTCTAGCACAGAGAGAGTGTTGCCAACTTAGTGGTCTGCATTTCCCCTCTATCCCCCTATAGCCTATTGATTGACATCTTTGATATTCCACAATAATTTCAAGTCGATTAATTAATTATATATTTCCTAATCGCTGACCCATGTAATCATTTTTATCTTTTCAAAAAGAGTTTCTCTTTTTTTCGGATTTCTACATTTATTGGTATATTTTCGCGCCTATTCTACTTTTTTAAACACTTCATTGTAATCTCAATTGAACATTTTTTTGATGGTAGGATCTTAAAGATAAGCTATGATCAGTAAATATTTTCATTATCTCTGTCCAAAAAAAGTTCCACGACAGAAATTACTAAAATTAATTGCATATAATCCGTTTATTAAATAGTGTAAGAAACAACTAAAACTACACCACCAAATATAATAATAGATTCAGATTAATTGATTAATATATATATAGCTAAAATGTCTCTGAGCCGCAATTGCTCTATTTGTCAACCTACTTGGTTCTACTTTTTTCTGTACAGTTCTCTCATATAATTCGCGAAAAAAAATTTTATCGCGCTGCTAAATTGTGTGACTATGGACAAGAAATGTATTTGCTTTTCTGTAGATATTGGCAATTACCAAAGCTCATGTAACATTAGTACAAGATATTGAATAGTAATGGGTGATTTTTTTGCTAGTATCTTTTTGGCAACACTGTTTTTGACAGATGACGCGTGAATCGTGTCTTGTGTCATTGTCAAACTTGTTCAGTTTGGTCTATAATTTAACCATGAATCGACTTACGAACGAACAACGCTTGCAAATTATTGAATTTTACTATCAAAATTCATGCTCGGTTAAGAGAGTGCATCGAGCACTGCTTCCAATTTATGGGCAATTTGGTCGGCCTACTGAGGGAGCTATTCGGAAGCTTGTGACTAAATTTCAAACCCAGTTTACATTATTGGACATTAAACCACCAACACGCAGACGTAGAGTGAGGACTGAAGAAAATATTGCGGCTGCATCCGCCAGTGTTAGTGATGACCGTGAAATGTCGATTCGCCGCCGTTCGCAGCAATTGGGCCTCTGTTACTCCACTACATGGATAATTTTGCGACAGGATTTGGGTGTAAAACCTTATAAGATACAGCTGGTGCAAGAATTGAAGCCACACGACCTCCCACAACGTTTCCAATTTGGTGAATGGGCACTGACAAAGTTGGAGGAAGATCCACATTTTTATCGAAAAATTGTGTTCAGCGACCGAGCTCATTTCTGGTTGAATGGGTACGTTAACAAGCAAAATTGCCGCATCAGGAGTGAAGACCAGCCAGAAGCATTGCAAGAGCTACCAATGCATCCCGAAAAACACACTGTTTGGTGTGGATTATGGGCCGGTGACATCATCGGGCCGTACTTCTTCAAAGACGACAATGGCCGGAACGTAACTGTGAATGGCGAGCGCTACCGTGCAATGATAACAAACTTTTTTTTGCCCAAAATGGAAGAGCTGGACTTGGCTGACATGTGGTTTCAACAAGACGGTGCCACATGCCACACCGCACACGAAACAATGGCCCTATTGAGAGGCGAGTTCGGTGAACAGTTTATCTCACGTTTGGGGCCTGTCAATTGGCCGCCTAGATCGTGTGATTTAACGCCATTGGACTATTTCTTGTGGGGCCATGTTAAGGCTAGTATCTACAGGGATAAACCAGCAACGATTGACGCACTGGAAGCCAATATTGAAGCATTTATTCGTGAGATACCGGCCGATAAGTTGGAGATAGTGTGCCAAAATTGGACCTTGCGCATGGGCCATCTAAAGCGGAGCCGTGGCCAACATTTACATGAAATAATCTTTAAAAATTAAATTATATCGACCGTTCTATCGACTCAAATAAAGATTTAATCGTTTTTTCAAATTTTTAGTGTTTTTTTTTTAAATCAAATCCTATACCTCTTAAAAAATCACCCGTTACATTTCTCCAGTTTATGCATTGACTACAAACAAGCTACTAGCTTATTTTGCAATAGATCCTATGCCCGACTATTGGTCTTCACTGGGTCGTCGGAGTGAGTATAGTATTATTAAATCCTTACTGAACGACAAAAAAGGTAATAAGTTAGAAATGACAAACTACAGAAATATTTCTTTAATTTCTTGTTTTGCTAAGATTATAGAGAAGATACTTAAAAGACGCCTTGTGGATTTTTTACAAAATACGATGTCATTCACAGCAATCAGTATGGTTTTAGAGAGCATATTTCTACACAGGATGATATAGCGGCTTTAACTAAGAAACTATACCAATTAATAGATGGAAAAATTCCAACAGTATGCTTATTTGTGGACTTAGCCAAGGCATTTGACACGGTAAGTCCCGCTAAGCTGCTGCAGTCACTCGAAAATAACGGTATTAAGGGAAATACCTTACAACTAATGACTAGCTATCTATCAGCGACCTGACAAGTGATCATGGGGTAGTACAATATGGCGTCCCCCAAGGGACGGTTTTAGGACCGGTACTGTTCAATATTTACATAAATGACCTTTTTTCATTGGACAGCAAAGGAACTATTTTGGGAGTTGCGGATGATACGGTAGTTATATATGAAGGTGCTAACTGGGCAGAACTAAAAATACTCATTGAAGATGATCTTAAAACCATCTTTGAATTTTATAACAGTAAACTTTTGACCGTGAATATCGCAAAAACCAACTTTGTCCCCTTTGCTTCCTACAAAAATCACTTGCCAGAGTACGACACGCTAAACATTTAAGTTCTAATAACACAATAACTATCAAACGGACCAGTGACATAAAATATCTAGGCATTATCCTCGATGAAAACTTGAAATGGACGAAGCAAAAAATTAGAATGCTGTTACCAAAATTTAAACATCTAACAGGATTACTGACTGAGAAATCTTTAAAAACATTACATTTTGCACTTGTTCAGTCTCATTTAAACTATGGTATCTTTGGATGGGGAGCTGTGGCCTCAAGTCACCTCATAAATCTCGAATGCGTATAAAAATACATACTTAAACTGATATACAAGAAAAGAAGGACATATCCTTCCAACGATTTGTTCTTTGATACTAATGTTTTTGACGTTAGACAGTTATATATGTACAATCTCATTACTTTTCAGTACAAAAAACGGTCCTCATTGAAGCAAATTGAACACTGCTATGGTACCCGTCAGAAGATGCTGTCTCAGAATGTAGTCCCAAAGTCGAAGAAAACACTCATACAAAGGTCCTGGATTTTTCTCTGCCCAAGAATTTTCAATACCATCCCAGTGTCTTACAAAAAAGTAAATAATTTAAACTCATTTAGAAAACAAATAGAGCCTGGCTGCACGTGGTCCCAAGAGTTAAAATCCATATGTACATAGAAGGCACGAGCTTTACATTGTAAGTTGTAGGTCATCCTCAGATTAAATTTTCCATTTCTTAACTAGTACTTTTTAAGCCTTCATATATTATATTTATTGTAGATCTATTGAGCCTTAGCGGTCTGTGATGCGGCCGAAAAAATAGTTATAGATAGACCAGCCGCTAGTTTAGTTAAGTCATTAGGCCTTAGCGGCCCATTTTAAATAATCTGTAGTGTTGTATTTTAAAAGTTTAGTTTTGGTCCAGTTGGATGTAATGACCACGCACAGGTTATCCTTTAGTGGTTAGTACTTCATCTGATATACCATATTCTATGAGTACAATCCATACTTCACTTACATATATGGAACTTCACTCAAATCGATATACATCACTCATTTGTTAATTAGAATAAAAAAAAGATTTTGTTGTGTTACGTCATTGTTAGTATATAAGTATTTTCTGTTTCCACATTTACCCGCGCACAAGGGCCACCCTTCTGCGGGCTCTTCATTTATTTGTCCTCTCTAAAATTCTATGTGTAATGGTTGTGTATATTGGAGACAAATAAATATTACTATTACCGGCGTGTTACAGTTGCTCTGCTGTATAACTTATTTATATAAGATTTCATATTTTTTTGTCGGCACCAATTTTTTCGCTCCGGTTCAAGAGTTGCTAAACCGAAATAAATCGAATAAGTTATCAGACTATAATAAAGTTATTCGTATGTGATTTTGTGCAAATCTTTAATCTCAACATAGACACGATTCAGACAGAACGACTCTAGGATCGCATAGTGAGCTGATTTTAATAGAGGGTGGCCAATATATAACTTACTGATTTGAATTGTACGTCATTTTGATACACGCATTTCAGTAGGTGGCGCTTTTATTTAAACCACATGTGTCCAATCCATCATGAAGCGCTACACGATCCCACAACGCGTCCGTATTGTTTAAACGTTTTACTTAAATAATGAGTCGATTTTTGCAACTAATCGGGAGCTACGACAAGATTTCGGTTGAAATAATGTGCCCAGTGACAACACTATTCGTCAGTTGCTGCGGAAATTTGAACAAGCAAGTGAAGTTGAAGACTTGCCAGGTAGGGCCGTGTTCAAACTCTTCGTACTTCGAAAAATATCGAGGGAGTTTGTGAAAATGTTGTGGAGCGCCCTGAGACGTCTACCAGACATCGTTCTCAAGAACTGGGTATTCGTCGCACGTCATTATGCACTATTTTAAAAAGGCAACCTAGTGACCATGAAAGTGGCTAACTATACAGCCATGCAATATTGCAGATTAATGCCCAAAATAACGAATTGTCATTATCTGGGTATTAGAGAACTCTCCTGTCTTTCATCAACGACCACTACATCCTCGTCGAGTCACAGGTTGATGCGGTGTTTGGTATGGAGGTGTCATTGGACTTTACTTCTTTGAAGACGCTGCAGGTAATTCTCTTACTGTCACTGGCGAGCGCTACCGTGATATGGTACAAAACTTTCTGGCTCCTCAAATCCAACAATTTAACCTGCAAAACATCTGGTTCCAGCATGACGGAGCAAATTGTCACATAGCTAGCGAAACACTGAATCTTTTGCGAACAATATTTCCTTGACGTTTAATTTCTCGATTTGGTGATGTCAACTGGCCACCAAGGTCACCGGATTTAACGGCTACTGACTTTACTTCGTGGGGATTTTTGAAAATAGGGCTTATGGGAAAAAAAACAAATACTGTAGAGCAGCTGAAGAACAATATTACGGAAGCGATTGAAAATATTCCTCCCGAAACCTGCCAAAAAGTTGTGGAAAATGTAATCAAGAGGACTCAGGCTTGCGCAACTTCTAGAGGCGGACATTTGTCTGATATTATTTTTCATACATAATTTCTAAGTTTCAATAAAATAAAGATGAGAAAATGGACGTATGTTATTTCATTTCACAAATATTGAAGATACAAACCAGTCAGCTACATATTGGCCAAGCTGTATAAATTATTGTCTTGTTAATTTTTTGTGACTCATGCATTGTACAAAATACTCATCTCCCGCCGGTAGCGAGTCGATCTTATTCGTTATAGGCTTATTTACAACAAGGAAGTTCTGACTACAAGATACTATCAAATAGTCGCCCATACAAATTAATAGTACGATCTTGCCTTCTTGCCTTGCAACGAGCAGCTCTGATCCAGTTTACTATAAACCATTGATTCCCAAAGTCTATATCGACCCCTAGGGGTCTATGACAATCTGCAAGGGATCTACGTCAGCGAAAAAAAATTTGGAGGTCCATGAAATGAATATGGGGGTCCACGATAGTGGATCTCAACACATACACTGATAGTACCTATTTACTTACATCATACTATCTTATAATATCAAAACATATACATGATTTATAAAAGTAAAAAATTTATTATATATGTTTATAAAATTGTGTAAGTTGTAGGATGTTGGTATTCGCTTTGTGGTCGCAATACATTTTGAACTTGTAAAAACCTGAGAGTCGCAGTCTCAGAGCTTCTCTACCTTGCACTGACTTGTTCAATTCGTCACTCTATAATTACGAATGTGGGACAAGTCCGTTTATTCGTTTCCTGAATCTTGAAAAGGAAAGTGCTAAGAAAATATTTTAAAAAATATAAACAGATAGTATATCACACAAATTATAGTCAGTCAGTGTTATGTTGTTTGGGAGTGCTGGAGAAAAGCAAGTACATTATTTTTTAATAATTTTAGTTTTGTACTCGTCAAAGATAGATAAATTACGCCAATCATGACTTTAGTTATTAGTAGTTAAATATTGAATCATGCAAAATTACACGAGTACTCCTCAATAGTTTCTTTTTGAAAGTTTTAGCAATCGGTAATATAATTACAGTGCAATCTCCGTAATTCGAGCTAATCTTTGCAAGAAGATGTTCGAATTATGGAATGTTTTCGGAAAAATCAAAACATATTTTTAATATACAGCTGCTGGATTTTCTGTCTTATTTAAATAATTTAATTTTGCCCACAGATGACTAATGCCATGTCCGAATTAAAAAAGAAATGTAGACAGTACAGTGTTGATTATTTGAAATTTGGCTTCATTCCATCATTGCCGGAACAATCGCCTATGTACCTTTTATGTAACAAAGTTTTGGGCAATGACGCTATGAAACCATCTAAACTGCAAGATCATCTGAGAAGATGCCACCCTGATAAAACAGAGAAAGATTTGAAATACTTTCAAACACTCAAAGGTAAATTTCAGAAGAGGCCTACACTGGACAGAATGTTCGCTTCGACGTCACCAAGAAATGATGATGGTTTGCGGGCGTCTTACAATATCTCGTTACTTATAGCAAAATCCGGAAAACCGCATACTATCGGAGAGAAGTTAATTTTGCCAGCCGTTGAAGAGGTTTTAAAAACTGTTGTACACAAACCTGCATCTGATATCATTAAAAGAATTCCCTTAAGCAACAATACTGTTGAAAGACGTATTGACGAAATGAGTTCTGATCTTGAAAGCTTCGTATGTAGTTATTTGCAAACGACTCATTTCTCTATACAACTGGACGAGTCAACTTTACCTGATAATGCAGCATTATTATTGGCATATGTTCGTTTTATTATGAATCAAGAAATCTACGAAGAACTGCTCTTCGCAAGAACTTTGATAACCGACACTAAAGGTGAATCAATATTTCATATTTTGAAGGATTACTCCATTGAAAAAGCAATTCCTTTATCAAATATAATATCAGTAGCTACAGATGGAGCACCTGCCATGGTTGGACATTATCGTGGATTTATAAGCTATTTAAAACAAAATGTGTCAGGGGTGTTAGCAATACATTGCGTCATCCATCGACAACATTTAGTTGCTAAAAATTTGAGTGTTAGATTGCATGAATCACTTCAATTAGTCATTGATGCAGTAAACCGAATCCGAAGCAACGCGTTGAATACGCGGTTATTTGCGCAGTTGTGTGAAGAAAATGACGAACACTTTCATCAAATACTCCTTCACACTTCACGAATGTCATAATACAAGAGGAACTGACTGAACTAAGTACAAACGAAGAACTTAAGGTTCAGTTTAAAAACGGATATCAGCAATTCTGGCTGCAAAACAACATACCCGTTACTTATCCCGTATTATGGAATATAGCGAGGAAATTTTTAATTGCCTTTCCATCGTCATACCTAGTGGAAAGGGGGTTCAGCGCTGTTACAAATCTCTTAACGAAAAAAAGAAACAGACTGGACATCATTAGCCGAGGAGATTTAAGATTAACCCTTACAAAATTGACGCCAAATGTTGATAATTTATTATTAAAGCATCAGGTTCATCCTTCTCACTAAAAATATTGACTTATTGCTTATGTTGTTTTATTTATAGTTTATTTTATGTTTATTGGTGTCTGACCAATAAATGCCCGCATTGGGAATAAGTGCCCGCATTGACTTTTTTAAAGAAATTATAGAAAATATTTTTTTTTAAATTATTCTGAAAATTCAAGGATAGGTACACACTAAAATTCGTTAATTTTTTGCCTATTTTTAGATAACTTAAACGCATAAGAAGCGGAATTTAATCAAACTAACAGTGAAATTATTGTAGAACATACGTTTATGTTATAATTAATAAACGAACTCGCTTATTGTACTATTTTAAGTAAAAAACTTTTTTTATTATTTTTCACTTTTTTTTATTTTATCCCTCTTATTTTTTTTTTCAATGCGGGCACTTATTCCCACTTATTGGTCAGAAACCTGTTTATTTAATGTTACGTATATTTTACATAACAGATACAAAAGTTTATTTTGAGTAGTTTTAATTTAAATTCAATTAATAAATGTATAAATTAACGTGTGTTTTTACTTTAAGTGTTTAACACTAAACTTCACTACAGTTAGAAATTTACAGGAAATCAATATCAGGTAAGTAGGGGGTCTACCCAACACGGAAAAACATGGCAAAGGGTCTACGACACAAAAAAGTTTGGGGAACTCTGCTATAAACGAATGTTCGGGACTATCAGAAATTCATTGTTGGAAGAACCAATAAGTCCGAACCTCTACGGAGTACGCTTGACGTTGTAAACGGCGGTGCGCGTGATGTTCCGTAGCCGATCACTTATCAGGCGGCGTCTGAAAATTGCATTGGAGAATTAGCCTGAGTAAAGCTTCCGGCTTTCTATGATAATACCATGTGATACATATAGCGGCTGTCCGAAGGTGCTGTCATTTTCTCTGATACTTTGTTGCTCATCAACATTGCTACTCAACTTTCAATTATACTGAAAAGCTTCATTTATCAGTAGCTTGATTAATGCACTAACTATATTACAAATAGCTCAGCATGAATGGTAGTCATTGTAAATTCTGTTCAACGTTCCTTCACTAAAGACGACAGCAGAATGAGCAACGATCTGAACCATAGCCGACCAGTTTAGTGAATAGGTATTCATCAAACCGCGAGATGCAGTTTTGGCATAGTAAACTGTACCTGTCTGTTAACAGAATTACAAACTTCTGGGAAAAGGTCATGCAAGTCAAGCGGTAACAATCCAGTAACGTTACGGTGTCAATTTAGCTCAGTTAAGCCATACATAGACATGGGCGTGTAAATTCAATTTCAGCGAAATGAAAATCAGGATAGAGGATTCTTTTCGAAGCATTAATTACCAAAACCTACTTTCTTATCTCATTGTATTTGTATTAGTGGAGTAGTACAATTTTCCGACACTGAAATACTTTAAAGTAGCAGTTAGGTGGCAATCTAGTATATAATACTTGTACTTGACCAGTGAACGCATGGTTGATTATATTTTTCAAAACACATGCTGCGAAACTGCTGGCTACGAGGGATGTCTTTGAAGTTTTGCATAAGGAAATAAAACAACACGGTAGGTAGTTTTAAATGACTTTATTGTTTTTCGAAGTATTCTCCACGAAGATTAATACATATCTGCATGCGCTCGAACCAATTTTCGAAGCACTTATTCCACTCGTTTGCTGGCAGATCCAAAACGGCATTTTTGAATGCATCAACTGCTTCTTCTGGTGACTGGAATCTTTGACCACGCAGTCTGTTTCTAATTTTCGGGAAAGTAAAGAAATCGTTAGGACTTAGATCGGGACTATATGGAGGATGGTTCAATAATTCCACCTTTTCTTCCGTTAAATACTGCCTTGTTTTTGGGCTGTGTGCGGGCTTGCATTGTCTTGGTGGAGGATGATTCTTCTTTCGGGGTTAATTTCTCGAATCTCGGTGATGACTTTTGGCAAACAAATGGTGGTATACCAATCCGCAGTAACAGTTCTTTGCTCACTAAGAGTAATTGTTTCAATATGACCCGCTTTTGACATAAATGTCCCGAGCATCTTTTTCGAAACACTTCGAGAACGGATGACCTTTGTTGGCTTTTCTTCAGCTTGGAGCACCCAAACAGCCGACTGTCGTTTATTTTCTGGCCGTAACTGTAAATCCACGATGCATCACCACTAACAACGCTGTACACATATTTTGAGTTTCCGGAATTGAAACGGTCAAGCGTTTTTTGACACCAATTAACCCTGGCTGCTTTCTGCTCTTCAGTCAACAGGTGGGGTATCCAACGAGAAACTAATTTTCTTACTCCTAATTCTTCATGTAAAATTTTTTGAATTGAGGTATTTGAGATTTTCAAGCACGCCTCAATCTCGTGATATGTCACATGTCTATCTTCAATGATGAGTTTGCGCACAGCATCGACGTTTTCCTGGGTGACTGCCGTTTTTGGTGCACCCACCCTGGGATCGTCGCTAAGACTCACCCGTACACGTTTGAATTCTCCATACCAAGGGGAAACTGTCGACTGATGTGGCGCTTCGTTGCCGAAAACAGACAGTAACTCAGCAGGGCATTCTTGTTGCGATAATTGTCTCTGAAAGTTGTAATAAATTATGGCGCGAAAATGTTTTCGGTTGAGATCTATTTTTCTAATGACTTGGTGACACAGAGAAATTCACTGTAGTGAGAATACTGCACGTATTGTTGTGAAACTTTGAATTTAAGTTTACTAAAGAGTGAGGTTAAGATTCAGTACTGGCGTTCGATCCGCGCGGCCTGCTAGGTTTCTATATGCAAAACTTAAGACATCCCTCGTACAAATCATTCCCGAACTTAGGTTCTCACACAGTTTTGGGCGAAACTAGAGAAGGAGAAATTTTAATTGTTCAAAATCAACAAAACTTTTCGTATCTTCTTTTCAGTGATAGTCTCGTCGCGTCTTCAGTCATCTGCCACTTTTAAGCGGACCAATATCTTAGAACATATTTATGATTTGTGTAGTCTGATACCGAAACTGAAGCAAGGTGTAAAACATGTACGGCAAGATAAGCAAGCATCGACTTTGACGATACAAAGGCACGCCGCGTTAACAGTGGCGTACGATGGGCTACGCTACTCTCTTCTGTTTTGGTACTCGATTATTTGTAATAGGGAGTTAGTCTACTTGACTTCTTATTGAGATAATACGATAATACTTAGGGATAGATGTTGAAATAGGATTTTGATGTGCGTTATGGGGGTAACGTTAGTTTATAAACCATATTTATTTTCTCATTTACGTTGGATACACTTTCCTCGTATGTTCCGACTATGTCTTGGTAAACAAGATAATTTTGCACGTGATATCCGTAGTTTTATTTGCCGGTCGACCAATGCTTATGCCAATCTTCCACTTAGGCTTGCGTACGGCAACACACTACAGAATTTCCTAAAATTAGGCCATGACGACAATGATAAATTGCCTTTAAAATTGAGAGTTGGTCATAATTCATGCACGATGTTGTCTCATTTGATGATTACCCATTGAATCAGATATATATATATATATATATATATATATGTTATCATTGTAATTGCAGCTCCTGATGATGATGGCAAAGTCCATTGAAAGCTAGAGAGAATTAAAAAAAGTATAAAGAGTCCTCTTTGCTTAAATTTTGTCGAAGTACCCAAAGGCGGAAGCTTTAATTTTTCACCTAACTGGTCTAGACGACAATGACCACGTCTCAATATACATGTATATATATATATATATATCCCACGTAAAACAGATGTTGGAGGTAAGAAGGGACTTTGCCAGTTTTCTCCCCCAAATTTGCTTTTTGATAGTTTTTAACGTGTTCGGGTGTATTGATATATAGTGTTAACATCTAACGATGATTTCCGTCGTTATCAATAAACCCAATGTGTCCGTCCTTTTGGTTTTATATTTGTAACAAGTGCTCTCATCCACGCTTTCGTTTTGAAACACCATTTGGCTGCAACCTCAGTGACGACTCCTGAAGATGACTCCATAGAGAATGCCGAAAGCTCGAGATTACCGTTAAAAGAGTGTGCTAAAGCTTAAAAAAAATTGACAATTTCCCAATTAACAATTGATTGTATTTTTTTGCCCAACTGGTCATTGGCAATGGCAATCACTACTGCTCGTATATATATATATATATATACATATATATATACAGGGTGGCGCATCGAAAACGAAACAGATGCATTTACTGGCAGCTCAGTTTTTTTTTTGAAAAACGCTCAGACCCGTTGATTTTGTTTTCGAGGGGGACACAAGTTTGGCAAAAAATCACGTTAGCACGTGCAGCCTCTAAGCGGGGGTGACACCACCCCCAAAATCTTAAATGGAAAGGGGGGGTCAAGTGATACCTTATTTTGAAGGTCTTTCAATTCCGTTTATAATGATATAAAATGAATGTACTTCAGTTCGGTAGTTTTGAAGATTTATTGATTTAAAGCTTAAATAAAACTAATACATCGTCATTAGTGGGGATCAATACATTTGGCAGTAAAGGAATTTAAAAATGAAGAATGAACCGACCCGTTAGGCAAGTAAATGTTGAAAATGGCCACCATGACTCTCCATGCAATAATAAAGATTTCGCTCAAAACGTTGCCGCACGTTTTGCAATATTTGAGTAGTAATTTGAAGGCACTCATTCACAATTCTTTGTCGAGGTCTTCTAATGATTTTGGCTGAGTAGCATAGATTTTGCTTTTTAAATGACCCATCATAAAGAAATCCAAAGGTGATAAATCTGGCGATCTTGGGGGCCATTCAATGGTACCTCTTCTACCAATCCATCGATCTGGAAACGTCTGATCTAAATATTGTCGAACACGTAATGCGTAATGTGGTGGGGCACCATCCTGTTGGAACATCAACCTATTCGCAATATACCGCCGATCATTCTGATTTTCAATTATGGCTGATAATGCAGGATCTATGGCGTCTTCCAGTAATTCCAAATACATTTCACCGGTCAAATTTCCAGGTAAGAAAAAAGGACCAAATAAATGATCGCCAAAAATACCAGCCCAAATATTTAATTTTTGTGGCTGCTGTGTATGAACCTCATGATAAATTCTGGGATTAGAATCGGACCAATATCGGCAGTTATGACGATTTACTACGCCATTTAAGAAAAAGGAACATTCGTCGGAAAAGCAAGTGTTGAATAGAAAATGTTCATCTTTTATAATTCGTTCACTCATATCTTCACAAAATTATAATCGCCGATCAAAATCGTCTTCATTAAGGTGAATTTTATACGGATGAAAACTATGGGCCTTTAGAATCCGTTGGACAGTACGACGACTAACACCACACACAGTCTCCAATTTGCGGGTACTTAACGTAGGATCTACATAAACTTGCCCTAAAACCTCCACTTTTATTGCTTCGTGCCTTATGGGATTTTCAATGTTGCGTTTTTTATTGGCGACTGACCCAGTTTCCCGAAATTTAGCGACAAGTTCTAGAACATATTTTCGATGCACGTTACTGTTCTCATGTCGCTCATTAAATATTTCTGCTGTTCTATTAGCGCACTGATTATTTCAGAAAAATATTTCGATAATTTCAATTCTTTCTGCTGTGGAATATACCATGGTTAATTTATGTAATAAAGAGTTACAACTTATTTTAGCAACAAAGTTTGGTCAAATCAATCGCAAACTATGTACTAAATTCTTATTTAAAATAATTACGAGATATTTCCTTATCTTTCTTCAAGAACTAACTTTTTTGCCACGAAAAAAACGCTCCAATAGCTATTTTCAACAACAAAATGATAAACAAACGGGGGGCGTAGAGAAGAAAAGCATTTACTTATTAAGTAAATTCTTTTAGTCAAATTTCTTCTGAAAGTAGTACAAACTAACCTGATGTACCTATTAAAGTCTACTTTAAGCTTTAAATCAATAAATCTTCAAAACTACTGAACTGAAGCTCATGTATTTTACATCATTATAAAGGTAATTGAAAGACCTTTAAAATAAGGTATCACTCGACCCCCCTTTCCATTTAAGATTTTAGGGTTGGTGTCACCCCCACCCAGGGGGCTGCACGTGTTAACGTGATTTTTGCCAAACTTGTGTCCCCCCGAAAACAAAATCGACGGGTCTGAGCGTTTTTCCAGAAAAAAACTGAGCTGCCAGTAAATGCCTCTGTTTCGTTTTCGATGCGCCACCCTGTATACAGGGTGACTTCGAAGTTGAGTCATTTATTTTAACAGTGAGTAGATCTGATCAAAAGAAATGTTTTTTTCCTTTACCATTTTTCTGGTAAAATTAAAGTAACAAAGTTATAGCCCTTTGGAAGTTTGAGTACCGCCCTGTCTCAATAATAATGTCATGTGCTTGTGTTTGGCAACAACGGATATAATCCACCTTATCGGTTCATCGCATCGGAAACAAAAAAGCGAAAGAATTTGGAACGAGTTTTTTACAATTATTTCATTCAGTTCAGTTATACATACAATCAGTGTCAGTCGCGTGTGAATAGTGTCTGTTGCGTGGCTCAAACGAAATAAAAAATGGCACATGTTTATGCGGATCGGTTTCCCAATCGAGTGCAACCAACCCCTCGTGCCTTTGTTAATGTAGTACAACGGGCTCGTGAATCAGGTGACTTAAGACTTCACAGGGGACCTCACGATCAAATACAGGTCCGCACTGAAATACTTGTCGGGAGGATACTTTATAAAACAAGGTAAAAATTTTTTTTAATTTTTTTTTTATTTTTACACACATATTTTGGTTTATCTTCCTTCTACAATCATTATCTGAAAATTAATGACTCAACTTCAAAGTCACCCTGTATATACTCGTATATATATATATACGTTAAATGAATATGACTGAATCGAAGGTAGATTCTCTATTTTGGACCTTCTTCTTAAGCAACTTATCAGTCAAGATGTTGCCATGATATTCGTTCGGTAATGTGTTAGTAAATATGCCAAGAAACCTGCTTCCGAAAAAGAGTCGAACCTACTCTGCAACAGGCAGTCGATACGAGAAAGTAATTGCGAAAAACTTCTAATATGATGTTTTATGTGTTTTGGATGTTGCTAGGGTGTATTGTAATACCATTTATAACCTTCTATATACAATGATTACTGCAACGTGCAACATATTTTTGATATGGTCATTTTTCTAACAACGAAATTTATCAGAAAATCTTCCAATGCCCATATCTCAGTTCACCCAAACAGTTACAATAATCTTCCTTGTCCATGTACATCCCGGATCCACTTTTTCTTATCAATTCTGGAAATTACATATGCAAATTTGCTGAATTTCAAAAATCAATGGGATAAGAAATAATTATATTCACTGTGTACTGTACAAAACATATTCATGCTAACAGTAATTACACACAACGCGGGCACTGTGGTGAATTCCCGTAATTCTCCTTAAAGTTTCTGAAAACACAAAAAAAAAACGTAAAAAATCGTAACTTATAACTTTGAACAAAACCTGCCTTTAGGAAGCACAACATATGAATAACTCGACGGGCGCAGATAATAGATACACTTCATTGACAGCATATTCAGTAATGATTTCTCACACAGCAAATATTAATGGTTTTATACACATGCCATACACATAGTCATCCACATGCGATCTTGCTATTCAACCAACTTCCTTCTCAGAGGTGAAAACAGACAGACTACTCGGCTTTACAAAACATATGCTATCAGCAATGCGAGTAATTCCTCCAGATATAAATGCTCACAACGATCCTAATGAGCAAACCTCGAATGACTGTTTACACCCTAAAAACTACCTAGTCTGTAAGATGACATTTTATAGCTTTTTTTTACGTTTTTTAGGTTTTTTTTTGACGTTTTATAGGTTTCTTTCATAATAGCCGTGTCGTACAGCCCAGCCTATTAATAGCAAGGTTGATCAAGAGGGTTGTTCCGTGGTGTTCCCAGGGATAGATCCACGACAAAGTATTCTAGTGAAGCTTGACATATTCGTCGCTCTGGTGTTGTCGAATGCAATATGAAATGGCGTTGGAATATTTTCCTAACGCACAATAACCTAACAACATTGGCGGTTGTAAAATAACATTTCCCATTGGATTCGTGAATTTGGTCGTATTTCGTTCCCAAAGTAAAATGCCATCTCATCATATCCGGAGCGTGTTAGCGCTGATTGAATCCAATGGTTTATCACCTTAATCGAAAGCGCTATGAATGACAAAACAAACCTGTTACACCAGGATATTCTGATATGCAGATTCTGTTCGTTCGCTATACATCGCTGTTCAAAATGAACCGTGCAATTTTCTACATCATTAATTATTATGCGTCAAAAATAAAAGAGAAATCCAACCTCTGGCGACTATCGGTCTAGAAGTCTGAAAGACGGCGGTCTTCAAAGTACAAACGAGGTATCGACAGATATTCTTGAAAGTCAGAGGCGTTTCACTATTAGTTCCAGATCAAGTAGACCAATGAGGAAACCATTCATGAAGCGAAATGTGGGTATTGAAAATGTAACATTTGAAACTTATCCTGTGCTTTTTCTGGCCAATAAATAACACCACAAATGTAGAAATGATCCTTTACTGACGTGTAGGTCACCTCGATGGCCTTTTTCAATGTACAAATCGACAATGACCTTGACGATATACAGGAAGTAATAAAGTACGTAGACGCATAGGAGATGAAAAGTTCGTATAAACATAGATCCAGAAATGCTTCGCTTTCCAGGTACAGGGTGTCAAACTTTTTTTAAGAATCTGTTATTTCCTAAATATCTTAATAAACATTTAGTCGATTTTGTTCAAATTCTGCAGTAGTATTAAGGGCAGTAAGGGGCTAATTTGGCTCCTATTAGATTGAAATCATCAAATCCAGTGTCGTCCCGGAAAACACCATAACCTATATCTTTGACAAAAAATTTGAGCGCCAATGACTTTCCAATTTTTCTATTTTTTCTCGAATTTAGCAGTTAAAAATACAACTTTTTTATATCCTCAGTTTCTTTCCTATCTAGTTTCGTTTGCGAGATAAAAAATAAAAAGCACTTTATTGAATGTTTTTGATAATTAAGTTACACGAAAGTCGTCTTTTGAATTTTTTTGCTCAGATCATACGTGCTTTCGATAAAACAAATAAACAGTATTTACATAACGTTATTTATTGTTGCAATATTTTGCCAGTGGCGTTGCACAGTCTCTCAGGAGACAAAAAAGCTGTATTTTTAGCTCCTGCGAAAAACATTGGAAAATTGAAAAAGGTCAGTGGCGCCCAATTTTTTTGTCAAAGATATTGGTAAGAGTAACTCTTAAAAACACTTCAAATAATATAAATAATAAGCACCGCTTTCAGTAAGTTATGTCAAAGACAGATTTGTTTGAGTAGCATCTGTTTTCCCTTTCATGGCGCTCTTATTTGTTGAAACTTTCAAATTACTGCTGTTATAAATTATTAAAATTCAAGAGATGACTTTAGTCTAATGTTAGTTTGATGTTTTCAATGTTTTATTATGATATTGTTGCAAGGACATGCAATAAAGGCCTTTTTATTTGCTTGCTGTATTTTTATCTGCTTAATTCGAAAAAAATTGAAAAATTGAAAAAAGTGGCGCACAAATTTTTTGTCTAAGATATTGGTTATCGTGTTTTTTGGGACCCCACTGGACTAGATAATTTCAAACTAATTGGGGCTAAATTAGTCCCTTACTGTCCTTAATACCACTGCTAAATTTGAACAAAATCGACTAAAAGATACCAAGATATTTAGGAGAAACCAAGTTTTATTAAAAAAGGTTGACACCTTGTATCTTCAAAATAAAGCATTTCTGGACCTATGTTTATGTAAACTTTTCATCTTAAAATTACTCAAAAAATCATCTCCTACAGTTTGTCAAAGTTATAAATTACGATACTTCCTGTTTTTTTTTTGTGTTTTCTAAAAATTTGATTATGGGAAATCGCCACCGCGCCCGCGTGGTGTACAATTAAGCCACATCACAGTAAAATTAGGAATGAAGCATCACACTTCAAACATTTTCGCACTGTCTCACATCTAAACGCTGATTTGTATTTTCTATTGACATCGCAAAATAAATTTCTGGACTGAAAGTAAAAAATAATGTAATAACCCTTTCACTTTCATAAATATTCCTGTCTGTAGCATATTTTCTCACCTGTTACTTCACCAACCAGGAATTTTCTTTTCTTATCTCTCTCATTTTTGAAATTCACCAAATTTGC
Source organism: Acanthoscelides obtectus (assembly GCA_963669975.1). Taxonomy (NCBI): domain Eukaryota; kingdom Metazoa; phylum Arthropoda; class Insecta; order Coleoptera; family Chrysomelidae; genus Acanthoscelides; species Acanthoscelides obtectus. The sequence continues at coordinate 216,154 of CAVLJG010003214.1, read as the reverse complement.
GTATGTAATTTCCACAATGATTTGACTGGTCTCATTCGCAAGGAAACTATTAAGATAACTCCTGAATTAATTGTCATTGTTCTTGAAAGGGGTCAGGCAATGGAGTTCAAAAAACAATAACGGTAATTATGAAATTGTTTTATTGAAATGAATATTCTGAATACAATGAATCTCTGTGAAAAACTAAAAACCAAACAATATGTCACTGCTTCGAGGTATCCTCTAACAAACAAATCCTCTTGTTACCAGTATCTTCTCACTCTCCCACCACATCAGCAAAGAAAATATCAGGAGAAAACTTCAAACTGCTATCTTCTTTCTGATCGGTACTCGCGGTAGAAGGAATGTTTCCTTTATCATGCATCATCTGGATTTCAACCTTGCAATCATCTGGCTCCTTCTCAGCGTAAGCATTCAAAGGCAAGTTTTCGATTGAATCGCTCTCATTTACTATGGATGAAATTTTGAAAGGACTTTTCAACTCTTTAGATTCCAGTGAAAGTATCCCTACGTTTTTTGGATCGATCAAAGCACCAGCGTTATCCACTAGTTTACATGGTTCAATGGTGAAATCTGCCGAGTCTGTTTCAGCATTGCCGAATAGATCAAACGTTTCCGGAATAAGCGGTGTATTTTCTTCCGCCGTATTGATCTTATCCTTAGTAAGGTGCAATTCCTGAACCTCGCCTAATTTTCCTTCTTCATCTATCACTTGATATTGCAGACCATCCTTCTGAAGGTTCTGGAGCACTTCGTCAGTAACAGTGACGAAGTTTCCATCACTGGTCTTGAACATTATCTCCACATTAGAGTTGGCTTCGTTTCCCAATAGATCCTTTATCTTATCAGCAGTAAGTTCTTCGGAGCTATTGGGTATGGACAACTGAATGACATTGTCTGTCACTTTTGGGTCAGTGGGCAAAAACACTTGACCAGCACCAAATCCTACTGTAGAATGCGGGATAAAATTCTCAACTGTGGTCTCCGTGCAAGTTTCTTCAATGATGAAAGTATTAGCCTGTGGAGCAGATGCGATCTCTTTTTTCAAGTTAGCAATAGCCAATCTACTAGCCTGGGCTTCCTTAATACATGCCTGGTGTTCAGCTTCTATACGGAACTGTCTCTTGGCTTTCTTGGGTTTGTGCAGATTGCTGGGCGAGACTGGCGCTGGGTTGAACGGGTGAGTAGGGTATTTGAGCTTTTTAGAGAGAAACTGGGGCTTGGGAATCACTATCATGTCGTCTGAAAACGAAAAAATAAACGTAAAAGGCGACATTTGAAAGACGATAAACGATGTATAAGAAAGAATGACTTTTTGTAGCTGGGAATACAACGTCGCTTTTTAATTTAGAAAATTCCCAGCCGCGAAATAATTAAACAACGTATCAATATAGCTGATAAAACAGTAAAAGCGAAGTCATCATTAAGCGCGAATTTTGGTTTATATAGTACCAGGGTTCAGGAGAATTTTTGTATCCGGAGGGGAAGGGGTGTGACTTATTCACTGAGCCATTCTGGGGTTTTGAAGTAAAATAGCCTTATTATTTTGATACAGTTTTCCAAATTATGGAACCGTTACTGGTTCACTGGTATTGAAAATTTGATAATTCTCATTACAGATCAGTTATCAGCGACCTGAAAAACCACGACTATATATTTTTTTTTAAACGGTTGATGTTATCAAAATCAAACAATTCTTGAAACAACTGCAGGTAGTATTACAATGATGTAGATGGAACAGTACGTTATAATTTCCAATAACACTATTTTCTAGACATTATTATACAAAGGTGTACAAAAATATATTGCGTCTATGGCTGGTCCGCCTCTGGCGAACTAAATGAGTTAATAGTTTTAGTTGGATCGTCACTTACGTTCTAACACAGCGTAACTCAAAACTGACAAGTTTTTAAAAGAGCAAAATTTCCTATCGAATGACGCATGATATCGCCATTTTTTTAGTTTCGCGATGTTAAAACTTAAGCGGCGATATATGACAATTATTTAAGAAAAACATATTTCCAACTAACGTTTCCGTTGAGGCGCTATTTTTCATCAAGAGGTGTTTTGCAAATCGAGAGGTAATACAATAGTTTCAGAATAGTCCCAAAAGTCACACATTCAATGCTTGCGCCATATTTGGGAAACACCATGTAAATGATAAAACTAAGACAATATCATCATACTGAGTAACAAATAAAAACGGTTAAAAGTAGGAAGTAGTGCATATGCTTATGAGCTGATAGATGAAGAGGGCGAGATTTGATCTCTCTTACGCTTAGATAACTCTGATGCTTACTTCTTATCATATCCTTTCAATCAGATGATATAGCTTTCCTCCGATTTATCCATCAAAATGAGTTTTTTTCAAGTTTGCTCACAGCGTCAAAGGTGCGCGCGAAAAGGTTTTTCTTATATTCCTGTCCGAATGTCTAAATTTTCGATTTATTACCTTATTTACAGAATACATAAGGCTATGATGCACTAACGCACATGCAGTACTACCAAGCCGAACCATGCAGAAACACTATTTTATTTATATTTGCGTCAAGCAGAACGTATAGGCAACCAGGCTTACGCAACACTTATTTCCAGGCAATCATCGATGTGCTTACAAATTGATCAGGGTTGCCAGGTGTGGTGACTTTTCGCCAAATCTGGTGATTTGTATTCATTACATATTTGTATATTAAATTTACTGATCAGATTTGAGAGTTATAAATATGAAAGTCAGATTCGCCCTAGGGGAAGTTATGCTCCCTCCCTGGATCCGCGGTTGATATAGTGCTTAGTAGTAGTTTTATGTTCCTTTACCAGAACCTCAAATTCAAAAATTTTCATAATTACCAATTTATAATGTAATATGTGAACGAAAACCTATATCGCTCATTTTGGTCTATCTCTCCACAGCCACTAGGTCGAAGCAGCCAGTCAACGATTTTTTGTCTCCTAATTTTCATAGTCTGTAGTAAGAATCGAAGTACATATTACATGTGCACTTGACGTAAGTAAATTTTTTACAGCTCTGTCATTAAACTCATATTTTGCTGTTACTTTTTAAAAGTGCGAGTGTTTGCAGATAATTGAGGTGTTAGACGATTTCAAGACACGGTACTTATTCTTAGATAATTTGCAAAGAGCAACACCAGCCTACTGAAGGTAGATATTTCCACCGGTAAGTATTATAATTGTGTTAGTACAATGCGGGGCTGAACTATACTTCAGCGCATATCGCAAATATTTCATTTCTTATTTTTTTTAGATTAGGATGTAATTTGCACGAAAATATCATTTTTTCTTTGAGGAACCCTGTGCTTGCTATTTGCAGCTTCAAAGTTGGATTTTGGGTGCTAATACTGTGGTACAGAATACTCCTTTATAAGCTGCTTTCTTCTTGTTTATACAAAAGATTGTTCAAAATTATATTCTGTTCATCGCAATAATGCAATTTTGCATTATTTTAATGATGAAAGTAGTTAATTGTTAAGTAGTCATTTCTTTTATTTCAGATAATTATTCCCATCACTACACCACCGTCACTGTCATATTCTCTCCATCTAGTTGCGATGTTGCCAAATCATTGATAGTAATACATATACCTTAATTTGGTTTATCAAATTCTTATATACTAACGCAAAAATGTGCAATCGGCACAGGATTGTCATGAAAATGCTATTTGGAGGTGTGGCCGGCAGGTTTTACTGTACTAAATCCACCTTGTGCCCTACGATAGCGTTAGCTAAAGATTTTTCTGAAGAATCCCTTATGCCCTTCACAAAAGTACTTCAGTTATTGTTTTCCTATATTATAATTATAATCTATTCACTTTTTGTATGTATGTCCTTGAAGAATTATTTAAAGTGAAGCTGATGTTACAAAATGTACCTAATTAAATTGATATATATATATATATATATATATATATATATATGAGAAATAACTAAAAAAGTAGCTGCTGCAAATCACATATAATGAAAACATAACAAAGAACATTGCAAGTTTTCTGATGATTTGATGAAATGATCCTTGTTGTTTATTTAACTATTATGTTTGACGATGATATGTTGGGTGGACCTGGCGAGGTGGTCCATATCGACGAATCGACGTTGGGTATTTTTATATGCAATGACCGCTGGTGCCTTTTGTATTTTTTATGTCACGCGAGGCGCTGGTGCATTTTCCACTGTTTAGACAGATACTGTTCAAAATTTCATCTAGTTTTCGGTAAATATTGGGACAACTCTTCATAAAACAAGCCATTTACAATAAATTAAGACTTTTATTTTGCTAATAACCTCATTTCTAATTAAGTATTTCTCCCAAAAAAGGGACAACTTGGCAATAATTGACATCATTTATCGTATCTGTCAAGAAATGAGCGTTATAAAATGGCCATTGAGAAATGTTTGTACTTTCAAATATTTCTTATAAAAGCAAAAACTTCAATCTCATTGAAAATACACGAAAAAAATGATTAAGGAATTTCAAGAAGACATTGAAAACTTACAAAACACCTCTACACAGTTTACCAAGTGAATACCATCACGTAGGGTAAGTCGAGGAAAGATCGCCATATAGGATAGACGGCCCAGTCTCTCTATTTCGCTAGCTTTCTGATAGGTGGCGCACATTGTACATTGCATTACTGTAGTCAGCTGCATGTACCTCACATTTTTATCCACCGGTCGCATGGATTTTAGTAAACACGGTGGCCATCTATCCTATACAATAAGGAGAGATGGCCCTATCTTTTTAAAGGAAAGATGGCCATATGGCCATCTCTACTATGTTTTACTTATTTTTTTCTTTTTTTTAAACCCATCAATTGTTTTCGTCTTGTCGGGAATATATTCGGAGTTACCCACTTTTGATATATTTTTTTAGATGCCAAACGTGTACGTGCGAAAAAATTTCAATAATCGAGGAAGTTGGACAGAGGACAACCTTAAAAATGCTATGGCAGCAGTTAACGATGGTTTAATGTCCGTTATAAGAGCTTCTTTATCATTTCAAATTCCTCGCAAGACATTGTGAAGAAGGCTTAAACATAATAACGATAAAAAAGGGAAGCTAGGGAAGCTGGGCCCTGACTCTTTGTTGGGTACTTCCAACGAGATGAGGTTGGTTGGACATATCAAAATATGCAGAAAATTGGATTTGCCTTAACCAGACAAGATGTGCGCAGGCTTGCTTACGAATTCACCAGTCAATTGGGATTTAGGCACAAATTTAACCCTAACACCGAAACGGCTGGACACGTCTATTTAATATGTATGAATCAGGTCTACAGCTGAACAATCGCCCCGATAAAGTTTTAGCTGAGAAAGGTTCAAAAAGTGTTTCCGCCATCACCTTTTCTGAGAAGGGAGGAACCATTGCCTTAGTAGCCTGCTGCAATGCGAAACGCACATTCTTGCCCCCAGCAGTCATTATGAAGGGTAAGAATATCAAAAAAGAATTTGAAGACAACCTACCCCCTGGGAGTTAGCTTTTTTGTCAGCATACATGAATTCACAAACGTTTTTGTCTTGGTTGAAGGAACACTTCACTCCCAGAAGACCAGAAGAAAATACACCTGTTACTAGATGGGTATACGTCTCATTCTACCTCTGTTCAAATTCTGGAGTACATATGCGGAAGAAAATGGCATAAGTTTGCTATGTTTTCCTAGTCATTCCACCCATTTCTTACAGCCATTAGATAGGGCTGTTTTCAAGTCTGTTAAAAATGCATTTTATTCAAACTGCAGACTTTGGTTGAATAAGCGTCATCCTGGCAGGCGTATAACACGATACCAGTTTGGAGAATTATTATCTGATACCTGGGAAAAATCTGCAACTATTAATAATGCTGTTATTGGTTTCAGAAGTACCGTTATCTTCACATATAATCCAGATAATCCAAAACTTATCCGATGCTCAAGATAGAATCTTAGAAAATATTGGTGATGACCAAGTTGATGAGCCAGCTTTGATTAATGAAGACAACGATAATAGCTCATCCGCTATTAAAAACCTTGCCGAGAATAACATTCAACCAGAAGGGACTTGTCAAAATCTGGGATCAGAAGTAACCACCCCTATCAGTAAAATGCTGGCAGATATATCGCCAGTGCCTAGATTAAGGGTTGAAGCTGCAAAAAGACGGTACAGATCAGTTGCTTCAGAGTTGACTTGTACATCAAACATTGAGTCCTGCCGGGAGAAGAACAAAAAGAAACCAAGAAAAGAAAAACTGATGATAAACCCAAAGTCAGTAGCACCAAGGAAAGATTAACAGCTGTTTTACAGAATCTGACGAAGTACCCCTCGCTAATCTTTTGAGAAAAGAAAACAAAAAAAATAGAAAAAAACAACCTGAATGACAACGACATAGACGTTGTGGACATCTGCTTAGTCTGCCAGGAATTTGGGAATAGCGGTGAAACTTGGTATAGGTACATTTACTGTGGAAAATGGGTTCACAAATTATGCAGCGGGCAAAGTACCCCTGCAAATTTCATTGTGATTTGTGTTCTTCTAATATTGCAAAGTAAACTGCTCTTAGTTTGTAAAAAAACATGTATGCGGCACTTTGGGTGGGTTCCCGTTTTATTTTTTTATCATTTATGTAAAAATAGGGTGCTGTGTGCGTCTAATATGACCTAAGTATTTTATTTTCCTGCGAAAAAATAAATAAAATCTACCTGGCCATCTCACCTCAAAGGTATGGCCATCTCTCCTACAGACTCTATAAGAGATGGCCAAATGCCACTTTTTATGAAATGATAATTATTGACAAAACTATTTTGCTGCTCGCATTGAATTTTAAAGGTAATCAACCTACACATAAAGGAGTTACTCTATACCAAATTTCAAGTTTGTACTTTCCATCTATCAAACAATATAACCAATAATAAAAAGTATGGCCATCTTTCCTCGACTTACCTTATGTATTTTGATCTGTTGTTTAAGCTAATAAGCTAATGTGTAATAACATGTCTGGTTTTGAACCTTTTTTGCAAAAAACAACGATTTTTTACAATTTCGCATCTATTTTCCTTAGTACTATACAGTGTATGTCATATTCTTATAATTTAGAGCATCCTTTTGTACAAAAAGCAAAAAAAGACAGCATATAAAACAATATTCTATTCTAGAGTATTACCACCAAAAATGCAACTTCGAAGTTCTATGAAATAGTAAGCAGAAGGTTCCTTAAAGAAAAAATGATATTTTCGTAAAGGTTACATCCTAATCTTCCATTTTAAAGTAGGAAATGAAGTATTTGCGATATGCGCTAAAGTATAGTCATACCCAATGCGGTCACTTGTTAGGCATTGGTAGTCAAATGGGTCAAAAGTATGCACGACAACTACGTACCTAATTTTGGCGTAAACATATAGGCTTGGCTCCTTCTAATGTATTCGAATTCGTTGCGGCCTCCTAAATCAATTTGAATGAAATTTGAGGAGCAATATGATATGGTCATAGTAGATAACGCTGCTATATTTTTTGAAAAAGTTTTGTGTTGCAGTCAAAAAATCCTTTGATGTGGCCGATATTCATTTATAGTCAACGCCAAACAAAGTGGCGTGCACGTCATCAAGGTAGGTGTGTTGAAAAATTTACATTGTTGCCAAACTTTTTGTAAAATAATAAATTTATTATTTACATATCTAGGTTTATAAGCAATATTAACCTCAAATGAGAACAAAAATAGTATAATAAAATTATAGATCTGTACTTGCATAATCATTAAGTATGACATTATTGATCAGATGACACTATGAAACTACCATATTTAATTGATAGCTTAAAGGTACTGAATAAAAATCCAAATGGGGTCCTCCAAATTTTATGCATGGTATTTATTTTACAGAATTCATACAGAAAAATGCATTCTAAAATTAGGTAAGCTACTGGTGTAAGCTTTTTCTGTACAATAAAGTTAGTCGGAGTTTCTTTCTTCAGTGCTGTCTGAATCTGAATCACTGAATCTTCATCACTCTCAAAGTTGATTATTAAAGGTTCGATGTCTGGTCGATCAAAAATTCGTTCTCTTTCATACCATTTAAAAATTTCTTGCTCAGTATGTCGAACACTATTTTTCCACATGTCTGGGGTAACCGTTTGTAGAGCCTCGTTCCACATATCCAAACAGTCTTTTTCACTGTTACCATCTCTACCAATATGTCTGTTATAGTAACCTTTTGCTATGCCCCAAATTAACTCAATAGGGTTAAATATACAATGGTAAGGAGGCAGACGAAGAACTTTGTGCCCATGTTGTTCCGCCAATTCATCAATCACGTATATTTTAGGTGGTTTGTTTCTAAAAAAGCAGTTATTTTAAGAATAGGAATAAACAAAGGAAATATAAACTGTCGACCAAAATATATATAATTAAGAAGCATTATGTACCGAGCAACAATACTCAATAGCTCTGTTTTAAACATTGTGTTTAAAAATGGTATGTTTTGATTTGTCAACCAGTCTTGGATATTTTTTTTGTCCATGCATTGTTGGGCACTTTGTTCAATATCATGCTGTGATAAGGGGCGTTATCCAGTATAATCATAGATGGACTCTCCAATTTTTCTAATAACTGATGTTGAAACCATTTCAAAAAATTGTCCTGGTTCATCTGTCCATGGTAATCGCTCAATTTTGTTTTCGAAGAAAATATCGCTTCACTACCCTCAATAAACCCATTTTCATTTCCAGCATGTAATATAATGTATCTAAAATATATTAGTTTTAAATTTTATAGTGCAAATTGTGTAAAAGTACATACCTTTTACCATCTGTTTTAATAGCTTTCACGCTTTTTGGTTTCCATTTTGCCAAGAGCGACCTATGGTCCCATTTTGAAATATCCAAGTTTCATCGAGGAAGACAAACTGGTATAAGGCCTCAACCTTGGCTTGATTGTATTGCCTTAGAATTCCACCCTTTTCAAAGCTATACTTGGTAGTTCCATGAGCCCTCGTCGCGGATTGTCCTTAAGCCACTTAAATCCAAGATCTCTAAGCAACCGCCTTAAAGACGTGACACTACCATCAAATAATGCCCTATCTCTTAATCGAGACCATAAAGTTTGTATCGTAACTTGTTCTTCTGAAACCATGTGTAATATGACATTATAATTTAGTTAACGAATTAATGCAAATTTCTGATAAGTTATTATAATAAGATCTTACTTTTGTGATACATATTATAGATCACTTCTCGAATGGCACTTGTATCCAATGTCGCTGTGTTGGTTACACGTTTAATATAACTCCGCTTTTTCTTGGGCGATTCTAAATTTGCATCACTTTTCACACCCTCGGAAATACGACTAACTGTCCTTAAACTAATTTTTAAAGCAGCAGCAACACGCTACAAAAAATGAAATAAAATTTCACTATTATTAATATACATTACATATAATTATTAGTAACCTACCTCTTGAACAGCATTTAAAGGCAACAAAGGCCCGTTGTTGTCCCTTTCTTGCTCAAAGTAGTGCATTAACGAGGCCACGAGTTCCTTACACCGACTATTTAACTGTTTGGGCATCTTTATATACCAAAATTGCCTTTATCTACTCGTAAAATGAATAATTTTGTTTTGAAACAAACAGTTGTTGATTTACAGTATGCGGGGCCAAAGGATTTATAAAGATTTGAAATGCCACAAATTGATTCAGTGTCAAAATTAATACAAATGTCAGTTCCCAGTTTAAATAAGTTTCAAGGTGACAATGTGTCAACGCTGCGAAATCGGTTTAGTGCGTTTACATGTCGATAAGTGATTGGAGCGTTTGCAAAACATTTTATTTCGCATAATGCGTCTAAATTTATCAGAAAGCAACTTATGTGATATTTTAATAACAATGTTTATATGACTATTAACCATAATAAGAGAGTAATGACCATTTTACAATTTATATATCACATTAATATGAAACTGCAATAGAGCAATTGTTTGTGATAGAAACCTAGGCATTAGGTCGGGGAATTTTTATCGTGATGACGTGCACGCCATTTTGTTTGGCGTTGACTATATTTTAGGTTTTTGATTAGTACGCCGCTTCCTCAGAATGTCTCCAATTTTTTAGAAATAGCTGCAAGCAACTACTCATCTTATCAACGTCCATCGAGGATACATTTTTAAAAAACAACGCTCTTGAGTCATTACCATAGTTTTAAAAAATAAGCAATATTGCGGTAGTTTTTCCCTTGCGATATAAATGAGACACGAAATAAAAAAAAAACAGTCTACAGTGTCGTCCCTTGGGAGTCAGTATTTTCGTAGAAGATCCCTGTATGTAATTTTTCATAAGACTTGTGACACTTTTTGCTTATTCTAATTGCATCCGAGAAATAAGCTATGCATGTACCCTGTATAAGACATAATAAAATTGGAATATTTTAATGGATTGAATTACCAGGTAAGGGGCAGTCAAATGTCAGATTTTCTAACGTTTTCATTCGTAATGTCCTGGCTGCTGCAACTAAATATTTGACATGTTCTTCTGATATAATAGTTTGCCCACAGTACATGAACTCCACTAAGGATCTCACCACAGAAGAATCACATCCTGTGATCACCACTTGCTCGACAGATGAATTTTTCTCCAGTTCTTCCTATAAAAATACATCAGTTATGATCATATGTGTATTTGTGGGAAATATGTACTCACCTTAAACAAGGGACTGTGGGCAGCGAGAACCACTTTATGAGCGCGTAAAACGTTATTTCCGCAGCAAATGGCTACATCCACGAAGTTCTGACGCTCCATAAATGAGCAGAGTGCCCAAGTAGTCTGTTGAGGATGTTGTTCAGACTGAATACAGTATTTGGCTCGACCATTTCCAACCTTGTTCATTTTTTCCTGAAGATGTCCAATTAAAACGTATATTCGCAGCTACAGATAAAAAATTGTCTCACCCCTAATAGAATTTGAAGTTGTACAGGTACAATCGACAGTATTAATACTTAAAAAATTGGGCTATTGGATAAGTAGCTGTTTTTTCTTGTAGCTACCCAAAATTCAATTTAAACTGACATTCCACATCGGTTTTGCCAACGTCAATACTAAGAATGACGAAAGTCGCTAGATAACACTAGTAAATTATAGTTTAGGAACTTACCATAAGATGTCGCCCTAAATAAAAGCTTACACACAGAAATACAAAACATAACTGAAACAACAAATGCAATCATCTACAAGAAATGTCCTTGCGTTTCAGCCTTTAAGGCCTTTATGTATAATAATCATTGCAAATCATATTTATGATGGAACAGTCAGTAAATTCTACCGCGCCATCTAGCAACGGCTAAAATTTACTAGGAACTCTCTAATTCTTGCTACAGAAAACTGTTCAAATTTAGACCCCTGTCTCCTCAGGTGTATTTTTTAATTCACCTGAATCACCTGTTGAGCCACCGGTGCAACCAATTATCCAATTTTACTTCCTTTAATT
>CAVLJG010003214.1:0-204202 GCA_963669975.1 Acanthoscelides obtectus | reverse complement strand
GGATCTCCAGTATGAGCATATTCGAAGTTACTATTTTACACAACCCCAGTGGATAGTTGCTTAATATGATTCGACAAAAAACGACTCTGGTATATTTGAAAAAATTCGACGGTCTTTGACGCTAACATTGCAGATTTGCATTCTCCATACAGGAGGATTATGAACAGGTTTTTAGATTGGGTCGCTTTATGTGCGATTTTGCTAATATTTTATACGTAAGCGTTGCTTCGTAGCTAAGCGGTTTTTCGAAAATCCTCAACGGACGAAGAAAGAATCATCCTTTGAATTTTGGCTTCATGTTCTGCTATTATGAAATGCCAAATAAATCCTAGCAATCTGTACAGATATCAGGATCATTTAGTAAAGAAATGTATATTAAGTGTGGTGTCCCACAAGGAACTGTCTTAGGTCTGCTGTTATTCAATATATATTTAAATGATATTTTCCAAATTAATTGTGTTGGCAAAATAACTAGTTTTGCAGATGATACTGCAATATTATATGAAGGCACTGACTGGTCTGATCTGAAAAATGTAATTGAAAATGATTTAATCAAAATTATTCGGTGGTTTAACAGTAGAAAATTAAGCATTAACTACTCTAAAACACATTTTTTACCATTTGGATCTTATGCTAGACATCTGCCAAATTACACAAATTTCTCCTTCAATATTAATGATCAAAAAATGCAAATTAATAGAGTACCCAAGATAAAATATCTTGGAGTGGTCTTGGACCCTCACTTACGATGGGACATCCATGTCAATTATATTTTAAAGAAAGTTAGATTTGTATCCTACAAAATTAAATACCTTGGGAATATATTGACAGAAAAATATCTTCGAACATTATACCATGCACTGATTGAGCCTCATCTCACATATGGTATATTAGCATGGGGAGCTGCATGTTCCTCACATATCTATAATTTAGATGTTTTTCAAAAAAGTATTCTAAAAATGATATTTAAAAAACCGAAACTTTATCCCACTGAAAAATTATATGCAGATGTTCGAATGTATGATATAAGACAGCTTTATTTCTTACACAGTATCACTCACTACCATAAATTTGTAAACACCGACCAAAAAATTAAACATAATTATTATACCAGGTACAAAATTCGTGGCACAGTAGTTCCTCAACCGCATAAATCTATAATGCAGCGATCATATCTCTATTTAGCGCCTAAATTTTATGAAATTATTCCTAAAAACTTAAAAGATTTACGTTTCGGAAATTGTTTCAAAAGAAATTTAAAAAAGTGGCTACATTCTATATCTAGGACTGAAATTCATAAACTCATAAATACGAACATCAACTAAATACATAATCTACTGTAGCTAATTTTTGTCCTTTTTTTGTCATTTGCATTCTACAGTTTCAACTTAAATTATTGGTCCATGTACAGGCGATGCCTTCTATTGGGGCTGTTTTGATTTTATATTTATTTACTCATATTGTTTGTTATCTTTGTACATTGAGTAAATAAATATTATTATTATTATTATTATAATAGAAATAAACTAACTCTAAATACACTGCTTACATTGCTTATTAAAGTCTTTATGGTTCTGCCTTCTAATGACATGATATTGCTTCGAGAAGAACTCTCAGTTGGTGCCGTGGTATTTATTATTGGAACGAATTCTTTTATATCGTTTCTCCATGCGTATATTTTTTCACAAGATGAAGCTCTGACTGTCTTTGATCGGCATATTCTATTCAATCTGTTGAAGTTCGCCATTTGAATCTGGAATTGAAAAAATATTGTTCGGTTGAGTATCCATCATCACCATAATCATTATTCGTACCTCTAAATATTCTGATTATCTCTAATGGTACCATATTTTACAACAGTTCAACAGTTACAATACATTGAATAAAGGCTAATTGTCTATTTGGAGGCTACCTTTTTCTATGAAGGTCTATGAAGCTTTTTTAGAACAAAGATTTAAAATGAAAATTAATCTTGAGTTATGCTTTGAGGTAAGGTTGGTAAGCAAAATCAATGTAACCTATTGTTCTCTTTGTTAACGTTGATTAATATCAAAGCAATTGGTTTATATATTAACTATTCCAATACTTACAAACTGCGACAAAACAAGAAACACATATACCATGTCATGCATTCTAAATACAACATGTAGGGTATCTTACTAGCAAAGTCAGTATTAATATTTTTTCATTACATAATTTCAAATTAAAAAGTGAGGGCAATTAAATATTGTAGGCGTGTTCCTCTGTACAATGGCGATCAATTTGGATGCATCAATATTTCACAGTATCGAATGTCTCATTACGAACATGGCATTAGCGTAACATGAGAGGTTCCCACTGCTCTGCGTATTCATGAGAAATGTATTGTTTGTGCTGCAAGTAACGCAGTGCCGACCATTTCAGTGTGTTGACCTACTTTGATAATTTTGGAATACCTAGTCGTAAGCAATGTAAGCGAACTTAAATGAAATTAAACACAGTTGTATGAAACATACATGTGTTTATTTTATTAATACTAATACATACTAATAAACTTAAATAAACTAATAACACTGGTCAACACTGGTTTTGCCACACGAACTTTGACAGCTAATTTTGTTTTATCAGTCTACCCTCATCATTACATGACAGCTGTCATATGTCTATTAGCCTCATATTTGTTGTGATACGGTAATACTCATAACTAGTACTACGGCAGTAAATTAACAGAAACGCTTACAAGTAAGTCCTTATAAAAATATTTGTTGTTGAATTTGAACACTTTTTGTGATTTATTAACCCTGTGAAAATGTCGAGGAAGTGTAATAATGATCCGAAATTTTACGAATCTTGTGTTGGAGTGTTATCACCAATGTTCTGGTTTTTCTGTCGCCCATCAAGACAAATCCTGGGCCCCTCATGTCTGTTGCATAACGTGTGTGAAAAATTTAACTGACTGGAAGAAAGGTGCACGACCTATGCCGTTTGCTGTACCCATGATATGGACTGAACAGCGAGATCACGTTTCAGATTGCTATTTTTGTCTCACAGACAAAAACCACAGTTATTTACCCTAACTTATCTTCGGCTATAAGACCAGTCTCTCATTGTAAAAAATTGCCAGAACTAATACCAGTTGCAACTACGTCTGTTGAGAACAATTCACAACCGTCCACTTCAGGTGAATGTGTTGACGAGGACGATGACTTTGAGTTAAAAGGAATTGTAAACGAGCCACATTTGATAACTCAAGGAGACCTAAATGATTTGGTTCGGGATTTAAAGTTGTCAAAAAAGCAGTCAGAACTATTAGGATCACGTCTAAAAGAAGGGAATTTGCTACATCATAATACAAAAGTTAGCTATTTTCGAAACCGTGATCAACACTTCAGAACGTATTTTTCTCAGGATGGAGATTTGGTGTTTTGCAGTAACATAAATGAGATTATGAAAATGTTGGACATAGATTTTGATCTCTCTCAGTGGCGTTTATTCATTGATTCTTCGAAAGCAAGTCTAAAAGCAGTGTTATTGCATAATGGAAATAAGCTTCCGTCTGTACCTCTGGCCCATGCTGCAAATATGAAAGAAACCTATGAAAATATGAAACTTTTACTTGAAAAAATAAATTACAGTACATATTCCTTCAAAATCTTCGGTGATCTTAAAGTTGTTGCACTATTACTTGGACTTCAGCTGGGTTATACAAAGTTTTGCTGCTAGTAGTATTTACCCCTTATACAGCCAAATAATGTGCTTCTACCACCATTGCATATCAAATTAGGATTAATAAAAATTTTTGTGAAGGCAATGGATCGCAATGGGAGTGGATTTTTGTATCTAAAAGAAAAATTCCCTAAAATAAGTGATGCAAAGATAAAAGAGGGTATTTTTGTTGGCCCTCAAATTAGGGAGTTAATAAAAGATTCAAGATTTGAAGAAAAATTAAGCGATTTAGAAACATTTTAAAAATGTTGTTGCAAATTTTTTGGGTTACCACAAGAGTGACAGCTACAGAGAGTTGGTTAGCGAGCTATTATTGTCATATCAAGCATTGGGTTGCAACATGTCACTTAAGATCCATTTTTTAGACTCGCACCTGGATTTTTTTCCTGACAATTTAGGGGCTGTCAGCGACGAGCACGGTGAGAGGTTCCATTTCTAATATGGAAAAGCGGTACCATGGCAAATGGAGCCCAAATATGTTAGCAGATTACTGCTGGACAATTAAAAGGGACCAATCAGAAGCTAAATATTCAAGAAAATCTTAGATTATTAAGTCATTTATAAAAAAAATAACTTTTGATTTACGAGATCTGTGTTTTTTCTTAATATTTTAAATTACTCAATAGAATAAAATCCTTGTCTAGCAAATTTTTTTTAACTGTTTATTTTTTCTTACAATCACCTATTAAAGTAAAAGATATCAAAAAAGTCCGTGTGGCACGACAAAGTTAAAATTTTGTTGACCAGTGTAATTAATACATACTACATATCTACATCCATTCCTACCAACCCTAGGTATTTGAGAAATAAACCAAATTTTCCATCAGCTACAATGGCATGTCACATACAATTTAATAGAGGTAACTAAAAATAACAAAGCAACGCACTATTTCAAACAAAAACATGTCTAGAAAAAATGCGTGTTCAATGAGATGCCTAACACTAAGACTCACTGACAATTTTTTTAATATTTGGAGTATGATTTGATACCGCCATTCGAATACAATTATCCAAATGTTCATCTGAACAGGAAAATGCCTGGTATCTCCATCGACTAAGTTTTGTTCCCAAAACTAAAGCTTTTTGATAAACGATTTTGTATCAGAAATCATTTCTGCTAGTTCCTTGTCTCTCGCCTGAAGCTGTAAATTAAGTTCATTTGATTTTTTGGTAATATCCACAAGAAAACCAAACTCTCTGAGCCAGATTGAATTTTCCAGTTGCGCAATTGGATCATCACGTTGTTTGAAAAATTGAACTATGGCAGATATATCATTAAAACGTTTCAGCACTCGTCCCCTACTTAACCATCGGACTTCACAATGAATAAGTTCCCCGTATTGACAGTCAATTTCATCGGCGAAGGTTTTGAATAATCTCCTTTGTAACACTTGAGCTCTAATCATGTTCACAATTTTTACTACAAATTTCATAACGTTGTTTAGTTTTAGAAAATGTTCACATTATGCTTGCTGATGGATAATGCATTGGTAACATATAAATTGCGGAAAACTTTCATCTTTACGACATAACCCCACGAGACCCTTATCACGACCCACCATAGCTGGAGCGCCATCAGTTGTCCAGCCTACCATTTTCGATATTGGAATTTTCTCAGAAGAAATAATATTTTTAAAAGAAAAAAACAAGACGTGCCAGTACTCTATCATTTTATTGGAATAAACTTCAAAAGATCTTTAATCGTAAAATCACTAAAAACCATCCTGATGAACACGGACATCTGAGAGGTGTCAACGACATCTGTGGATTCATCCAGCTGAAGTAAAAAATAAGCACAGTTATCGAAGTCATTTCTTAACTGTAAAACTATACCATTGCTCATTACTTCTACTCGTTTCATCACTGTTTTAGCAAAAATTTGCATATATTTAATAATGAATCTGCAGCTTCTAAAATCGCCTGTTTTATTATTTTCCTGTCTTCATAAGGTTTCTTCTTTTGTGTAATTATCTGGAACACCCGGTATGATGCTTCAGTTGCAGAATTACTTTTGTTGATTGTTGATACTCTCTTTTTTAGTAACGGAAACAGATGTATTACATAACAAATATACATTTTAACCTTAAACTGCTGTAAAGAAATATTGTTCTTCCCATTCCGAATGTATGTCTTCATCTTCTTACTACTGCTCATAATGTTTTTAATTGCAGGCCAACTTTAAGCCAACCGCTGGACTGTGTGCCGGTCTGGTTTAAACTGAACGCACTGTTGTCGCGCCTTGCGTATTTATTCCATTCAAAGTGATCGAGATCGTTCTCGAACAGATCGCTCCCCGCATCGTTGCCGCTGCTTGTATTTATTATGAGAATTTACAAAGTTTACGGAAGCTTCTATGATTTTTACACCTTTTTAAAATATGCCGTGAGCCACCAGGATTGCCTTTGCGAGCTACCGGTAGCTCGCGATCGATGGGTCGGTGACCACTGTATAGGTTGAAAATGTCAATACTAGTCTTTTGAAGCATATTAGATTACCAATTGCTTGAAGTTTAAGCTTGCGGACACTGAATAGTATGTAAAAGCAATATTAGCACTAGATCTAGCAACTCGAATTTGTAAGTATTCTTATACAAAACATGTTTCTGGGATTTAGTAACAAAAAATAATTACAATAAATTCAATAAATGGTAATCAAGATCATTTTTTCTCAGGCAGTCCTGCTTTTCTGATATCATGTTTCATTCATTAAAAGTTTAAATAAAAAGAGCTGCCTTCAGATACCGAATCTTGGGCTATATAGGGTAAAAAAGGGCAGAAGTGACGTCGAAATAAAAAAATCCTTGTTTCAATATTCCAAGTTTGATTTTCATGAACTACCACTAGAATTGAATCGGTCAGTTCAAAAACCTCGTAAGTCACAAAGTTTGAATCTTCTAGGAGACACTTAAAACGGTATAATTGACAAATAAACCAGTTTTAAAGAACTCCTTTGGGATTAATATAGTATTTGCGTTGTGGAAGATTGAAATGTCGAATAATCTTTAAGATCGAATTTTCCGTTTTACATCCATGAATCGTCCATTTCGAAAAAGTACAGACTTATATCTCATATTTTTTTAACAAAAAAATGGTTTTGGAAAATACCTGTTGTGTGTGTAATTCCATTTTATACTATACTAAGTGACATATAAATCCGAACACCCAGTTTAAATGGTTTTATTTTAATAAAATTTTGTATAAGTACTTAATGAAGCATAATAAGTAAATGATAAAAATTTAAAAATGATTGCACTGCTTTAAAGCCCTTTGACCTTTAATAATGTGTGGATGCACCCTGATGTGCTACGCATTCTCCAACGCGCCTAGGCATGCTTCTGATCAGGTGGTCAATGTCCTCCTGTGGTATCTCATTCCAGGCAACCACCAACTCCTCTCGAAGTGCTTCTAGAGTCTGAGGAGGACGTTGCAAATTGAGCAATCTCCTACCCATCATATCCCACACGTGCTCAATTGGGGATAAGTCGGGAGATCTTGGTGGCCATGGTAACAATGTGACATCATTATGTTGAAAGAAGTCTATTGTGACTCTTGCAACATGTGGTCGGGCATTATCTTGTTGGAAAGTTGGATCTGCCAGGGTGTCAAGATAGGGTAAAAGATGGGGTTCTAGAACTTCGTGGATATAACGCTGCGCGTTCATGTTACCTCTGATGAAGATTAAAGGTGACCTGGAACCATAAGCTATATCACCCCAAACCATAACTCCAACAGTGTGATGAACATGTCTTTCAACTAAAAACTGTGGATTCCTCCTTTCACCACGTCGCCTTCTAACCCTGGCACGACCATCGTGCATGCCTAAACAAAATCGAGACTCGTCACTAAAGACAATACTGTTCCATTCCTGATCCCAGAGTGACCGTTGTCTGCACCACTCAATGCGATTACGTCGGTGTTCTCGAGTTAAAGGGAGGACCCAGTGTGGTCGGTATGAAAACAAGACAAAACTTCTCATTCGTCGGTAAACACTTCGCATGCCAATAGGTCTTCCGTGTTCTGCAAACCATTCATTTGCAATGGACCTGGTAGTGGAGAAACGGTCCCTTAAGGCCAATAATCTTAGGCGGCGATCTTCACGGTCTGTTGTTCTACGGCGGCGTCCAGTGCCCCTTGCCCTTTGCGTACGGCCTTCTCGAAGCCATGCCTGACAACACCTAACCACAGTGTCTACACTTCTTTGCACTCTAACTGCAATTGCCCGAAAAGAAGGTCCAGCTTCCCGAAGTCCCACTATACGGCCCCTATCAAACTCACTAAGTTGACGAAATCGTACAGGGCTCCGTACTCTAGGCATCGTAACCGATGGTAAAGAATGTCAAGAACCAAAATCCGCCAACGTTGATTCTTTACTGCGGCTGAAATATTCATTTTTAGAGCATTAGTGAATTAAAAAAAAGCAGTATAAAAACCGGAATGTCCAACTGATAAGGCTGAACATTTTTTCACTTGTTACTTACAGTAAGATAAATACATTCACCAACTTTTGTTAAAACCATTTAAACTGGGTGTTCGGATTTATATGTCACTTAGTATATCTAAACGAACAGCTTTTTAAACTATTTAGCCTTTATTTAAAGCATATTCTTAGTCATATGACTGAGTCAATGATAATGATTTTGGTAGGATATCAGAAATAAGTAGTGATTTCAGGGAAGGCAAAGTATATACGGTATTCACCCTTAACCTTATTTTTGTAGGTAGGGAATCTAAAACTTATATTTTGGTGCATGTAGCAATCGATATAATAATAATAGTTATTTATTTCAATTTACAAAGAAAACAACATGGGTAAATAAATATAGAATAAAGACAGCCATTATAGGAGGCATCGCCTGTACATGAACCAATAATTTTAAGTTGCAACTGTAAAGTACAAATTACAAAACGGGCAAAAACTAGTCACACTAGATTATGTATTTACTTGATTTTCGTATTTATGAGTTCATGGATTTTAGTCCTAGATGTAGCATTTTTCAAATTTCTTTTGACATGATTTCCGAAATGTAAATCTTTTAAATCTTCAGGTAATAGAGATACCGCTGCATTATAGATTTATGTGGCTGAGGAACTGCTGTGCTACAAATTTTGTACCTTGTATAATAATATGTTTAATTTTTTGGTCGGTGTCGACAAATTTATGGTAGTGAGTGGTACTGTGTAAGAAATAAAGCCGTCTTATATCATACATTTTTATAGATATGTGATAAACATGCAGGTCCCCATGCTAATATACCATATGTGAGATGAGGCTTCAATAGTGTATGTACCTAATGTACGAAAATATTTTGTGTCTTTCTTTCTTTAAAATATAACTGACATGGATGTCCCTACGTAAGTGAGGATCCAATACTATTCAAAGCTATGTTACGTTTGGCACTCTATTAATTTGTGTAATTTGGCAAAAGTCTAACACAAGATGCAAATGGAAAAAAATGAGTTTTAGAATAGTTAATACCTAATTTTCTGCTATTAAACCACCGAATAATTTTGACAAAATCATTTTCAGTTACATTTTTAGATCATACCAGTCAGTGCCTTCATATACTCATAATATTGCAGTATCATCTGCAAAACTGGTTCTATTGCCAACAAAATTAATTTGAAATATACCGTTTAAATATATATTAAATAACGGTGGACCTAAGACTGTTCCTTGAGGGACACCACACTTAATATACAGTTCCTTGCTCAGTGATCTTGATATCTGGACAGACTGTGGGTGGTTTGATAGATAATTTTCGATCAGTGGGTATGCTTCTCCTCTAAAACCAATTCTCTCCAATGTTTCTAATAATAGTTCGCGATTTACTGTGAAAAGAAAAATTAAGTATCTCGATAGAGTTTTTAAAATTACCCACTCTCGGATTACGCACGCAAAGACAACATGTCACTTCTGTTGTTTTTCCAATAAACATGTTTCACGCCATATTATTTGCAAGGGAATGAATGTATTGATTTCCTTGGATTATACCTAAATACGCACCTACTTTCAAGAAAGCGCTTCCGTCAAAAAAGAAAATGAAACATTGTGAGTAGGATGGTTTTTGATATGACTCAATGGATGATTCAATTTATAGCCTCGCAGATATGCAGCAAGTTATTCAAAATGTAGCTAGAGGAGCCTCGGTAGCTCGATAGTTAGCTTGTCGAGATAGCAGCCCGGGACACGCGGCCTCGAATCTCTCCTCAAATGTTTAATTCCGAGCCACAGATGTTGTGTTGTGTGTTGCCTATATCACGCACGTGAGTGCAGTGTTTGCAATAGGTACATCTCCTCACTGGAGCTGGCTTATTATATCAGTTACCAGTAGATGGCTCGTGGAGTAAGTAAGTTCAGTGTTGGTACTACAGGATTGGCAAAAAGTGTCAAAGGTGGCCTAGTTGCCAGGTTTTGCATCCCCCCACTACTACTTACTAAGATTTAGCTCAATAAGGGAGATTGGATTTAATCTGATATATTAGCCCTCTGTGATGTATAAAATAGCCTAGTTTAAACGCTTTACACAAGCCTAGTGAAATCTTGACCTAAGCAATTCAAATAGCATACGCGTTCATTGTTATAACATCATTATGCAGATCTATTATATTATTTCTGGCTAGTTGCTGCCCAAGTTCAGCCTCCGCTCCTGTGGCCAGATGGACTCGATTTATAATGCACACAAATTGACATACAGAACTTAACAGTTATATTCGTTTATAATGGACGTACATACCTTTCACTCTGTAATTTCTAGCTAATTGGATTAATTGCATCGGGGTACATTATAACTGGTTGGCATATTTCGTTTAATGCGACAGTATGCTTTATTTAGAAATATCAGAATTATATAACAATAATAATGATTCATAAACAAATTCGTGAATTAATCCGAATTTCGGGATATGTTTTGCTAAAAATATATATTAACTCAATTATACAGTTTTCATGCTTTAAATGGATATCGAATTCAAAAGGCACTACAGCAAAATTATAGAGAATCAACAAACTGGCTGAAATTGAAATATACCATCACAACTAAAACAATTCAAATTCGGGAAGTTCTGCGATCAACGATTTCTGAGTTACAGTTTGCATATTTTTTATATACTCCAGCTATCAAAGCCTAAACACCCATCGGGTACCGTGGGGCTATAGGGGATACAGAGAAAAGGGGTGGGGACGCCAGACGGACTCTAGTGAGGGAACACGTGTGCATGCAGCATGCACACATTCTGGCTCCTTCTACGATACCACCTGGACCATGGACAATCACAACATCCATAGCCTAGAGAATAATTTCTCTTGGGACGGGATTCCAACCCTCGCAGCGCGCGGCGACTGATCAGGATCACTGCGGCCAACGCTGCTGCCTAAGCTAAGACTTTCAATAAAACTGATGTTTTTAGTTGCTTGGGCAATTATTTAAAAATAAAGTAGAACTGCCGTAGACACTTTAAACAGTGCTTTCGGAAAGTTCCCCTCCTCCACTATATTTTTACTCTAGGCATCGTAACCGATGGTAAAGAATGTCAAGAACCAAAATCCGCCAACGTTGATTCTTTACTGCGGCTGAAATATTCATTTTTAGAGCGTTAGTGAATTAAAAAAAAGCAGTATAAAAACCGGAATGTCCAACTGATAAGGCTGAAAATTTTTTCACTTGTTATTTACAGTAAGATAAATACATTCACCAACTTTTATTAAAATAAAACCATTTAAACTGGGTGTTCGGATTTTTATGTCACTTAGTATACTTTTTAACGCCATGTATGTTAATCATACTACCGCCATTATGTGAATCCTCAAAATTATCACAGCACCACCTACTAAGGCCCTACACTCTGTTGTCTCGCGATTCGCTCAAAATCAATGCAGTGGTCACTGAAATCACGCTGGGCCAAAAGCACCAATGGTTCGACCGATTGACAAACAGACCAGCGGTATGATTTTGCATGACACACACGTCCAAAAATCAAGAAATCTTGGCGGTACTCATTGGCTTTAAATATTACACTACAACTTTTACGGAGTTTAGTAGTTGACCACCATACTGACGTCAAAAAAAAGCTACAAAAATCTCCGTTCCGCGTTGAAACCTTATACAACACTATGTAACCAGCGCCTTGATAGTGTATTAGAAGCAGTCTGCACCGCCATTTTATGGCTCATCATAAAGATTTTACGACGTCTATAGGATTGCAATATGAATCAGTAATAGATACCTAGCGATACCGCTGAAATCGAAAAGACTATTACCGTGTAGCAATAGCATAATAAAATATCAAACGAACGTACAACTTGCATTCAATTCCTGGTAGTATGTAGTATGTAGGTATGTATTCCATTAAGGCACATAATGTCATAAGAAAAAGTGGCAGTAGTTACCACCTCGTAGATACAGGATCGGATTTGATTGCTGGTTGTAGAACGAATGCTAAAATAGTAAAATAAGTATTTTTTGTAGATATTTTGTGCTCCATACAAAACCTTGTTCGTAACGGGAAGTTGTTCAAGGAATGTTCAGCTCATAAGCCTTTTCTGACGTTTCGTGTCTTGACCCTATGAACACAAGGACAGGTGCCCAGATCGTTGCTCGCCAATTCTAATAAATTTGAGAAATAATTATATTTCGCCAAAAATGTGCACCCCTAACCTCCGCTCTTCAAGTCTTCAACAGGACAAAGGTATCCGTTTAGTCGTAGGTATGGGCTTGAAGCCTAAGACGATCCTGAGAGTTTTATTCACTCATTTCTCACTGTCTGTCATCTTTCTACAATCGTAATCTCAGAAACAGTTACACAGATGTTAATGAAATTCGGAGATGGATATAGTGTCGGAGGAGATATAAAAAAATACTTTGACACCCATTTGTGTGCTTTAAAAACAATACAAAATTCCATTGTATTTTGCCCTTTTTGAGTAACACCTATATAACGATTCTCAAAGATCATTTGTTTGTCAACAGTTCATTTTGTAGATCAGGTTAATGTGAAAATAGAAGTACCTATATGAATACGTAAGAAGTACAGAATCAATCTACTTGACGTTTTTACTTCACACGCCTACTTTCCAGGAAGTAATCTAATCGCGAAAAATTTCGAAAATGGGGTATCATGCTTGACGTTATATGACATGTACATCACAAAAAATCATGTCACTCATTTCCGTTGGTGTGTCAGTCGGTTTGTCGGTCTGTCCGCTAATCTTTGCTCCGCCTATAATAATAATAATAATAATAATAATAAATGGGCTTTATTTCGTACCTAAGTAAAAGTACAAAAAAGGCGAAGTGTCGCTAAGATTAGCATTTTTCAACTTAACCTTAACAAAAAAAATATATATATATAATAAAACATTCCACCAACAAAAATGTATCCATAATTCTCTATAATTACTAAGTAATTAACAACACAGAACAATTACAAGAAAGTCCATATTTCTAGCATTTTGTACTCATCATCAGACCTCGACTTGTAGTTTTAGTTTAAGACTCTTTTTAAAATTAAATAACGTATAGTTTTGGAATGTAACAGGCAGATCATTATATAATTTAATAGCATTGTAGCTGAATGATGTTTTGTAGACAGCCTTAGAATGTAAGGGTATCACTAACATATTCCTATTCCTTGTATTCAGTTGATTTATGTCACTACATCGTGTTAACTTATTATGCAAATATTGTGGTTATTTGGTAGCTAAGACCTTATGTGTGAGTGTCAATAAGTGAAGCTTTTGCATGCCTTTAATCTGCAGAATACCAAGTTCCTTAAATTTATGAGAAATATTATTTATCAAACTTTCGTATTTCGCAAGAAAATCTGACGCACGAATTCTGAATACGCTGTAATTTGCTTTGTTCACTATATGATAGAGCTGCGCCATATATACTGTCACAATAACTGATCTTTGATATAATTAATGTTTCACACAGTTTCAGCTTTACTGAAGTAGATATTATTTGCCTATGTGGATAAAACTGTTTCAAAATGCAGTATGATGCACTACATAACGAATTTACGTGTTTTTTGTATTTTAGTTCTGTGTCAATCCAGAGTCCCAGGTTTTTACACTCATTCATTATAGGAAGCAGGCAATCATAGATTTTAAGGTTAATTTCCGTTTCGATCAATGTTCCTTTGTTTTTTGAGCCGAAAACCATAACTGAAGATTTAGATAGATTAATTTTTAGGTTATGCGAGCACGAGATGTCTACTAGCCTGGTTGAGTCTTTGTTGAGCAATGCTTCTGCTATTTTAAAATCTTTGTGTTGAAAACTAAAATAAATTTGAGTATCATCAGCATAGTGATGGATTATGCAATTATGGAGAGGAACACCAAAACTTATAGCAGTTGACTGTGACATTTTGGAAGCTGTTAAGACCTTTTGATTTCTATTTGACAAATAGCAGCTTATCAAATTGACTGCAGCATCAGTAAAACCATAGTAAGACAGCGTAAGTAGCAGAAATTTAGGGTCTATCATATCGAAAGCTTTTGTGTAATCCAGCAGAACTAAACAAGTAATATTTCCTTGATCAAGGCCTCTTATAACATCATCAGTGACATTGGCTAGAGCAGTTGTTGTACTATGGTTTTCCCTGAATCCAGACTGCATTGATGGAACTATTTCATTACTGAAAATATACTGAGATATTTGTATCTTCATTTCCCGTTCCAAAAGCTCCGAAAATGCGGGAAGTAAGCTGACTGGTCTAAGTTGCGTTACAGACGTGGGAATCGCTACTTTAGGAATAGGTATGATGATAGCCTGCTTCCAAGCATCAGGGAAACAGGATGTTGATATTGCGTGATTGATTATAAATGTAATATGGTCTAAGAGCAAAGTGAAAATGTATTTTATCATAATGAGTGAGATTCCATCAGCCCCTACAGCACTAGTTTTAATAAATGAGAAACTCTTCGCAACAGATTCTTTTGCAACCTTTTGGAAACAGAATGACTTGGGAAACTTATTGTTTTGATATTTGTTCAGTAGTTCTAATTGCTTTTGTGTCTTGGTTATGATCGGAATATTTGAGAAATGTGAATTTATTTCATCTGCGTCATTGAAGCTATCTGGAAGAGTATTTATAGAGGACTTAATTATATTAAGTTTCCTAAGAGAACTCCATATTGCTTTACTGCTCCTCCCAGATAGGATATATTCCATATAAGCCTTTTTCTCTCTCCCCAAAGCAGCAGCAGCGTAATTACGGAGTTCTTTATAATAGTTCCAGGGGGCAGTTGACTTACTTCTTTTAAACCTTAGATACGCCTTATCTCTAGCTTTATTGATCATTTTAATATTGTATGTTAGCCAAGGAGCTGGTGGCTTAGTAACTCTAAGTGTTCTCATAGGTGCACAATTATCAAATAAATTTAGTATGTTGCTATTTAAAAAACATACCATGCCATTAACTCTATAACTTGGAAAGTACTGCTCAGTTTTAAATGGTGGTTTTACACAGTGCCACGCAAAAGCCTCGAAATTTTTGGAGGCTCCTGGTCATTTTCACAATTTTTTTTGTAGATATATCTCATTTTGTTGGCGGCAGTATTTTTATACGCGTCCAACCCCAGTAATTTTACGCACCTATCGGTATATATTTCACAGATCAAAGATATATATATATATATATATATATACAGGGTGACTTCGAAGTTGAGTCATTTATTTTAACAGTGAGTAGATCTGATCAAAAGAAATGTTTTTTTCCTTTACCATTTTCCTGGTAAAATTAAAGTAACAAAGTTATAGCCCTTTGGAAGTTTGAGTACCGCCCTGTCTCAATAACAATATTATGTGGTCGTGTTTGGCGACAATGGATATAATCCGCCGTATCGGTTCATCGCATCGGAAACAAAAAAGCGAAAGAATTTGGAACGATGTTTTTACAGGTATCTCATTCATTTGTATACAGTTAGTGTCAGTGAATAGTTGTATGTGTTGCGTGACTCAAACGAAATAAAAAATGGCACATGTTTATGCGGATCGGTTTCCCAATCGAGTGCAACCAACCCCTCGTGCCTTTGTTAATGTAGTACAACGGGCTTGTGAATCAGGTGACTTAAGACCTCACAGGGGACCTCACGATCAAATACAGGTCCGCACTGAAATACTTGTCGGGAGGATACTTTATAATACAAGGTAAAAATTTTTTTTTATTTTTTTTTTTATTTTTACACACATATTTTGGTTTATCTTCCTTCTACAATCATTATCTGAAAATTAATGACTCAACTTCAAAGTCACCCTGTATATATATATATTAGTTCTTTTAATTAACAGCTAAAGAAAAAGCTTATTTCAAAGTTTATCTTCTCTTATTTATTACTTACTTCTTAGTATTCATGATTACTTTTTATCGAGCTGCGTGAGTGTATATGTAAGATTTTCTAGCAAATTTATTATTTTGAACTCATCTCTTGGCATGATCGTTATATCTATTTCCATAGATACAGTTTGTCATCGTAATGTTCTAGGGTAAAATTTCGCTGGAATTTTGTTATCCCATTCAAAAAACATTGTATTCCACCTTCTACGACAATAACAATGCCTCACGTAGGAAATTGTACGTTATGATGAAAAAAATCCTTGCGCAGTGATAATTCGGTCGACTGAAGCAAGGCGAAATGGCAGCATAACTTGATACCACCAGAAAATATACCCAAACGATAACAGATGTCCGTAATTCAACTGCCAACTCCCACTGAGTAAGCAAATTGTTCCTAATTGTTTTACTACTCCCACTTAGGTGATGATTCTACAATTTATGGATTCGCGGCTCCCTAAATTGTTTTAGCAAGCGATTTGGCTGCGTGTCCACTTTGGAGTCTCCAGATTATAGTCCAGGAAACTTTTAGATTAGGTATCCTTAGCAACCTCATCTCCATCCGAAACTTGTTGATTGCATTCATTACCGTAATCTACCTAGCCAACCATATGTCTATTTCGACGTCCAAAAAGAAGACCGAAAGATAATAACGTCACCCAAGAGGCA
This sequence comes from Acanthoscelides obtectus, assembly GCA_963669975.1. Taxonomy (NCBI): domain Eukaryota; kingdom Metazoa; phylum Arthropoda; class Insecta; order Coleoptera; family Chrysomelidae; genus Acanthoscelides; species Acanthoscelides obtectus. Next base: position 187,496 of record CAVLJG010003214.1, on the reverse strand, counting down.
GTATCAAAACACAAAAATTTATTTAGTCATCTACTTTACAAAAGGCTGCAGTATTTAGTTCTGCTATTATCTCATAGATCGTGCTATATCACCAATCTCTAAGCCTAAAAGGGTTTGACGATCCTAACGCCATCTATGAGGTAATAGCGTAACCAAACACTGACTCTTTTCAAATTAATGGCTCAATACATTTTTGTGTTCTGCTAGTGTCTCATAGAAGGATTATTGGAAACTGGATCACAATACATAAAGGTTAATTAACGTTGATGTTAGAATATAAATGACAGGAGGAATTCTTCAGAGAGGAAGAAAAATCATCACCACTACCGTCTGCCACCGCGAACCTAAGTATGTGTGATTTGAAAAAGTCGCCACAAAAGCTTTCGTTTTTACACGACACCCTCATAGTCCAGAACAACGAATTCCATAAAGGCAATAGAATGCAACCGTTTCGATTTCTGGATGGACGTTAAACCTGAATGATACCTTATCAAGAGAAAGGCAGCTTGTTGTAAAATGATACCCTAGAAGACTGGTGAACAGTATGAGGCAAAGGAGCACTAAGAAGAAAGTAAATCAGTAGGAACAATATACCTACCTGTGTTACTGTACCTACTTAATAGAACATCATAACATTATCTGGTGCAAACTGAAGGACTTTCACGAAATACCACCTCTGGCAGGTTTTTGACAAAAAAGCTGTAAGAACGAACAACAGTACAGCAAGGGATGAACCTTCAGGTACCTTGCAAGTACGACACTATCGGGAGATCGGGGTATAAAATGTCCAAAAACAGTTAATGGAAACGTGCCAAAGTGCAAATCCTACAAAAAAATGCTCGAAGCAGTATTCCTGAATCATCTCTTTACCATTGTCTGCAAAGGAACAATAATAATAATAATAATAATAATAATAATAATAATAATAATGTTTATTGTCACAAAATACAAGTAAATATCAAATATTGTGCACAATAAACATAAAGCACCCAAAAAAAGTTTGCACTTGTGTTTGGGTTTGTACAAAATAAAAACTAATAGTACAGTGTATGAAAAAAAAAAGAAAAAACCCGTTAATACTGTATAATTTGGTGAATTATTATGGTAATGTCAGGAAAAATATCCAGAGAATTAGAACTGAAGTAAAAGTATGGATGTTAGTGTAAGTAAAATATTATTGATTTTGATAATGATTTTTCAGATCTACAATTTCGTGGATGGAGTACCTTGGTTGTTGTAAAATCCATTTTTTTAGTTGTTTTTTAAATGATTTATTTGATTTAATTACTTTTAATGACTCTGGTATGAAGTTATAGAATTTTGGTCCCAAGAAAAACAGAGATCGTTGTGTAATGGTTTTTGATGTTTGTGGAATACACATTGAATTTTGATTGAATCTTGTTGGGTAGTTATGAATGGTACGATTAAAGTATTTTGAATATTTGAAATAATGTATTAGACCACAATAAAAATAAATTTGTCTGCAATCTAATAGCTGAGCCTCCACATATAGAAAATCACTTGAATAAGTAATCTCCCTATGGAGGATCAATTTTAGAATTAATTTTTGGATGACCTCAACCTTTTTGTAATTATTCTTCATAACTCCCCCCCAAGCCAAAATTCCGTAAAGTAATAGAGGATAAACAAGAGCATAATATAGATTATATAGATATTTCTTATCTAGAATATCTCTGAAGTACCTGAATTTTGGAATAATACATCTCAGTCTCTTCACAAGGTACTCTGTATGGGTATCCCATTTTAAGTGTTTGTCCAAAATCACGCCTAAGTATTTTATTTTATCGGCTGACTGAATCTCTTTGAGACCACTGCTTGTATGAATTTCAAGATTTTTAAATTGCGGTGAGAGCCTGTCGTTACAAGAAAATGCTATATAGTGTGTTTTGTTGTAATTAATTGTCAAAGTTCTTTCCGAAAAGAAATTTATAAATGTTTTGAAATCATGTTCGATTGTGGTTTTTAGTGTATGCCACTGGTTGCTTTCATAGAGAATAGCTGTATCATCCGCAAAACCGATAACTTTACCTGTACTATTTATTTTGAACAAATCGTTGATAAATAGATTAAATAAAATGGGTCCTAATACTGAGTCTTGAGGTACACCGTGTGATATAATATGGGGTTCACTGAATGTGTTATTAATTTTGACGCACTGTGTTCGATTTGACAAATAATTTTCTATAAGTTTGTATGTTATTCCCCGGAAACCTAAGTTTTCTAAAGTTTTTAAAAGCGATTCATGAATAATAGAGTCGAATGCCTTTGCCAAGTCAACAAAAACAGAAGCAGTTGGTTTGCCAATATCGAGATTCGTGTATATTTTATTTGTTAATTTTACAATAGCATCTTGAGCAGATTTGCCTTCTTGAAAACCATATTGCTCTTCCGCTATTAAGTTATATTTTTTTGCAAATTCGGTGAATCGTTTTTTTAACACTTTTTCAAATATTTTAGAAAAATTTGTTAAGATGGAAATTGGTCGATAGTTGATGGGTTTTTCTCTTTCTCCAGATTTAAATAATGGCTTTACCATAGCGTGTTTTAAACATGAAGGGAATATTCCTTTATTCATACAAGAATTTATCAAATATGATAGTATGCCGCAGATGTTGCAATTTATTCTTTTGAGAGTATACGCTGTTATATTATCTAGACCTGGAGATTTTCTTAATTTCAACTCATTGATTATTGTCTTTATTTCATGCGTATCGGTCGGTTCCAGATATAATGAGTTATATAATCTGGTCTTACTATAATTTAATTTTTCCGCGTTTTTTATGGTTTCTGACAACCTTTTCCCGATTTTTGAAAAATATTCACAAAATTCATTTGCTATATCTACATCATTACTCACTAGTTCACCATTTTCTTTTTTAATTGTACTAATTTTGTTGTTTTGTTTTTTGCCTTGTATTTTATTGATAAATTGCCACATTTTGGATGAACAATTTTGTAGATTATCAAACTCGTCTTGGAGATATTTAATTTTAGCCTCTTTAATTATTTTTGTCAGTCTGTTTCGATATAATTTAAATTCATTCAAAAGTTTAACATCATAAGGGTATTTTTTGGTTTCCTTATATAATTCTATTTTTTTGTTGATAGAGGTAATAATCCCTTTTGATATCCATGCTTGTCTTTTTATTTGTGTTCGTGGAATCTTTACTGTTTTGGTGCATTCAGCAATATGGCCTTCAATGCTAGATATAAAAAGGACAAATGCATTTTCAATATTAGGTTCGTTATATACTACAATCCAATTTTCATTGAGTAAGTTGTTATTTAGTTTTTCATAATCAATGTAAATTTTTGTATTATTCACTGTCTTTTCAATTTTGGTTGATGTACTTTCAAGATCGATTTTGAGCAAAGTAGGAAAATGATCAGAAATATTGTATTTTAGAATGCAAACACTATATTGATTCTGACCATTAAAGAAGTTGTTCTAGAGGTCTTAAGGATTCAGCACATTCTTTTTGTTTTTACTTCACACGCCACTGGCGAACAAGTATTGTATTCGCGAAAAATCAAACAAATGAGATACGTTTTTTGGATGTTATATGACATGTACATAAGGAAAACCCACGAGACTAATTTCCGTCTCTTTGTCTGCCAGTCTCTCCTCTAATCCTTTTCGCGTCGATAACTTGGAAGGTACCGCTAGAATTTTGATGAAATTTTCAAACTTACTATGATGCCCAAGCAGTTTTTTAAAATCGGTTAAGTGGATTCAGAGTTAGGGGCATCAAGCGAAAAAGAAAAATCAGAATCCCTCAAACCCTGGTTTTAGCGTTTTAGATTCTCACGATAATTTTCGAAGTAATTTTGGTATGGATAATAAACCAGAGGTTAGAGTTATTCGGAAGATGAGGGATGGCATATTTCAATAATTTCGTGGAGCAAGAATACTACACGCTTCTAGCTGTGGTAGTTATACGCACCCATTTGACATATTTCCGCATCAGAAATTGCTTCGTACATTTACCCTTAAAACTTAAATAATCGAGAAATATTTAAAACACAGGAGTATGAATATACCTGCCCTGCGATCCGAACTATAGGTGGTTGCCGTGAGGCCGTGGCTGACGAGCGGCGAAGTCAGTCATAGCAGCGTTGTCAGATGGTTGGTTCTGTCAGTTAATCAGAGAAAACATTTTCTAGATGTCAACCTTGTGAAATAGTGGGGGAGTGTTGACTAATTGTATGGGTCCATTTGACTGACCTGATTCATTTAATTTTTTGTTATACGTCTCCGTAGCCAACAATTTTTCTCAGACATACTAAATTAGGCCGAACTTAATCTTTTATGTACTGATGACAGTGTTGCATGGGAAGTGCGCCATTTTTGGCTGCCATCTTTTGCTTACAACTCCTCGAAAAATCTTAAACACAAGTCGCTGTTGTCAAATATACCTGTACGCGCCACTTCATTCAACTTGACTGAACCAAATAACAACTTGATAAGTCGAGTAGATGGCACTAAACAGCATGCGATTACTGTAAACGAATTATCCGATTTGCAAGCATATCATCTTGATTATCAAATCAACGAAATGTAAATTCGCCAATTTCTGCAATCCTGCTGCCGCGAATAGCGAATCCAGCAAAATAGAGAAGGTCCAATTAAAGGCGAACGCACTGCCATCTAAATCCACCGTCGTCGCCGCTCCGGCTTCACATCCGGATTCACCGGAATCCGGAATGATCCGTGGCGGTTGCACAGTGCATGCGGAATGGTTACCGCGACCTGCACGTGAATAAAGCGTGATTTAATCGCTACCACTGACATAGACTTTCGTCTTCTTCAAAACGGTTTAATTCTGTTTGAAGAGGCGGTAGCATTTTTTTAATTGTGATGTGACTTTCACCTCAGAATTTGAGATTCTTGGCTGGAAAATTGCACGCTGTGAACGGTTATCAAAGCTAGATTTTATGGTTTCTTAAGAATGTTTCCTCTAATTTCTCCTGTTATAGTAGAGGCTTCACAATCTGGGAAATGTTTTTCTTTCCGTTTCTTAACCTCAATTTTGCGTCATTTTCATATTTGTCTCTTCCATGATCCAAAAGCCTACTGCTGTTCCGTCCAACTTGATGTCCGGAAGCCTGGGGTTCCGTGGCCAACATTCGAGAAACTGTTTCTAATTTTAAATCTTCTAATCGATTAGTCGCATCACTTTTATAACCTACGTGGATCCGGGAGATTGGTCGCTGATGTTTTTTCCAACGGACGTGAGCCTCGGCTCGTAAATCCGGTGTAATATTTATTTGAGTGTATTGTTATATTTTTTCTAGCTACCTACAGGCTTTGTAATAACATTTCAGGTTATCCTCATTAAATTCATTTAATCACATTTTGGGCAGTCTCACGGATTGGCGATCTGTTTAACGCACCCCCACCCGGCGAAAAATTCTTAAACCCCACGTCATAATCCACGACCTCCTGAGAGAAAATTTATGCAATGGGGCACCCGCTTCGGAACTGTAACACCCCTCTTTCTAAATCGTGACATGCTTCTATACGATTATCTCAATAGCTTTGTTCCAGCAAAATGTTCATGTTCAGGACATATATTTTTCGCGCAACATCCAATGACATGATTCGTACAAGAACTAGTGCCAATCCTGATTGAACGATCTTTCTAGTTTTGATAAACGGTAATTTTATCACAGGGTTTGTTGCTGCGATTTCATTTTGCTTTGCTTTTAACATTTACGGAACAACTCCAGTTTCTTGACGGTACATCATAATGAAAACTTCACAGTACAGTACAAATATACATACATCAGTTATTCTCATTCTGATTCAAAGTTTTGATGGAAACCAAACAGGCATAAACGCATACAGAAAACAAAACAGCCAAAATCTTCCCTCCATCCATTAACCCGACTTTTGACTTCCAACGCGCATCCGGTATCATCACTTTTTCAGTAAAACGTGGCATTACTTTTAGAGTATAAAACAGATCGAAAATTTTCAGAGTAGATTAATAATAATAATAAATGCCTTTATTTTTACCTGGTATCAATTACTGTGCTTCCATGCTAGGGCTACATGTACTCGTATACTATTTTGAAAAAAGTATATATTCTATGACAGAACTACAAAAAAGAAAGGAAAAAGTACTCACCATAAAGTAAAATAAGTGCTAACACATTGGAAAAATTATTAATATACAGGGTGTAAACGTTATGATAGTCATTATTTAAATGGGTGATAGAGGAGGTTAAAAGAAACAAAAAGTTTCATATAACATGGGGGTCAAAACGGCATTTTTCAGAGAAAAACGACTTTAAATTAAAATAAAATCTGACAACGCCGCAATGCCAGACGCAACTTACGACGGAACGCAGTGTGAATAAAGATGGAGTTTGTTATTTTTGGCTCTTAGCTTTTATTTCATTATTTGATAATGTACTCGTAAAATGCAAACTATTAAAAAAACGGACTTAGAACTAACTATCTCAGCGCTTCACCTGGTCTGTGAAAGTTTATTGAACGTATTAAAAAAATCCACTTATAAATAGGATAAATAGGGAACACAATTTTGATACATACATTAATTTTCATTTTGAAACCCACACTGCACTTTTTTTGTACTCAAAGAAGGTGTTCAAAATGTCGTCCTCCACTTTCCACACAAGCTTCATCACGACGAACTCAGTTTCTTCTTACGCTAGGTCCTCGAAGTTGTCCATTTATTATTTCAGCCGCATTAAAAAATTGTTCGCGAAGTTGTGCTTCAGTTGTTATTGGACCAGCCCCATTAACCATCCCTTTAAGTTCCCCCCAATACCAGAAATCCATCGGATTGAGGTCAGGAGATCTTGCTGGACATTTTCGAGGATCAGGAGCATTTCGACCGATCCAGCGATTTGGTGGCCCGCCATGAAGAAACCACAAATTCTGTCTCCGTTGTAATGGCATGTTGTCTAAGGTCTGTTCCAAAAGTTCTGGTAGGTTATTGGCTAGAAAGCTAAGGTGTCCGTCTCCTGACAACTTTGGGGGTAACTCGTAGGGCCAATTACCTGATCGTCAAGAATACCCGCCCAAATATTTATTTTAAAACGTTGTTGGAAATGACCGTCACGAATGGTATGACGATTTTCTTGGGCCCAGGTGTGAGTATTATGGAAATTTAATATCCGGTCTCGCGTAAAAGTACATTCGTCCATGGCTAGAGTGTTTTAAAAAAATCCGGATTTTCAATGTGTTTGTGCAAAAACCACTGACAGAATGTTAGTTTGCCAGGATAGTCTTCTGGTAACAAGGCCTGCACTCGTTGTACATAGTAGGGATAAAGCAAGTTTTCCCGTAGGATTCTATGGACTATGGTATGCGATAGTCCTACGTGGCAGCCAATTCCCGAGTGCTGATATCTGCATTGATTTCCACGATATTTAAAATTTGTTCCTCCTGCTCTACAGTAACCTGTCTTTCACGAGTGCGAACATTAGTGGGCTGAACACTTTCTGTCCTTGTGAGCTGCAAGATTTGAATTCTGACACCGTAAACTAACATCATGTCGGCGAACTCTTGATTCGAGAACATTGTAAATAAACCCGACGACGTACACGAACAAAAACAAAACAATGTACTAACCACTGTTACCGTCTGCAATCGATTGCCGGTTCGATAAGAGTGATGAAAAACCGTCGCGCTGTTGTCATGTGTGGTTTGAATATTCAATTTAATGAAACTTACTTACGGACTACAAATTTTCGCTTGACTTAGAAAAGCTTGATGTCATTTATTTGTTAATTGCCCAATTTAAAAACGTTTTAGATTAGATTATAGAAATTAGTAAGATTGTGGTGATTGTGGTCGATATAAAGCACAACTGAACTTTTTGACCTGTTTTGACCCCCCCCCCTTCCCCTATTACCCATTTCAATAATGACTATCATAACGTTTACACCCTGTATAGTCACAGACATCTAATCGAATAAAATTAAACAATATCAGTGGCTAATATCAAATCATTGATTCTAGGTTTGAAAGCACTGAGAGACTTGGTTTTAAGATTAGGATTCCTCCTGGTGTATAAATTAGATGCTAGATATTTGTTTGGGAGCATCTAAAGTGTGACCCACAAACTTCGAATTAATATCATGGATGTCAGTTCTCAAATATATATTTTCATGCAAGTAAAGTGGCTGTTTTCTCAGTAAGTCCGAATGAGCCAAACAGATACGTCCATATTTGTCTCATCGTAAGCCAACGAATACGTTTAATATAAGAATGTGTTCTTTTAAATCTACTTAGACCGTGAATATACCTCATCCAACAGTTATGCAGCTTTATGTATTCATTGGGCCTTCGTTTGAGTCAAACAGGGACCATACATAGAGTCAGCATATTCAATCTTGCTCACTATAAGGGATTTAGTTTAATTTTGATATACTTAGACAACGCATTTCTGAAATTATAACTTGTCAATTTTTGCAAATGATGCTTGAACAGTCTTAGTTACAAGTTCATGAAATGTAAGGTGCTCGTCAAGGAAAACTCCAAGACTGCGAACGTTTTTCTTATTAATAAGTTCCTCGCCATTCAGGTACAGTTTCACTGCCTCATCACTAAAGTTACTATAGTCGAAATCACGAAAGATGACTATTACGTCATCATTTTAGTCTGTAGTAAAGACATACGACAGCGATTTGTGAATATACTTAATAAAGTTTCTGATATGTTAGACAGAGACAAACAGAGCTTGATTGTCTAAACAAACTGTATTGCTAATTTGCATGTATGCGACAAAGATAGACGATGTTTTCATGTTGCATGATCGATCATATTTGAAAGATGAATAGTTAGGTTATGTTAAAGCAGGTTGTGTTGTTTTCGAGTAATACTTTGGTCTTTGGTGTTCCTGTCTTAAGGTATTCTACTCATAACTGTTTTTTTCAAAACGAAAACTCCGCACTATATTTATTATTAATGTATCACTCAAAACCATGAAATAAAATGAAAATAAAAATAATCAGTGAAATAACCTAACTTCGCAATCATAATATAAATTTGTTGTCATTATGTTTCGGACTTGTGACTTACGTCCATTGATTACTTCAGTACAATTTATGGTATGACGTAACAGTCATCTTTCGTGATTTTGACTATATGAGAGAACGTTATAATTGCCGATCTTTTCGGATTTACCCACAGACGATAATTATGAAACTAGATAGCAATGTTGTTAAGATCATGTGAAAGTGAAAATTTGTGGATTAAGATATTGACTTGAAATTTTGTACATGTAGTAGTGAGATCATGAAAAGTTTGTGCCTGGAACTGTACCAGTGACAGAAAAAGACAGAAGAAAAATGAAATCCTTTCATTTTTGAATAAGGTATCCAATTTCACATGAATCATCTCTCCTGAGAAACTTTTGTCACACCACTTGACTGTTTGAGATAAAATCCGTATAAAACAACTTCAACCGCCACGCATATACAGGTGACCATAAATAAAACATCATACATAGGACCGCATTTTTAGGGGAATGGGGAATGGACTAAAATTTGGTATCTGGACTAAGTATTATCCACGTTAAAAAATCTTTACTAAAAATTAACGTTTACTAGTACCGGAGATACAGGAGGTTAGTGGCATTATTGTTTCAAATAAAAATGATACGCCACTGTTTTTTTTTCGAAACGCGCAATTTTTTAATTATAGCTTCAGTTTGCTACAAATAATTCCTCTTGTATTTTTCCTAGAGTGCACACTGTTCTCGTAAAAGTAAAAATAAAACAAATTAGATCATTCATTCATCAATTAGTTTCAAAATAAAAGAGAATGCCTTGATACCAACTTGCCGTTTCTTGGGAGACAGTTTATCAACGTTATGTGTTATACTATGCCGCATTTGTATCCGTTAGAACGGTGGTCTTTTTAAACATTTATTGAAATGAAGCTTGATTATCCAATTTGTTTTTTTATTTTTACGAAAACAATGCACTCTAGGGAAACGACACGAGTAATCATTTGTAGCAAATTGAAGGTGAAATTCGAAAAATTGCGCGTTTAAAAAAACAGTTGCGTACTATTTTTATTTGGAAAAATAATGCCACTAATCCCCTGTATCTCTGCCACTAGTCCACGTTAATTTTAAGTAAAGGTTTTTTAATGTGGACAATACTTGGGTAAATCAACATACCATATTTTTTTTTCATTCAAATTGACGGTTTTGAAGATATTAAAAAAAATGTTTTTTTTAACTTCAAAAACCTGTATCCTTTTTTGGTCACGACATCACCCTAAATTTATAATCGCTATGATACGATCGCCATACTTGTGTATTCGCTTGTCGCTAGCCCGCTAGTTGCCGTTTAACGCCACCTTTTTAGGATTATCACAACGACCTAAAGTCTGTATCTTACACACCAGGCTATACAAGCTACGAATGGCCTCTGTTGGTGCCAGCTCTGAAGCAGATGCCACACAGGTCAGAGTCACAGCACAGGTACCTTGACGTTTAGGCAACACGCAGCTACAACAGGTTGCAGTTACGTAATAAGAGTGCCATTTAACTTTGCAAATACGTTAAAGTTATTGAGGCTAGTCATTGGAAATTGTATGCAGTACATTAAGAGAATAATCCTGTCACCATAGTCTTATTTGAACAATGTTCATGTTTGTTCAGTGACGTAGAAATTTACAACATTCTGTATCTCAGTAATGAGGATTTTCAAGACATATACAGGGTGACTTCGAAGTTGAGTCATTTATTTTAACACTGAGTAGATCTGATCAAAAGAAATGTTTTTTTCCTTTAACATTTTTCTGGTAAAATTAAAGTAATAAAGTTATAGCCCTTTAGAAGTTTGAGTACCGCCCTGTCTCAATAATAATATTATGTGCTCGTGTTTGGCAACAACGGATATAATCCGCCTTATCGGTTCATCGCATCGGAAACAAAAAAGCGATAGAATTTGAAGCGCTTATTTTTACTACAATTTTATTCAGTTGTATTCAGTCAATGTGTCAGTCTATAACGCGTGAGTGAATAGTGGTGTTTGTTGCGTGGCTCAAACGAAATAAAAAACGGCCCATGTTTACGAAAATGCTGAACTTGTGGACATGATTCTTATTTACGGGGGGGAGTCTTTACAAAATGCTGCCGCGGCATCACGGATTTATGCGGATCGGTTTCCCAATGGAGTGCAACCAACCCCTCGTGTCTTTGTTAATGTAGTACAAAGGGCTCGTGAATCAGGTGACTTAAGACCTCACAGGGGAGAGCATGCCGGTGCTATAAGACCGCACGATCAAATACAGGTCCGCACTGAAATACTTGTCGGGAGGATAGTTTATAAAACAAGGTAACATTTTTTTTTAATTTTTTTTTATTTTTACACACATATTTTGGTTTATCTTCCTTCTACAATCATTATCTGAAAATGAATGACTCAACTTCAAAGTCACCTTGTATATCTCTCTGCTATTTTTGGGCGTAATTTATACCCTACAAATATTGGCCACGTTTTTCTGGAACACGTCGTATAGCATGTAAAAGAAAATACGTATTTTCATCAAAACACCGACCCCTAGGATTATCCGCGCACTTCAATTATCTCTTTCGAACAAAAAAGTCAGCTGCAGCAACCGGAGTAAAAATTGACGTGGTTCATTCGAATTCCGGGCGGAAGTCCGGTAGGCGGTTAACACGCACGACACGACACGTCCGGGTCCGGACTGGTCGGTGGACAAAAATTGAGGCGGTTCGGTTGGCCGCTTTCTGAAAAACCTAAATGGACCGAGTGTCTCCCGATGTCAAGTTCGATAAAAATGTCGGTCAGGATTAATTCGAACGGGAAGGTACATTGTACGGAAGAACTGGACAAATTGAGTTATTGACAGCCAGGGGCGTAGTCACTTGCATTACTCTGGCTGGCTCATGTCACAGCCTATAATATTGTCGATTATCAACGTTATAAAATGTTGCAACAGCACGTTGGGATCAACATAATTGTTATCAATTGATGTAAACTTTATTACTCGTATATGTTGAAGGTCTATTAGCTCTTCCTTATTCATGTCATGGTTACGTTACAATGCTATACAAAATTAATAAATAGAATACCTTTGATATCCCAAACAACAAATACCTATTGTCACTGGTAAAGTGCACTGTTGTCACCAATAAGAGCCATGTTATAACGTAGACGTTTTTTCGTCAAGTGTGTTTGGCGAGGTTTTCTTTGTATTCTCTGTTCCTGGCTTGAACGGTGACCTACGTTGGAAGCATGAGAAGGATAGGCTAAATTCTCAAACGATGCTTGGGGCAATATATTATATGAAATCGAACCAGGACCAAATTGAATCCCTTCACACATTATTTACGAGCAAAGCATGTTGCAGGTCAGTACTTGCAGTTTTCTATCAAATAAATAGCGAGTACTGTTTGGTTTGTTATTCCTAACGTTGTAAATAAGCCTTTGAGAAAACATTCATTTGGAAGTGATTCTAGTTTATGTAGTACTTTTTAAACCGACCGGCATAAAAAGCTTTCTGAGGTCAACCGAATTCATTTGCTTGATTTCATCCAACTCATCGTTTGTTGGAAGTGCTGGATATACGAGCCCCTTCCCACTTCAGTTGGCCCAACTATTGAAATCTTAGTTTTTTTCTTATCAAACACAAATAATAAAAATGTAGCAGGATGTTATAGGTTTAAAATATTAACAATGAATATTTTGATAATATATAGTAGAAAACACCAACTTTATCACTCCCTAATCAAATTTGCAGCATAAAAATAACACATGTTGCAATTACAGCATATCAACCTATTTTAATTTCAATGCCAAATAAGTCTATAACGCATAGGTGGCTGTGAAAAATAACTGTTTTTATTAATCACAGCTGTCAGAATACGTTCAAAATAGTTTTGGGTAGTTAAGGTTTTCAAAATGGGTAGAGGAAAGGTTATTAGTGAGAAAATTCGGTTACTGATAATTAAATTTCATAATTCTGGGAAATCAAACTCAGAAATTGCAACTTTGTTAGACTTATCGCGGTACAGTGTGAGAAATATTGTTAGAAGATATAACGTAACTGGTTCAGTTAATATTAAGCCACGATATGTGAAAAAAAGTAATATCACAAATGCCGACCGAAGAGCATTAAGAAGAATAATCGGGAAAAACAGGCGTGCCAATTATTTACAATTAAGTGCTCTGTGGAGTGACGCTGTTGGAAGGAGAATTTCGAGGTCCAGAATCGCTTTTACCAGTGATGGAAGAATGTTTGACATCTGGCCAAGATTTTGTGTTTCAGCAAGATGGTGCAGCGTGCCAAAATAATCTACCACTTTTGAAATGGGTTTCTAGCAGTCCAGATCTGTCACCTATTGAAACTTTGTGGCACGAGATGAAAAAGGTTCTACGACAACATCCTGCTCGTACAATCACCGAGCTGAGACAAAAGCTTCAAGAAATATGGGATTGTTTTACACCAAATTTTTGCCAAAACTTGACTAATACTACGCCCCAAAGAATTTCAGCCGTAATAAAAAATAAAGGTGATGTTACCCAATGGTAATCTTTCAATTGTTGCTTTGTTAACTTCGCGCATTTATTCGCACATTGTTTATTTGTTCAGATATTCTATTAGTTATAGGTCTAAGTGATTTCAAATATGTATTTTTCACGACTAGAGTAAATAGTTTTGTCAAGTTTAGTTTATGAAGGCATATTTTGCTACAAATCTTGAAGTGGGCGAACTGAAGTGGGAAGGGGCTCGTACTGTGTAGTGTTCAGTTTATTAGCCAGATGAGGCCGGTGTCATAGATATGTATAGTAAAACACTCTTCAACTGATATCTCATGAAATGATACGCCCAACTCAAGACTACAGTAATATAGGCAAGTCCACGAATAACTAAAATTCACAAACATACTATTTCTGGCTATGATGTAATAATCCGCAAATCACACGTTTGACAATAGTTGGTTTGTCATTTAGCTTTGGATAAAATGTTTATATAAATGTAAACCCTCTACCGACCATTTAGCAGAATTTTGTCACCTGGCTACGACGTATAACATGCATACAATGCAACAACTTCTCGTTGTGCATGACTGTGTAATTGACGTACAATATATATTAGCCGGGCATCCCTATCGGTTGATAACCTGATGTGTTCTTTGTTTTCCTGACGCCCTTTGTTTTCGGGAACAAAACGCGCGAAAAGCCGTACAAAAATAATTTATTCGGAAGCAGACTAATCCCATGAAAAATTGATTCCATGTCTCATATATCAGGTGATTGATTTTTATGTTCGATAATCCCTTTGCTTGCAGATGATAGTTGGTACACGAAAAGTCATAAATCGTATTGATATCTACGTCGTACAGCATGGACACACTAACATCTACACAGAAAAATTTTCCATGCCTCCCCATTCTGCCACAACTTATTGTCTATTTGGTTTTTCAATTGCTTCAGCTATCTCTTAACCTCTCTCCTTCTTTCTTTTAAATCATGGTTTTCATTCCCACCCTCTTTGGGGTGGTCTACCAAATATTTTGCCACATAGTCCTACCACATCAATTATGTTTCTATGTTTCTGTGAGTTTTTGTGCGTCAATCCTCTACATTTCTTCATTTTTGCTTAGACTAAAATGGACCTTCAACTTCCAAAACACCATTTACAGTGAGGTTGAGGCTACTTAATCACAGATGACTGTGGTTCCTATAAAATTGGAAATATCTGTTTTTAATATACTTTGTTACTGTGTTAATCCAACGCAACGCGCTGGTGCCCAAATCAAAAAATCTTTCTTTAACTTGATATTTTTCAAACTCTTGAAAGTATCATCAAGCGTTGTTTCCTGGGTATGTAGCACACGCTGCCCCACCAAACCACCTGCTTTTTTGAATGAAAACATCGAATCACCTACGATTAAGATAACTGTTCCTCATTTATGCGTAAAAGCGATAAGTCAGACCGATGTGGTATTTATCCCGGCAAAACCACCACTTCGTTAGGAGCAGAACCCAGGAGGGTTGACAAGGCGACATAAGCACGCGGCCACATATTACGCCGGTTGGGTAGGTGACAGGTGTACCTCTCTCGTGTGTCCGCGACGCCACAGATTTATGGCGACCATTACTCCACGAGGATATAACGTCATTTCCATTACGTCCGAACGGACGATGGTCGACAACCAGGGATCGGCCAGTGTTGCCAAATGCATTGAAAACATCATGAATTTCCAAAATGTATTGAAAATATGCCATTTCAGAGAGATTGATCGCTATAATTAGGCAAGCCTGCTCTCGGTGAATGCCACCTATGAAAATGAAACAACAATGCACTGCGATGTTTCCTTTCGGACAGCTTAGGCCATAGAAACGAGTAATGGTCGTCGATAGTGCCATCGCTGAAGCAGTTATTACATTAAATTCAAAAATACTACACCGATATCACATAACACTTGATATTTAGGCTGTTTACCCCTAACATAGAACTTTACTCGATGCGCTTTCTATGATTAAGATCAGATTTATTAGCGATATGGCTTTCCTGTGGAGTCTAAGTAAATCTTCTGTGAATGCAAGCTTCCGTTTTTTTAACAACCTGCTGCCCCAAGCTGTTTTGTGCATGCCTAACTTTAGCACAAAAAACTGTCAACCTATTAGGCAATGTGCAGCAATTTTTCGGGATCGAGTGACGTGCAACTTTCCACCTGTTTTGCACACACCCGTATGGCCGCTTTTTGAACATAAGGTGTCTTATAATACACTATGTTCCTCTTCTAAGTACTGCAGCGGATTGTGGGTGTATGTAATGTGTCCACAGGATGAAGACTCCTGCAACAGATATGAATCATAGGTCAGGATGTGAGATACTGTATTGCAAAATTGTGTTTCGGTAAGTATCTCACAGTTTTCAAAAAGAGAGAATGAGTGTCCATTAAAATTCAGAACTTAAATTAATTTTCCTATAAGTTTGTCACCATTTCAGGAAAATAATGCTGTTGGTGAAAAAAAGTATTTTAAAGCAAATCGTGAACTGAACGCTGGACAATTTTACAAGAAAAATTCGAATGTTGGAGTTACCATGAGACTTACTGAAACAAAATGTTACCATATAGTAATTCATGACGTGATCTATTTGCAGCTGCAGGATTCTCCTTCATACATGGTACCAACTCTGTTGTATGGTGTTTCTTTTATCAGAAGTACTGTTTTTGTTGATATGGGTGTAATTTTGACAGTTCAACAAAGAATTTTGGCAACCTTGGTCTAGGCGCCTATAGGCGATATTTTGATTACGCACGAGCACACTATACATACGTATATTTTTTATAAATAGTTTTTTGTTGCATTCATGAGTTTTCTCTATATACAGGGTGTTCCATAATTATTGCGACAAAATGATAGGGGTTGTAGAGGGCATCAAAATGAACAATTTTTCCTTATAAACCCCTGTTCGGAAATATGCCGTTTGGGCTGCAGCAAAAAAAAAAGATCAGTTTCTTGAAACAGCTTACCTACAGTAATTGCTCAAAGTGTCCTCCACCTTGCTCAATACACAGCTGTGCACGATTGTTCAATGATCGGCGAACTCTGTGGCATACCCCCGGTATGTCCTGAACATGTGCGGACGCGGCCATCACTCTTCCCAGTAGCTCTTGTTGGTTGGGAACAGGAGTTTCGTACACTAAAGCTTTCAGATAGCTCCAGATAAAATAATCCAGTGGGGTCAGGTCAAGTGACCGCGCAGGCCAAGGCACAGGGCCACCTCGGCCTATCCACCTATTTGGAAATTTGTCGTCCAAATACTGCCGCACTTGTAAAGAAAAGTGGGCTGGACCGCCATGGTGTTGAAACCACATGTTGGCTCTTATATTCAGTGGCACATTTTCTAATAGTTCCGGTAGCACATGCTGTAAGGATCGACCATAAGCATGCCCATCCAAACGTGGTGGAAGCAGATATGGCCCGATGATATGCTCGTCCACAATGCCGCACCAGATGTTAATTGAAAACTGATGTTGGTCTCTATGGATGGCTATGGCATGAGGGTTTTCTTCATCCCAAATGTGACTGTTACGGCTATTAAAATAACCGTCCTTTGTAAAACAGGACTCGTCAGTGAACAAAACGTAGCGACCAAAGTTTGGTTGCCTCAACTCCTGCTGCAGCCACCAACGACAAAAACGTCGACGCGGCAGATAGTCTGCTGGACCCATGGCTTGGACTTTTAAAAGGTGGTACGGGTGTACGATAACAAAAATGTAAACACAGCAGGCTTTTTTTACAAACCGGCGAGACCATGAAATGTGCTAGACGAACATTTTGCAGCTGGTGAATTTTTTGTTTCTCCTATGAGCTCTTAAGGTAAAATTAACTGTAGTGCTCAAACGGCATATTTACGAACAGGGGTTTATAAGGCAAAATTGCATATTTTTATGCCCTCTACAACCCCTATCATTTTGTCGCAATAATTATGGAACACCCTGTATATTCCATGCCGTAATACAACCCTAAAAATATATTTTCATTATTTTAAGGGATATTCATGTAGGGATCGATAGATTCCAGTTTCTCATGGTAATCAATTTGTTTTGAAGGATATAATAATCAACGCGAAATACTTCTTATTTATTTATCTATTGCTATCTGCCATGTATTAGTAGTTATCTAATTATAGTATCCAATTTTCCATACCATTCTTTAACTTTTTGCCTCTTGAAAGTTGATTAAATTAAACTATAATGCTATCTAAAACTTTTGTGCTGGTACCCAAGAACTAAATGGCGATTTTGGTATTAATTATGTATCGCAAACGTGGTATGCTAAAAAGATAAAAATAAATGTTTTGTGAAGTCAAGATTTATGCATTTAAATCTAGAATAAGTGAATCGGTATCTGGATATATTAGATGATATGAGTTTGCAAAGGGCTTCTATACGCTCCTATATGCTTTCTAGACTATTTTAGGTGGCGACTTTTAAAACTTTAATGCAGAAACATGTAACTATTTTTTTTAGATTTAAACTTTATAAATACTGACGTTGGATCTGAAGTGAACTATTATAACAGTTTTGTTTTTGGTACAGAATATCCACATTACACTTGTGTGTGCAGTAATTTAAGTGAGGCTTTATTTTGTTGTCTGCAACATTTTCTGTGAAAGATATAAGGTGTCCATAGGATGAAGATTCCTGCAACAGATATGAGAACCATAGGTCAGGACGTGAGACATATTGCATTGCAAAACTTGGTTTTGGTAAATGCCTCATGTTCCAATTCAAAAAGTGAGAATGAGTTCCCATTAAAATTCAGAACTAATTTTCCTTTGTTTGTCGCCATTTCAGGAAAATAATGCTGTTTGGTGAAATACCCAATTTAAAGTATTTTAAAGCAAACCGCTAGTAAATTTTTCAAGCAAAAATTGAATCTTGGAGTAATCTTGAGACTTAATAAAACAAAATATACAATAGGTCATGACGTCATCTATTTGCAGCTGCAGGATTCTCCTTTATAGATGATACCAACTCTGTTGTGTTTCTTCAATCAGAACAAACTTTGTTATTTTTGTTGATAGGGGTGTAATTTTGTCAGTTCAACAAGGAATTTCGGCAACCTTGGACTAGGCGTGTAGTCCTGTAGGCGATATTTTGATTGAGCACGAGCACGCTATATTAGAGGATGAATAATTTGACGGATGTTCGAAAATGTAAGCGCTCGCCGGGTTAACTGGAAGATTGAATACGGGCTATTTATGAAGCTGTATGCTGAATGTGTCGTGATGCTATTAGAGAAAAGTAACTGCTACGCTTTTGTCATTCCACTGTGATATTTCTGTATCTTTATTCACAAGTGTCATGATTCGTAGGTAGCAGAATATGCACATATTAATCTATACAAACCTATATGAAGCAAATATGATTTGAGTGGTCTGTGTGATCCCAAAGTATTTTCTTGGAAGTTTTTAAACACTACGAGTCATATCTAGTATCAGTGTTTCTATACAATTTTCATCATTATTATTATATTCATACGTGTGAATCGGTATCGGTATATAGCAAGCTACGGTTTTATGTAAGAAGTACATTTAATAAAGGACGCCGATTTCACATATTTTAAGAACAAAATTTGTTCCACAGTTTTTTAATAACTATGGAATTATTAGGTGATGAACATTTTGGGAGATAATTTCTAAGAACGCGGCATCGGGACTATCTTTGAAATCAAGTATCAGATTTTGAGGTATCGCTTTTTTTTATATCGAAACAGCCGCGCAGGCAGAAGCCTAAATGCCGGAACACCGCGGCTGCTATGATGATCCCAAGGAAATTTTGTTAATACGATTTTTGAACTGCCTAAGGTTAGTAGAACTGGGAAAAGCTTCCTCCCGTAGATTGTTCCACAATCTAGACACCCTCGGGACAAAGGAGCGGTCGTATCGGCCAGTTCTGGATGTACGAAGTTTGACACGGTTAGGATGGGATGCCGAAGTCAGGCGGGTCTGTCTGGCAGGCACATCGCGCGGCGGCATCATAGAAGAGAGCTCTGAGGAGCAAAGCCCGTTGGTGTAGCGATAGAAAAGAGCTAGATCGCCGACGGCCCGCCGGTGCGAAAGAGTCCCGAGACTGTCTGTTAGAGAAGAGTCATCGATCAGTCGGACCGCTCTCCTCTGGACAGCATCGAGCATGGACAATGTAGTCGGGGCGGCAGCACCCCAAATGTGTGAGCAATACTCGAGGCTAGGCCTTATCTGGGCCTTGTATAGAGTGAGAAGGTCATGCGGAGAAAAGTACTTCTTAGCTCTAAACAAATGACCTAGCTTTTTCCCAGCAGCTGCAGCTATTGAAGAGATGTGTTCGTACCAGATCAGGTCCTCGGTGATCTGGACTCCGACCAGCCGAAATGAATGGCTCTTTGGTAGAACTCGACCGTCCATCGAAACTGTATGAGCGCTATAACGCTTTTTGTTCGTCAAAGTACAGTACTGTGTTTTGAAAGCATTGAACTGTACAAGATTGTTGCGTTCCCAAGCAGTGATAGCCTCCAGGTCTCTTGTCAGAGAAGAAGTCGTCGCTAATCTTCTTTTTTCCAGCTCAGCAGCAGATATCGGCTTGTCACTCTGAATTCCTGCATGTAGAGTGCTGTCATCAGCGAAGCTGTGGATTGGGTTGATCGTGCAGGAGAGGAGGTCGTTGATATGTAAGAGAAATAGTGTTGGAGCCAAGACCGATCCGTGGGGAACACCCGCGTTGACGTTGTGGGATGAAGAGAAGAATCCGTCAATTACGACGGATATCTTGCGGCCAGAGATAAAGTCAGCCACCCATCTGCAAAGGTTTTCTGGGAGGCCGTAGGATGGAAGTTTGCTTAAGAGGGCAGCGTGCCACAGCTGATCGAACGCTTTCGCGATTTATGCACGTCTCCATCACTTTACTTATAACAGAAAGCAGAGCTATAGGCATGTAGTTGTAAGGGTCGGTTTTATATCCTTTTTTTGGGATGGGCTGTACATGAGCAAATTTCCAGTTTTCTGGGAAGGTGCCGGATTCATAAGATATCTGGAAGAGACGCGAAAGAACTGGAGCAAGCTCCGCTGCACACGCTTCAGTACAATGGCAGGAATCAAGTCCGGACCAGAGGCTTTGTTGATGTCGAGCGACAAGAGCACTCGTCTTACGGTCTTATGCCTGAATGCTACCTCCCGCATAGTGTGGGGAACCCTTTGAATTGACGGCACTTGGGCGATGGTGGGGACGTCCATGGTGGAGTTGGCAGCAAAGATCTTGTAAGTAAGTAAGTGGTGGAAGGCTACTGTGTGAGAAGTTCTTTTCAATCTGCTTGGCCAGCGTCCAGAAAGACCGACTGCCATTGCGCTGCGACATTACCCTGTGCCTAACTTTTATATCATGCTGGTTTTTGGCATTGCGAACCGCTTCGTTATATTTGTTTCTGGACTCGACGTCGGCTTGTCTGTTCTCTACAGTGGGGTTTTGTAAGTAGGTTCTGTGGGCCTTGATCTTCTGCTGGCGAGCAGTGTCACACGATTTGTTGAACCAGCCGTTGGGCACTGGTTTAGGAACTTTCACTGTGTGAGGGATGTATTCCTCCATTCCGACGTGGATAATTTCGGTTATAAGTCTCTGAGCCCCTCCCAGTCGGCATGTCCGTAATTCCAAGTTTTGCGGCCTGTGCGAGTTTCTGCTGCCACAGCGGCTTGTGACCGAAACCTAACCTCCACAAAACCGTGATCTGAGTTACCCAGGGGGGACAGGACAGCAGTGCTGTAAGGGGCAGGATGCGTGGTCAGAAAGAGATCCAGCAGGCTACTGGCGTGTGTCGAGACGCGGGGGAAAAAACTAGGGCTCGTCACCAGCTGGGTCAGCCCTTGAGTAAGAGCGAACGCTTCGACTGCACGACCTGCTGCATCGGTCTTATTTGAGCCCAACCAAAGCTGATTATGGGCATTGAAATCACCGAGAAGAACTACCTCTGAAGCGGGGTGATTGATGTACAGGAAGTCGATCTGGACGGCGAGGTATTCGAGTAGGTCATCCCAGTTATGGTTCGAGGGAGAGCGATAAAGGCAGCAAATAAATTTGGGTGATGTTTTGGAGTTGAGGCGAAGCCACAGAATGTCCTTCCGGTCTGATTCCAAAGAAAGATCCCTGGAGCAGGAAAGACTGCTGCGGATAAAAGCCACAACTCCCCCGTTCTTTCTCAGATTGGAGTGCACCTCGTAGTTTGGGAAGTTGAGATGGTTAATCGGTGCAGTCTCTGAGATTTTTGTCTCCGCCAAGAAAAGCACGGCGGGACGATTGGATTGCAGGTAGTGATGAACAGCATCAATGTTGCTGTTGATCCCGCAGATGTTCGAAAAACAAATTTTATCCTCGATGTTGTTCCCTCGAGCCCACCCTCCACCCGGACATTCCGAGAGTAGAGTGAGTTTACGTCCGGAGTTTTTAGTGCTCGAGGGATCCATCATCATTAATTTCTTTGTTTTGGTAGATAACCGACTGCATAGCTTGGGTGTGGAAACATGCGGACATTTATAAGACACCCTGGGAAAAGCTAGCGGGTGGTACTGCCTCGGTCGACTGGTCCTTATCTACCACCTTCTTTTTACGTGTTAGTGATGTTAAATAGACCTAAAGTGGCCCGTTGGCGGACTTGTACCGCCACCCGGCAATCGGTACTGAGGTATTCCTTAACGCGTGCACAATCACTTGGACGAGAAGAAGTTGTATACTGGATACAACAACTTCCAGAACAAGCATTTGCCACGGCCCTCGCTCAGTAATACTCTTGAAGGTTGACTATTTTAAATAATCCTATAAATATATAGTAGCTGAAAATTAAATAATATGGGAAGATATTAAGCTTTCCATTAAAACTCGTACGTATTAAAGGCATTATCTCAAGAAAAAAATGAATGATTTTATTTATCACTGCCTCAAACATATCAAAATTTCAGGCATTGGTATAAGGGTTGACGAAACGCAATTGCTACCTTGATATAATTCGAAAAATATAGCTTTTTACCCTCATCTAAAACTATGTGGAACTACTGGAATTCGTTTCCCGTGGTAACCGCACTGAATTTCACGAAAACGATATCTCACACATTTATCTATACACCAGATTCTACAAACTGAATAATAGATTATGCAAACCAAACTGTCTCCAGCGTCTACATCCTTGTCCCACTGCATTTTTGTGAATGTTTTATGCATGGTTGCCTTCCATTTTATCGATAAAGCGGCTAAATGCGTTTTGACGTATCCCTTCCCGCTCATTAAAAATCAAATACCTCACCTGTCTCTCAAATACAAGGTGTCCAATACACAAATATGCTTAACGGATCAAGCTAGCAAACTGAAATTTGGGATGCTGAGGTTGATGAATACATTTGAAAATTTCAAGATAGCGGCTAACCGTCATCTTGGAACATTTTCCGAAAACGTAATCAAGAGAACTGAGGTATGTCTGACCAGAGAGAAGTTATTTGGTAAGAGTGCTTACACATGACTCCTAAGTTTCTAGAAAATATTAAGAGACAAAAGGATTGGATGTACTTCGTTTCATTTTGAAGATATTGGATAAACCATTTCAAATGTTTCTCTGGGAAAATCAAACGACGTTTCGGTCCCTATGATGACCTTCAAGTACAATTGACACTTTTTGGCAATATATTCTATTTATCTCCCTTCCAGGTGACACTTCGTTTGATTTACCTTTTCATTTTTACATTCCTATACAGAGTGTTACTACAATAGTAAGGTAGGCATTCCCGTTCCCAAAGAGATTACCAACCCTCCAAAGCGTCAAGCGAGAATGAGGCTTTCTGCCATTTTTCAATGTACCAGACATATCACCCTCGTTTCAAGGCCAACCTGTTGTGTCATATCATTTCCTCACAAGACAAACAACATGGTTCCCTTTAGATCTTGCATTACAGATCCATAAACAATGCTTATGCAGCATTTTAGTCGAAGAGTGCATAACAATTAACTGGTATGGTACGACAATAGCAGTCTCATAAAAACATGTGAGTGAGCTTTTCTAGTAGGTTTGCACAATCCTGGTGCGTTCCTCCGTCGTAGAATGATGTATAGTTATAATTAAATTCAGATGTCTCTAACACGAATGTACATTCTAATATGTCATGTTGCTTAAAAATAACGCGTATTTCAAATCCCGGAGTAAACTATTGGGACACCCTCTACATTGGCAACTCTGTCCTTCTATCCTCTCGGTCGACATCAACCTCGTTTTCCAGGATGTTCTCTGCCCTGAAAACCTAATTGCTCCGGAGCACTGGAAGTAATGCACTTATATCTTCGTTCCGCTGCAGCATCATATACATAAAATTGCATCCAGCATTATATTTGGATATGTTTCAAAAACCAATTGCCGCAGTACAGTGTACTGGACATGTAACCGGAAAATCAGTGGTGGGGTGATTGAATGAAGTAACAACAATTTATTTGAATGAAGTGAAGGCGGAGCGTGGCAAATACATGTTGATGATATATTTTCATTCGGGGATCAACATTCTCAACTTGAATTTCATCAGTAAGTAAACGTTTATTAAGACTAATGGAAATACTTAAGACATCAATTGAAGGTTAAACCCAATCTTGCGTCATTTTTATCTCTACTACAAATATGCTAGCTGGATCACCTGGTCACTTGTAAATGGAATATGCTTTGGTTTCGTGATGTTTAAAACTACAGTATTTTTCGATTGATTATCAAAGAACTGGGTGTCATCACCTAATACATATTTATTATATACTTTCTATATTTACTTATATTTTTATGGAGGTTATCTTAAAATGGTAATCACGCATTTTTTCCTTATTTAGCCAACATTTTCCGAGTTGAGATGTCGAGCGATGTGCACGTCTGTGAGCGATGCTCTGATAATTTCATAGTAAACGCTAAATATGTGCTGTGCAAAAGTTGCAAAAAACGGTATCATAGTCAGTGTGTCTCAGTAAAAGATGATGTGCAAAAGTTATTGTTGAAGAACGGTAATTTGTGCTGGCTGTGTGATGTATGCAATTCAAATTTCAAGAGTGTGGCAGAAGATTCCAATGATAAACTGGACTTGTATGTGAAGGAAATAGACTGTTTAAAACGTGAGAAGCAGTTGCTGGAAAAATTATTAAATGAGTTCGAGTTTTCAAATAATCTCTTAAAATCCAAATATAATATCGGAGAGAAATCCTCTGACACAAAAACAGTGGGAACTCCCTCCGTAAAAACGTCAGTGTTTTCGTACAGCAGTGCTCTGAAAAAAGAAAAAGAAGCAGCTGTTTTGCTAATTAAATCTAATGAAAACAAAGATGATATTGACGTTATTAAATCGATTAAGGACAGCATCAATCCAGCTGAAATAAAGGTATGTGTTAATGGTACACGGAAAACAAAGCAGGGTGCAGCCGTTTATTGCAGAAACAATGACGACCTGCAAAAATTGAAAATTGCGCTGAGGTCTAAATTAGGGGCCAAGTATCACATTAGTGAACCCGTAAAGTATAACCCTCGCATCCTTGTAAAAAACTTTGTGAGTGATGAAGAGCTGGACACGGATGCTAAACTAGTTGATAATATTGTTAAGCAGAATGGCATTGATGTAAATGATGCCAGCATGAAAGTTGTTACTATGCTGAAGATAAGTAGTGCCCATCATCTAATTTTGGAGCTTTCTCCACACGCCAGAAAGCAAATTATTGATAAAGGCTTCATATACGTTGGTTGGAGAAGATACAAGGTTGTTGATCATATCAACATAATTCAGTGCCATAAGTGTTGTGGTTTTGGTCACAGTGCAAAAAATTGTAGGGCTAATTCCGTGATTTGTCTAAAATGTTCAGGTAGTCATGTAGTGAAGGATTGTAAAGGTGATATGGAAAAATGTATAAATTGCCATAAACATAACGAAAAATTTCATACCAAGCATGGTACTACTCACAAAGCAAATGACAAAGAATGTCCAATGTATGCAACATATTTTCAAAATCTTAAAAGTAGAGTAAACTATGGCAGCTAGAGAATGTGTTTTGAAATTTGGCCACCTCAATGTACGATCTCTTATGTCGGACTTTGATGCAGCTGTCAACTTGGTAAATACTGATGACTTGGATATATTTGCAGTGACAGAGACGTGGCTCAACACTGACGTCACTGATAATTCTGTAAGTATCAATGGCTATGATCTCTTTCGTCGTGATAGGGAAGCGCGCGGAGGTGGTGTGGCAATTTACTTAAAGTCTGACTTGCGTGTTGAATTTTTAGACCTAGATGCGCAAGCAAGCAATTGTTTGGAATGCTTGTGGGTAAAGATGACCATCAATAGGCGAATAATTGTTATAGGGGTGATGTATAGGCCGCCAGGGCAAAATATCAATGAATGTGTCAGGTTGTTGGATGCCCTTTTACCTGAGGTTTCGGGTAAGTTTGATAATGTAGTTGTAATGGGTGATCTAAATGTTGATTTTTTGAAACAAAATAACATAATCTCTCCTTGTTTCAATTCAACTGGATTTGTCCAATTGGTTACCTCCCCAACCCGTGTAACGCAGCACGCAGCAACATTACTTGACCCTATATTTACCACCAACCCAGATATTTTTGGTGACTGTGTTGTACTTGATGCAGGTTCGGTATCTGATCATAAACTTGTCATGTGTCAGCTTAGGTTAAATAAATTCAAGAGAAAACAAAATATTGTAACTTTCAGGGATTTTAAATGTTTTGATGATGCAGCATTCCTTAATGATCTCGCTAATTCCTCCGTCGATGATCTGTTTTTTATCCCAAACATTGACAGTAAAGTTGACCATTTAACAAATATCCTAGTCGAATTATTCACTAAACATGCTCCACTCAGATCTGTACGTGTTTCTAAGCCACCTGCGCCATGGCTGACTGATGAAATAAAAAAAGGTATGCACGCTAAAGTTACTGCGTTAGCAAGATATAAGCAAGATAAGACTGCAATTAATTATGAAAACTATCGTCGCATTAGGAATAAAGTCCTTATTGATATTCGAAAGGCAAAAAAAGAATATCTGGCAGTACTTTCTGAGCAAAATGAATCGAGGAAGATTTGGTCAGGCATAAATAAACTTAATATAAAGTCTTGTAACAAATATACTTTGCCTGATAACATCAGTGATGTTAATCTGATAAACAGGTATTTCATGTCAGTTTATAATGTTGATAGTGTGCCGGAAAATGTGTGCGAGTTTTATAGAAGCAATAAACTAAATCCGTCTAATTCTTTTTCTTTGAGAATCTTAAGTCCTCAAGAGATCTTTGATATAGTAAAAGGTCTAAAATCAGACGCTAAAGGCCTTGATACGCTGTCAATTACAATGATCAAAGTTAGTTTACCAATAATATTTTATCATATTGTACACATAGTTAACACTTGCATTGAAAGAGGCTTGTTTCCCAAAGCCTGGAAGAATGCATTGATCTTACCAACGCCAAAAAACAATAAACCTACTGATGTTACTCATCTAAGACCCATAAGTTTGTTGCCTGTGTTGTCAAAAATACTGGAAAAAGCAGTTCAGTTTCAAGTAGAGTCTTTTATTGAATATAATGGCATCATTCCTTTAAATCAATCTGGATTTAGGAAATATCACAGCACAACCTCTGCATTATTAAATCTGTGCGACAACGTTATAAGAGCTATGGACAAAAAAATGGCGGTTTCCCTAGTTTCAATTGACTACTCCAAAGCATTCGACAAAATTAACCATGTGCTTTTACTTTCTAAGTTAAAGTACATTGGATTTGACAATATAGCTATCCAATTCTTCAAAAACTACCTCTCAAACCGTATGCAGTGCGTTTCTGTAGGCAGCAGGCTATCAGAAGTCAGTATGATACCATCAGGAATCCCTCAGGGCTCCATACTAGGCCCTGTGTTATTTCTCATATACACTTTTGATTTGCACAAATCTGTCGCACATTCCGATTTACTAAGCTTTGCTGATGACACTCAACTCATTCATTATTTTGACGCCTCTTGTTCGCAGGATGCTGCTGCCTTATTAGAGCAGGATCTGAGCAAAGTGCAAAAATATTCAAGTGACCATAATCTAAACATTAATCCAGATAAGACTCAAATATTACTATTTTGTTCCGACGCAAGGAGAAGTGTCGTGGAGAATACATTTAAAGTTAACCTTGATGGCTCGCTGCTGCAGATTGCTAATTCAGCTACAATTTTAGGTGTTGAAGTAGATAGCAAATTGAGATTTAGGGAGCATGTTATGTCCTTAGCTAAAAAAACGTATGGTCGAATGAGAGCGTTATATGCCAATCGCCACCTTCTGAACTTTAAACTGAGGAAAAAACTTTGTGAGTCTCTTGTGTTGCCAATTCTCAGTTATTGTGATATTTTATATTACCCATGTCTTGATGAACGGATGAAAAGCAGGCTTCAAATAATTCAAAACAATTGCATTCGCTTTATTCATGGATTGAGGAGATTTGACCATGTTAGTGACAAATACAGCCAAATGAAATGGCTAAGAATTGATAAACATGTGCGGTGCAAATACTTAGTGTTTTTGCACAAGTTGATAGCTGCGTCAAGACCTGCATACCTGAGAGAAAAGATCATATTTAATCAAGAAATTCATGACAGGATTACCAGGGACCGTATTATGATCAGGATACCCCCATACTCTATGACACTCTTCAAGCGTTGTTTCTCGTATAATGCTGCCGTATTTTACAATGCTTTGCCCAGAAAGTACAGGGAAATGTCTTTTGCTCGTTTTCGAAGGCAAATCAAGCAATTTATGCTCACTCTTCCCTGATATTTATATAACTGATTTTCTGAGCCGTTTAGGCATACGTGTACATAGTGTATATAGTTGTAGTGTTCTTTAGTTTAGTTGATTAGTTATTTAACCTTTCTGTACTCCTTAGTTTTTCTTATATATATTTTTTTTTTTTTTTTGGAATTGCACAAAACATCGTGCTTAAAGTACAGACAAAGGTAGTTAAGTGTAAGAGTAGCTCAAGCTAAACTTCGCTATCTTTGTCCCTCACATGTACAAAATATGAATAAAGGCGTTATTATTATTATTATTATTATTATTATTTGAAACTTTAACCGTTTTTGAGATCCAGTGCTATCCGATTCTCGTCTTGAACATTCTGCAGTTTTTTCTGATCCATGTCTGACCTTTGTTACATTATAGTTTTTTTTTTATAAAGGGTGATATACCGGCTAGAAATATTTTCTTCTGTTTTTATCGTTAAAAATGTTAAAAATAAGATTTTTCAGATTTATTTCTTTCTGTATTCACGATTTCCCCCTATATATGTAAACATGTATATATATACAGGATGTATTTTGTGAAATTTCGAAAAAAAGCGGGACCTATTGTGCAACTTTTTCAAGATTTTCATGTTTGGCTCTCTAAGATTTTAGTTTTCCATACTGATCCATTTTTTTGAGTACATTATAAGCAATGCGAAAAACTTTTCATTTATTGCTATCCTCTCAAGTAAGTTGATACAAACCTTTCGTCTATGTCTGTTTTTTGCTTAAT
Organism: Acanthoscelides obtectus; assembly: GCA_963669975.1. NCBI lineage: Eukaryota > Metazoa > Arthropoda > Insecta > Coleoptera > Chrysomelidae > Acanthoscelides > Acanthoscelides obtectus. Next base: position 158,403 of record CAVLJG010003214.1, on the reverse strand, counting down.
ATGAAAAATAACAGGGAACAAGTAGACGGCTTCGTAAATCACTGAAGAGGGACGCGAAAGAAATCGTGCTCAACGTGTTCAATTATCTGAACAGAACTATGTCGCAGGGAGATGCACTCGCGCGTTGTGAAAGTATGACAGGCGTTCCAGAGTGGACCATTCGCAGGGTGGTACATGAAAAGAAGAAAACTGGAGCTACTACTGATCCAAAGTTTAATTTGAAGGGACGAAAGGCCGTTAAATTGGATGACGATAGCAAAATGGCGTTAAGGCGAACCGTACATTCATTCTTCTTTAGGAATGAGATACCAACCCTCAAGGCTGTACATGCAGCGATCAAGGAAAATTAAATTATACCCCAAATGAGCGTCGAGGTAATGAGGAAATCCCTGCACGAAATTAATTTTCGTTACGAAACGCGTAATCGGAAGTCAGTATTGATAGAGAGACCTGAAATAGTCGCCTGGCATCGAAAATACCTACGCGCAATGATTGAATATAGGCGACAAAGCAGAAAAATCTATTATTTGGACGAGACATGGGTAAATGCAGGTCACACAGCTAAAAAAACCTGGATAGATAAAAACGTAGTTAGTAACCGACAAGCAAGCATTGAAGGTTTGTCAACAGGTCTTCGTGGACCGTCAGGGAAAGGTCAAAGATTGATCGTAACTCATATTGGTAGCGATAGTGGCTTTTTAGAAGAGTGTGACTTGATTTTCGTCTCTAAGAAAGGAGGTGATTACCATGACAAAATGAATGCCAGCTGCTTCGAGAGCTGGTTTCAAGGGGTGCTTCAGCGAGTTGAGCCCAACTCTGTGATCGCCATGGATAATGCTTCCTACCATAGTCGTCGAGCCGAACGTGTACCGACTATGGGATCTCGAAAAAGTGACATGCAGCAATGGTTACGCGAAAAAGGAATCCCGTTTGACGATTCATGTGTGAAAGCGGAATTGTATGAAAAATTTAAACAGCACAAACCTGCGAACATTAGTTACGTGACTGATGAGATGGCCCGTCAATGTGGTGTCACTGTGCTGCGGTTACCGCCCTACCACTGTGAACTGAACCCAATAGAGCTCATCTGGGCTCAAGTGAAGGCTTATATTGCGCGCCATAACACAACCTTCAAATTACCAGACGTTAAGGTTTTACTTGAGACTTCCATACAGCTAGTAACGCCCGAAGCTTGGCAGAATGCTATCCGTCATGTTGTGAAGGAAGAAACAAAAATGTGGCAGCTTGACCACCACATCGACACCATCATGGAGCCAGTTATAGTCAATTTCAACGAGGAAAGCGATAGCGACAGTTTATTACTGTCAGATGTAAGTGGAAGCGACGATGAATAAAGGTAATTCCCAAATTTTTGACTTACAATATGTTTCAAACCACTCTTTATTAAGCATGTGACAAATCTAGTTCACCCATGTTAAACATTCATACCCCGCCTATGAACAGCCGACTACTGGTAGTTAAGTGACGTTCACGTGAACATCGATGAGTCATTACAGTTTTAGATAGTTATAGTATAGTTTTGTGATATACGACCTGCCATTTTCAGAAAAACGGGAAGCAACTAGTGATCTCATTTAATTTTCCATAAAGTCTGTTATTATATTATTTTGGCTCTTAAAGCTTAATTAGATTGAACTATGATATAGTCTAAAACTTGTATGCTGTTACTCTAAGAATAAAGGTCGATTTCGGTATTAAGCACGCAGCGCGAACATGGCATGCTAAAGATACATTTTATTTTGTATGCCTCGATATTAAGTCTAGAATAAGTGAATCTGTGTCTGTATATATTAAATATAAATATGTTCGGATAAAGTTACTTTACATATCGAGGCATTCTGATCGTTCTATAGTTTAACCAAATATAAAACTTATCTCTTGTGGATTTAGTGACACTATATGGAATTCTTTATTTCGTGAAGAGTATACTTGACTAGCATCCGCAACGCTCATATCCGCCACTGGGCGAAATTGCATTTTATTTCAATCTCTGCATCGTTGAATTTCGCGCTAGCATTCCCAGGAAATTACAGTATTGTTGTGTTTTGAAGTGCAGCGCTCCGTCGTTGCTAGAGCGGAGACCCGTGCCTACACCTTTATGGCTACTTTCCCGTTTCCAAATTGTATTTACTCCAGCCAACGGTAAATAGAGGAAGCCATGCAGACTGCCTCCACGACTCCATTAGGGCTGTTGCTCGGAGGAAATCAATAGCTGTGTTGTTGACGCGTTTTATTCATATAGCTGAGGCAATAGGAATTGTTCAAATAGTCTGGCTGGACGCACTACCAGCAGATATTGCTCATCTGAATTGTTGATCTTCTTTTTTATTCACCCTGTACAGGAGATCGGAAAGACAGTTATAGAAACATTTTATAATGCAATGGGTATGACGATTGTTTTTATTCAAACGTACTAATGTTTCCTAGTCCTGCAACTTTGATATAGTTTTTATGACTAGATGCCCACAGACTCAAATATAATTATTTTTCGTCAGGAAAAATTTATTCTTTAAAAAGCAGCGCACACGACTCTATTTCACAAACGTACAGAGTATAATGGTTAATTCATAACATGCCACAACACCTCTTATAGTGAAAGATAACAAGGACATAATAACGTAAACATCAATCGTTAAGCTACAAGTTTTAAATTGCTTACGAAATGCACAATCCGAACAAGGCAAATCTCTCATGTGATAAGAGCTTAAAAGGATTTCTAATATTAAGAGTAGTGTTCAATTTTACAACTATTCCAGTGACACTTCGGCATGAGGTACAAGTATCCTGGGATGAGATACCTGAAGAAGAAATGAATGATCTGATTAGAGAGATTAGACGTGTTTTTGAGTGCATAAGATATCGTAGAGGCCCAATAAATTATTATTTTTTTACATTTTCTCAACGGTTGGATTGTTCTGAAATTTTGATATATTACTATCCTAACAGTAAAAATTGTTGTGATAGTTTCATTATTACTCGGTGTTCTTTTTTCTAAGTCGCTTTATATCAAAACCGCTAGTACGTCACTGGTCCGTATCAGTTCCGTACGGGCCCTTTACAAAACCTGCTCGCTCGCATGCGACATAATCCGCAAAATTCAATGGCAGAAGGCAAGGGTGAACGGAAGGGACCCAGGACGTCGATCATGGATTAATTATATTGACGATAGAATATGGACCGAGGACAAAAGGATACAATTAGGGACCAACGTCACATCAGCAAGACGTGGTGACAATGGGTGGTCGACGTTGTTTGTTAGAAGATAGGGAAAGGGGCCCTGATGTTTAATAGTGTTGTTGTCATGTACAAAGCCCCGATGTTGGTGGTTCAGGGTAAAACTATACTTATCAGTTTCATAGTTCCGTCTCTGACACACGCACACGTTAATTCTAATCAAGCTAACAGTCCCCTGCTCCGTGCTCCCAAAACCCGACCACAAAACAGGATTATTATAAGTTAAATAGTGTATGTGTCTATCCGTTGTAGAGAACAGCTTCGAAATGGTAGACGCAAGTTCGGCTCCTTTTACTTTCCACGCCTACTGGCTGAGATGGTATGTTTTTTGGATGTTATAATATGACATCTTCACCGAAAAACCATGTCACTCATTTTCGTTGGTCTTCTTCTTGTTTGAAAAGTACCGCTTAGATTTGGATGAAATGTTCACACAAAATTACCACTACGCCAAAGATGAAAGAGCTTGATGGTTTTTGAAAATCGGTCCAGTGGCAGCGGAGACACAAAAAAAAATAGAAATTGCTGAAACTTCAATGTTTGTCGTTTAGGTTAGCGAAATTGATGCATGAGGGGCTGGGCGAATATGTTTTTAAATAGAATGGCGGATCATGTCAAAGTCGGTTTTACATTAAATCGCTTATAACTCAACAAATAATCATCACAACGTGAATATCACATATTTTATTGCATTTTCAGTTAGACTTTTCCAAAAGAAGAAGGTTGATATACATACCATAAGATTATATGATTAGTTGTCGAGTTAAAGACGATACAACGTACAAAAATGCTCGATTTTGACAGCTTGTCAGTCCTCCACTTTGAAACGTAGTGGTTTTATATCCTAGGGGTATAAGACACTCATAGGTATCTTTAGAATGGGACATCATATTTAAATAAAAAGTGTTTCATAATGGTGCCCAGCCATCGTCTTGAAATATTCATATTTATATTTTTACGCTAAGTTATTGTATTCATGAATCAACTTTAGCCTTCCAAATCCAACCTTGCTAGTGTGACCCGTTTAAAAAGTAAGTAGGGGTGGAGCTTTCTGAAAAGCACTTTGTATTTATTCATTCAACCATTGTTTTATATTGAACGTCTACACGTTTGAACATAGATTTTTGATTTATACTTGTGCATGATAAAAGGGGCAGTCAAGTCCGTAATCAAAAATAGTACGTTTAACATCGTTTGGTCGAACGAAAGTTTTGCATTCTCTATTCTCAGGTATGTTTATCGACGTTGGAAAACAGTTCTCGTCAGCCCTAGCACGTACTAAGAATTGATATTTTATGAAGCAAAAAAATAAAATGTTTTTTGATACCACAAAATTTGCTTCCAGGTCTAATCTTCGCGTCTAACTTTGGATAATACAAATAAAATGCCACGGGAAATCTACAAATATACGAAGAAACTGTAAATAGGTTACAAACGCTAAAATGATTGCTAATATCATAATCCAAAAGCAAAATTGCGGGCAGCAAAGAATGATGAATATATGGGGATATCTCTCCCTCGGAGTCTCTTCTACGTGGTATAATGTAAGAGAATAGAGCACCATTTATTCTGAAAGGAACAGAAAATTGTAGGGTCAAAGGATGTACGAAGGCATTTATGATGTTTTACTCTTGTGAATGAAAGCTTTCAGCTAACGTAACACGGCCCAGCACTGTTATGCTGAACAGCTGTAGCGATGAGACAGCTTTGTCACTTTGACAGCTGTTTTCACTTGGTTGTCAGATCTTATTTTTATTGTGTCATTATAATTCCTAACAGGTTACACCCAATCACAGGAAATATACCAACAACGAAAATAAATGGATAACTAAACAATAGCGGAACAGGAAAAAAAGAAGAAAAGTCATTCATCAGGCCCGAATACACATATGCAACCACAAAAGTAGATACACATGCCCATACATACGGATACGGGTGTAACCCGAGGAAACGAAAATGGAGAGGGAAAACAAAATTAAAATTAAAATGACACACGAAGTCCTCGAATATATATATATATATACAAGGTACCAATCTCGGTAACAATCCAATACAGAGTTTTGGCGACCACAAAATATATGACAAAGGACATTTCGCATATATAACGTAACGATGATTTACACTCGATGCTTGTATTACTAATGTCAATGTAAAACAAATTCTGACGGTGACTACCTAACCTAGAGCTGCGAAAATTAATTTGACTCAATAATGATGGGCAATCAGTTTGATTGTTCAGTACTTTATGTAAAAATCACCGATAAATCGTTCCTTAGCTGTAACGACTCAGCTTGAAAGATTCTTAACAGTGCCGAATAGTCAGTTTTGATAGTTCGTTGATTAAATGTTGCGAACTGTCAAAGCGGCTACCAGGGATGGATCTAGACCATTTGTTTGGAGAGCCCATATATGTTGAATTTGAAATAATTACTCGTTCAAAAAAGTACTGGGATTCATGTTAACGGAGATGTCTGTCTGGGGGGGGGGGCCCTAGGACACCCCCCTGGATCTGCCGCTGGTGGATACTGTCATTCAGCATGAAAGCGATGGACTGCTTACAGTTTCTGAACGCGTACAATGATAGTGACATCATGATACTGTCCTTGATCCTTGAGCATGGAGGACACTGTCGGTTAATCCCATGTCCCATTATTCTTAGGACGTCTTATTCTTGATACATGGGAGTAACTGGAGAGATTTAAAATATCTGTCCCAAAGAAGAATGCGGCTTTGTCCAATTCCAGATTTTCTTATTCCAAATAATTTTAATGTTACTGAATACAGCAAAACATGCGTCCCATACTTTTTGATACGGTTCGGAATTCAATATTATTTAAATTTCAAAATCTACAGAAACGCTCTTCATCTTTATAAATCAAGACGGAGTCTGAAGAATATAGGACATGGAATGCAATTGCAATCAGCTCTTCAACTTCAACAAACTCTCGTCTTTCAATAAAAATATGAAGTTCTCCCTGTTAAGGTGGCAATAAAAACTTTGTTTACATCGATCTCTGAAACGTAGCATTTTGATTGGATGCTGTATGTTTGTAGAAAGTGTTCATAGACTAGTCAACGAAGGCACGAAAAATGGTAACTTTAACTAATATCACACTTACTCTATTTACAAGTACATTTTCAGGAAACCCAAAAAACCTGACTGCGGTAACGGGAAAGAATAGGGTTAAGAAAAATCTAAAAACAAAAACCATCAATCCGTTTCTGCTGTAGTATGTTAAATAGAAATTTCAAAGTTGAAGTTTGTGTAGCAGTTTGATTTTATAAAATTTTAGTATACCCATTGCACTCGCACTGTCAAAACAAATCTAGAGACACCTCATATGACAAAAGCCATCAAGCTCTTGTTGGTGGCTTCCACTTGTATTCCCTTTTCCATCCTTGTTTTCTTCAGGTTACACGCATTTCCAGATGTGATGGCCAAATGTAAATACTTCACTTCGGTGTTTTCGATGTACATCCATTTGGGCCTGATGAAGCTAATTAGCAGAAACGTACGTCGCTCGGCTTACCAATTCTTCCATATCTGCCCCTGTTATGCCCACGGTTTTCCTTTGTTTTTCATCTAGAACTATTTGTCTTTCTTTGTATCAGTTTTACATATAATAACCTATAAAAACAGACTTCCTGTGAATAGACAACGTATTGTCATAAGGTTTCTTGCCAATTAGTGCCCCCAGAATGTGGCGTTAATTACTCCCATAGATCGCAAGAAGTCCTCTTTCATACATGTGATGAAAATCGAAAAATCCCAGTAACCAGACGAGAGTGCACTTGGTAAAAGCAAATACGCGCTTGTCTCCAGGCAATGTTTTTGTTTTTGAGATTGTAAAGCGTTATATTGGGCGATGCAACCGCTACTGCTAGTCGTTATGAACCTTGTAGTTAAGTTTGAACTGTCGATCGATCACAGGAGGGATACACTCCTATCAGAAGCGTGTTGACAACGCCAAACCCCACGAGGCAGCAGTAACCCAAAAAATTCACTTTACAGGTTACTCTCGTTGCCATGTGTCCTTACGTATCACTCAAATAAGCCCTTGATTTACAACACCTCACAACAAGCGAAAACTTATAAGAAACAGTTGGTGTGCAATTTGTTCGGTGGTGACGGTGGGAAAATTGCCACAACGTCGGAAGAAGGAAGAATAAAAATCATCGTTATCATCAACTTAATGGATTTGGCCAAAGACCTGTTCCTATTCCAGACTTCACCTCATCCTTGGACAGCCTATGCAGCTTCGTCCTTTTTGCTCATATTTAAGAGCTATGTTAGGAATACGTCCATTTTCCGTTAATTGTACATGGCAGAACCATTTCTGTCGATAATCTTTTAGTTCGGCATTAAGTAAGAATAACAATTTGAACTAGAATCAACTTTACCTAATAAGCGTTTTCTTTATATGGGCAAAACACAGTACTGTACTTCGAACAAAAAGCGTCCTAGCGCTCATCCGGTTTCGATGGATGGCCGAGTTCTGCCAAGGAGCCATTCATTTCGGCTGGTCGGAGTCCAGATCACTGAGGACTTGATCTGGCACGAACACGTCTCGTCAATAGCTGCAGCTGCTGGGAAAAAGCTAAGCTATTTGTTTAGGGCTAAGAAGTACTTTTCTCCGCACGACCTTCTCATTCTATACAAGGCCCAGATAAGGCCTCGAGTATTGCTCACACTTTTGGGGTGCTGCCGCCCCGACTACATTATCCATGCTCGATGCTGTCCAGAGGAGGGCGATCCGACTGATCGATGACTCTTCTCTAACAGACAGTCTCGGGACTCTTTCGCACCGGCGAGCCGTCGGCGATCTAGCTCTTTTCTACCGCTATACCAACGGGTTTTGCTCCTCAGAGCTCTCTTCCATGATGCCGCCGCGCGATGTGCCTGCCAGACATACCAGCCTGACTTTGGAGTCCCATCCTAACCGTCTCGAACTTCGTACATCCAGAACTGGCCGATAGGACTGCTCCTTTGTCCCGAGGGTGTCGAGATTGTGGAACAATCTACAAGAGGAAGCTTTTGCCAGTTCTACCAACCTTAGGCAGTTCAAAAATCGTATTAACAAAATTTCTTTGGGATTATCATAGCAGCCGCGGTGTTCTGGCATTTAGGCTTCTGCCTGCGCGGCTGCTTCGATATATATAAAAAAGCTTATTGGAGTTTGATCCACAAACATAATTTACTGATATATAATTTTAATAACAAATTGCGATGAATATACGTATCTTCAATCACTGTTTATCATAGGAGCAATGAAAACAAGAAGTGGTATATGACATGGTCATATTTGGTTGAACAAGCGCGGCGGACCCTGATGTAGGCAACCCGCACAGCTCGGATACCTACAGTTCTGGAACAATTGATTGCTTTAATGTCTGACCTTTGAAAAGTTATCTTTAAAGTTGTTGAATTAAAACTTCTAACTGACTGGTCTATGAGTTCAATCAGGGATTTTATTACATAACGTCTGAGATGTCCCGAAAGGACCGGGAGGATTCGTTTCTAACCCTCCTAATAAAAAAGGGAGAACAAGAAAATCGAATTCCCGGGAGTATATATAGAGAAAAAGGGGCTTGTTTACTAAAAGGGTACTTTCTGTGAGTGCCGCTCAGTTGTCAGTCCTTTTGTATCTAACGGATATATTAATTCGATATTGTTATCATAAAGGAAAAGGATCATTTCCATTAGGTTTGAGTTTTATTAGCTCCTAATCGATCTTCTAAGTTTTGAGCTGAAAATGAAATTATTTCGAGAGGCGAATGTCTCACTTCCCACGCGATCGGTAACTATTGAAAAAATCAGAAATGGTGATATTATGTTTTTCGTACATCAGGAAAAACTCATTCGTTTGTCGTCATATTCCTCTTTAAAATTACTGCTCGCTTGCAAGAGAATACCGTCGATAGAAGAACAGATTAAGAAGAATTACAGAGTCTATACGATGAAGGCGTATCAGATTCAACCAGATAGATGGGACGAAATTATGGAATACAAACCACATTCTCCATCGATATCACGCTCCGGAGCGTCTTGTCAAAGACCAAACCCAGAAATATACATCAAGAAACACAAGAGTGCACATACCAGGTACCATGTAAATGTGTCATCGTTGAAATAAAAAAAAAAATCAGGGATAGCTGACCACGCGTGGACCGAACACCACGTCGTAATATAGGATAGCGCTTAGGTGATTAACAAAGAACCTCATTGGTAGCGCAGGAAAACTAAGTGTACAAGTAAAATCACCATGGCATCCAATAATAAGAAAATATGAAAATATATTAGAAGTCGACTAGTTCAATCATTGAAGAAGGGGTATTAATAGCTCCAGGAGAATCATTCGACCAGAACGCCGTTTCAGTCAATAACGATTAACTACACGGAGGAACACGTCAGCAATTACCATAAAAAGCCTAAAAGGGAACATGCTAGTTCAGCTGAAGACAATTGAAGATGATATCAATGGAAACGTCGTGTAACTAAGATTTTGTACTGGAAGTCCGACATATATATGTACAGGGTGTCCGCAAAGTTGGAGTTTTCCTTTACACGACGTGTAGATCTTGAAAACATAAGCAATTTTTCTTAGTACCATATACACCAATGTCTTAAGGGAACCGAGATAAAGGGCTCTGCAACATCAAAAATATCTGAATACCGTCCTGTAGCCGCGACATCACCGACTGGTACAAGGTCACTGGCTCAACCCGACGACAGAACTGGGTCGGGGTCAGTGTGTCAGGTCAGTATGCAACCTTCAACCGACGGTTACGGTCACGCGTGTAGAGGTAATCGCGTAGACGAGAATCCCTCAACAAGCACTAGAGACGTGGCTAGAGAAGTGCAAGTATCAAAAACTAAAGTGTGGCAAACGCTGCGTGAAGAGCGGTTGTATCCGTTTCACGTCCAACGTGTACAAGCCCTTCAACCTGACGATTTTCCAGCAAGAGTCCGGTTTTGTGAGTGGTTGTTGAATCAACATGACAATAATCCAGACTTTTTGAAGTGCATATTGGTGACAGACGAATCTACGTTCACGCGTAATGGGGTGAATAACTTTCGCAACACTCATGTTTGGTCAGTAGAAAATCCGCACGCTGTCCGTCGGGTACATTTTCAACAAACATTTTCGGTGAATGTTTGGGCTGGCATGGTGAACGGTATGCTCAATGGACCATTTATTCTCCCAAATCGATTGAACGGGATGCAATACCTAGACTTTTTACGCAACATTTTACCTTCCTTGTTAGAAGATGTGCCATTAAGTGTAAGACAATCAATGTGGTTTCTGCGTCTGCTCAGTAGCGCATTAGCTGATTTCATTTTCTGTTGGAGCGGTATGATTTCGGGCAGAGACGTAGTTAGCCCTTCTCGTCAACTGGAGAGTGAGTACTTTTTCCTTTATTCCTTTTTTACTTGGTCGCCCTCGTTTCACTACACATTACCTTTGTTATTTCAAGGGTAGTTGTTTCTGAAAAGAAAAACCCCAACTTTGCGGACACCCTGTATATTTTGAAACATCTTCGCCTACAACTGTCAAACAACAATAACTGCTCGAATTTTCATGAAATTACCTATCAAGCTAAGAAAAGCTTCGAATATTTTGAGAATCGGTTAAGAAGCTGCGTAACAATGAGCAAATAACGAAAAATTTCGATGAAGTACTTTTTTCTTTGGGGGGTGAAATTTACAAAAATCACAAATAATGCTTAGAATGTTCGTGTAATGTGAGTTGAACATTTATTATTGCTGCCTGGGCTACATGGCACTTGCGCGTATGACAGGTTTCAGCTCGGTCTTTGGAGTAGCTTGTCTAAACGAGTTTTGATAAAATTAAATTATGTGCTGTCTCTAAATTCCTCGGATTGAATTATTAACCCCTTAGAAGTCAACTAAAGGTACCGGGGAATCCGCTGCTTCATTATCAGCAGTTAAAAAGTAGGCAAATGACTTTAAATGTGGCCTCGAGTCGGTTGAAGATGTCGACCAAAAACCGCAACTTCATCCGAAATCATTAAAAAAGCGCACGATATCGTTTTAGACGATAAGCGATTGAAGTTGAGTGAGGTAGCTGAGGCGGTGGGCATCTCTAATGAGACAGTGTGAAACATCTTTCACCACTAGCTTGGGATGGTGTCGTATTTGCTGAATGCTGATCAAAGGCGGAACTGCAAATGACTTTTTAACAACGGTTTGGACCGATTCCATAGAGATCCCACCATGTTCCTGCGTGGATTCGTTAATCTGGATAAGACATGGGTCCATCACTATACTCCGCAGATAAAACATCAATACAATCACGGCTCAAAAATAACCCAGGTCGCAACATAACTGCTTTTCAGATCTGCAGTTTGGTGTGCCAAGCGTACCTAAAACCTAAAACCCCGCCCCAAAAAGAAGAAATCATTGGGAATAGAGACCAAAGAGAACCTATTGAGAAGACACCCGAAAAGAAGGGACAAGACGTTGATGGTAAAAGATCTGAAGCGGAAAATAATTCAAAACGTATTAGTAACCTCTTAAGACCAGAAGATATCATTGCTATTCCTTCATGCAGCGGAATGCAAAATTTAGGCCAAGGCAATCAGAAAGGAAGGCGAGGAGCAAAGTATGTCATCACTAGCACCCCTTACTAGAATGACCTTGAAACTAGCTTAAAAGTAAAGGAAGGAAAAGAGTCGCTAAAGAATAAATAAAGTGTGAAAAGAGACTTAAGTCAGTCGAAAACGAAGAACAAAGGTAAAGCAACGATTAAAAAGCTTAAAATAACGAAAAAAAAGCCAACCCAAACTTGGGTCGACGATTCATCCAGCGATTCCGACGAGGATCCTGTATTTGATGATGATTATGATATGGACGCAATTGATATAGATGTCGAGTGTTTGTTTTGTAATGTAATGGTCTATTTTCGGAGGACGTCAGAGGAGAACAATGGATTAGACGCAGGAAATGTCACCAATGGGTGCATGAGGAATGTGCTAATAGTGACAAGCGCAAAGAATATATCTGCGACGTTTGTTTGGAATAATTTTTGTTTGTTTGTGGGCGACCATTTTTAAAATCTTTAAAAATGCATACTTTTGTTTTTTCTCCACAATGTAGTAAAATGTAAAAATAAAAAATTTCACTATATATTGCCTTTTACTAATCCCCGTTGAATCATAACCTGAAATACCAAAATAAAATATAGGTTCGTTTTCAAAAAATTAAGAAAAATGAGAAACTATCCAAAATTAGGTGCGTTTCCTCTATAGATTTTTAGTGATGCATGAGAGATACTAAGTTAATCTACTTGGTTCCATTTTTAATAACAGTATTGCAAATAGAATTCATATTGTATACCTATTATTATAAACCTAATTCTTGTAACTGTTTTCTCTGATCCATCTCCTTGATCTGGCAAATATACTGAACCACAAATAAGTTGATAGCCTTACTGATATGTCTGTTGGCAGAGGAGAGCTTTCATAAACTGTAGGAGTTAAATTTTGAAATAACCTTAAAGCCATAAAACCAAATAATTTGATATTAAGATTTATCAATCATCAGATCTTGTTCTAAACATTGGAAAAGGCTGTTGAAATAGCCATAATGACAGCTTCTTTACTTTCAAAAGAAATAAATTAATTTGACCTTTGCTATTGGGCAAATTCAATGAATGATCTTTCGTAGGGATGCATTCAACACTAGTTCGTTTTCTTCATAATTCCACAATTTTCTTGTGCTAATTACAAGCGAAAGAGATTGTGTGAGCTGTCATAAATCCAATAAAGCTTGAATGAAATTCAGTTCTTAGACACCATCAGCTAACGCTTAATTAAAATTTTAAATTAGTCAGTCAGAAAAGGCGAGAGAAGGCATCGTGAGTCCATATCAGACTCCAAATAGACAAAGGAATTCAAATTTCCAAGCAATCGGACATTTTTAATAAACTTAATAACCCTCCCGGTTTGTGACGCTATGGCATGGGCAGAATACATTAAAATATATGATTCCTCATGGTGAAGGTCTTTCATCAATTTATTCCTTGTTCAAATAAAGACCATCCACTTTACGGTTCGATAGTTTATTGTTTTATTCTTCTTGCCCAGAGAGGGCAGAAAATTGAGGTTTATCGTTTTTTGCTTCCCGCCCATAAGCGCGAAAGTTTTGTGATCAAGACATATAAGAACTATTTTGATTTTCAACTTGCGGTTTTCTGAAATCTGTGGTCTGTGATATCAGAATCTGTAGGATCTACTTGTTTACCATTTCAAAACTGCTATCTGTTTTTTATTGTGTTATCGGATCAAAGTTCTTGAAACCCAAAAACATCATAAAACTTTGTTTTTGTCATTTCAAAGTTGTTGGTGATTTTTGGTTGTGAACAAACAAAAATTTGAGATCTCCTAACAGAAAATTTATTTTATTACGATTGTCAAGCTGATTGTTTTAATATATTGACACTGCTCCCAAGTATGTAACAACTCATCGTAGGGTCCAGTAGGATGGACGCTTTTGCTTTATTTGGTAGAGACAATTTATTGCTGGTTACTTACCATACTTCTTGTATGAACTATGGCTTTCATGGAGAGTTTTGAACACTGCTGCTGCAACTTGTTAGCACTTTAAGAAGCACAAAAACTCTATAATGAAGTACGTTTGTAATATTATTAATAACTTTTGGAGGTTACGATCCGAACTTCATCAGAAATCTCAGTGAATGGATCTCGTATATTTTGGGAACAATCTGTCAGTTAGTACCTTAGAATCATCATTGACAAGGGGTTGACCAGGAAAATTTCTTTTCGGCAGGTTTTTCCTCGGTTGTATAAAATGTTCATTAGACCCACAAGCATCTACGCATGCGCAGCTGGGTATTTCCTCGCCAAAACGCACATGCAGAGAGTAAAAGTCCTCCAAAACAGTACTTACAACCACTAACGCCGCATGGTACGTGTAAAATGAGAGCATTCACAGAGATCTTGACATCCAATATCTAAGGGATTACGTGAAACAACAGGCAACCATCAGATGTGTGATTCGATAAACTACACAATAGAGCAACTTCGATCAAAATCAATTCGTCAATTTTAGACAAACCAAAAATATTTCTTCACAAAACCGATCAAAATTATTTTTGGAATAACACAAAACACACAACAAAATTATTCGAGTGGTCAGACCAATACTGCTTAAGTGTTTCCTCAAATAAATTATTTCTTTTCTTTGCTTTATTCTTTCCCTTCTTTTCTTGTTATCCTTTTCCCCTTAGACTTGTGTGGTATCTGGTTAACCAGATTTGACAGACTAACAGGCAGATGAGACTTTTAACTAAGAGTAAAGGTGCTCTTGTAAACCACCTGGCACTATAATACCGCTCACAGAAATGGAGTGTAGATTGACTGGTGAAAATTTACTCTGGAAAACTTTGAAACGTTATTTTTAAAACCCCTAAATTATTACTGGTAATATAATGACACTTGACAGCCGATTAATTTCTAATCACGTTTTTTGATGAGCACGGGAAGAAAAGCGCACTTTTGACGTGCTAGAAGGATTTCTTTGGGACAGATGCATCAAACAGTTATAAATGCTAAAACCGATACAGAACAGTACAAGGTACACTTTGTAACAATTTACGAACGGAACCCTGGTGGACAATACAGGTGCTGAGTCATGTTGCCTTCGAGTTAAGGTAGGGGGTATAGGTCACAGTTCCGGCGAGAACAGCCGCCATGACTCCATTCCAAGTTTTTTTTCGAATAAATCGTTTATTTTAATAATTGTTTCACTAAATTTGTATACCAAATATGTTTCTTTTGATATACACTTATGATATGCACATGCTATACTTTATCCACCTATAGTCTCAAAACTTTCCTACATAATCGGGCGTTCGGTGATGTAGCTTTTTCTACAGATATGCCAACGGTACTCTTCCCCATGATGTCACGTTCTGGGCTCACTAGATGGGAACGCTAAACTGCTGTTTCTCATTCAGGCTCTATAAATCAGTAGCCTAACCTAGCCGATACTATCGCTCGTTTGCTCTACGTTATCGAAGATCTTTAAGAAGAGTCTTAACTGGTTCGATAAGTTGCCTTCACCGTTTTCAAATGTTTTACAACAGCCACTGTACTCAAGCAACTAGGTTTTGCCTTCGCGGTTACTCAAGCACACAGGTTGTTCGAAAGGTTTCCGATATTCGAAAATGACCTTGACAACGACTTTGATAGTGACATCTAGATGGCTTCAAAAAGAAAATTTCATTTTCGTGCCACAAGTGGGTCAAAAATTACGTTTCCCTTTAAATTTGCGATTTGTTCTCTAAGATTATGGTCCAAATCATTCCCGAACATGAAATTGTTAACTCTTTCCATTGCTGGTGTCAAAATGGTATGTATCCATTTAAAACTTCCATTTGAACATCTAATTGAGTTATTTTCAAGGTCAAGGTTCTCTCAAAACTCTGTAAGCTTCATTTCGCCTATTTTTTCTTTCAAAAAACTTTATTAATAAAATAGTATAATTAGAATTTTATCGCTCTTTTAATCCGAGGAAGGATCTACGAACAGACCTTAAAATGACTTTTCACTAATGCTATTGCTGCCTCCCAGTTTAACGCCAGCAACGCTTCTTTATTCTATTTTTGTCACCGACACCGAATGCCGTATCATTCGTCATGACAGATGATAATATCCGTGTTGTCATGTCACGTCGGGTGAGCGAAGTATGTTGTCGTGTTTGTCTGGCTGACATCGCCTTATGCCCTTGGGAATTCTCTCCTCAATTCTACCGGATTTATCCGGCTTACTTGCTATTCTGGGCGTCGAAGCTGACGTCGCTGCTCCCCCAAATAAGTGAAAGCCGTATTAGTTCCGATCTGGCGACGTGTCCATCTGCAGAAAACAGCTTCATCTTTGTGCATCCAGGAGAATGCTTTTAGAACTTTTTTCCAGGTGAATCATAGGCCTTTTCGAATATATAGTGTGACACTCAAACTCATCCACCCGAAGAGTAAGACTCTCCAAAAATCTTTTCTTCAGGAACTTTTTGCGGATAGATAATAACCCTTGGAATGTTTCCCGAACAATATCTCGAGGTTATAAGTTCAGACAGTTACAGTATAACCTAATCGTTTCGAAGAAGTTTGAAAATAACGTTGTGCTTATAAACACATCTTTTTTGTCCGCCATATTGGACAAGTGGCGCCCGAAAGCAGTCTAGATATGATAATATCTCCTTTTCGATTCAAACGAAGTCGTTTGAATGGAGGAAAAGTTGCGTATTTAGGTAACTAACAAAATATTTTTTAGAAAGCTTTATAATTCAATTACTGCCGAAAATAGACGGAAAAAACGAATTTTCCCAAAATCGTTTTGATTTGATTCTGACTTTATTTGTAGCGGAGTTTAGAAGTGAATTGCACATTAACGTTGCCACTGTTTCTCCTCTGCAAGATGAAATAAACAGAATTTTAATATGACATTTCGCCTATTGTCCTCCAGCATCAACTTTATTTCTTCTTACGGCCGCCATATTGGATTTTTGCACAGGTAAATAGAGTTTTTAATTCTGATTCCAAAAATGTATAACGTGTCATACATTGACATTTCAAAACTATTCCAAAAAGCAGAGTTTCCTAGGTAGACCTTGAAATTATCAGATTTATTGTCGTTGTTAATTTCCTGGATTTATTTGAAATATTATTTTAATAGAAATTGCATATTAGCATTGCCAATATTTCTCTTCTAAAGAGGACATAGTCAAATCTGCAATGAGACGTTTCTGCTTTCGATCTACATCTTCAACTTTGTATTTTTCTTATGGAAAGCACTGTCATATCAAGTTTTCAAATAAAAACTTTTTGTTAGCAGAATTATCGTTTAAATATTTCCAATTATGAAAAATTCGTTTTAAATTTTTAATTCATTTTATCAACAATAAAAGCTTATTAAAATTGTGTTTTTTTTTAAATTTTATTCATGTTTATTACCAACAGCCAGATTGTTGTACCCTGTTTCTATGTATATTGAGAGGTTCAAGTCTTGGATAAACTATAAGTCAATTGCCTTTTCACATCAGTCTGCGAACCAATCCATCTTCATTATACATAATGCCTGCCGTCGCACACGCTCGACTTGACTGTTACTCCCTATAAATTTCACCTAAGGCAGATTTGTCAGATCGATGTAAGTTTAATTGGAGTCAAACTAAGTCATAAGTAATCCGGGACCCCCTGTAATGTATTCAAGTTGAAGTTTCGCGTGATGCTAGTGTTGTTCTTCGCTGTTGTAACCTGCTTCCTATGAACAGGAGCGTTCGTCAATAGAAGGGAACTTATACTAACTTCAGAGGTAAAATTGCAATGGGCACACAAGTACCAGCTACTGTCATAATCGACCACTATAAGCCAAGAAATGGAGAGATTGTACGAGCCCCTTCCCACTTCAGTTGGCCCACTTCAATATTTGTACCAAAATATGCCTTTATAAAGTAAACATGACAAAACTATTTACTTCTAAAAACACTCTAGTCGTAAAAAATACATATTTTAAATCACTTAGACCTATAACTATTAGAACATCTGAACAAAGAAACAATGTGCGAATAAATGCGCGATGTTAACAAAGCAACAATTGAAAGATTACCATTTGGTAACATCACCTTTACTTTTTATCACGGCTGAAATTCTTTGGGGCATAGTGTTAACCAAGTTTTGGCAAAAATTATGTGTAAAACAATCCCATATTTCTTGAAGCTTTTGTCTCAGTTCGGTGATTGTACGAGCAGGATGTTGTCGTTGAGCCTTTTTATCTCGTGCCACAAACTTTCAATAGGTGACAGATCTGGTCTGCTAGAAACCCATTTCAAAAGTGGTACATTATTTTCTTCCATCCATTTTATAGCCTTTTTTGAGGTATGGCACGCTGCACCTTCTTGCTGAAACACAAAATCTTGGCCGGATTTCAAACATTCTTCCATCACTGGTAAAAGCGATTCTTCTAAAATTGCCAAATATTTGCTTGTATCCACATTTCCATCAATAAAATGAAGTTTTCCTACTCCTTTTGATGACATACCGCCCCAGACCATAATGGATGCTGGAAATTTCACTTTTCTCTTCAGACATGGAATGCTTTTTTTGCGAATAACTCTACTGCGACTATCACCAACACAAACTTCGAATCGGGCCTCATCACTCCATTGTATTGCACACCATTCTTTAGCCCATCTAAGCCGATTTTTCTTTTGCAGTGGGGTTAATAGTGGCTTTTCTTTGGCCTATAAACAAGTTGTGCAACTTTAGGGTTTTTACTTCACTTTTTTTTATAAGGAAACTTACCTTGCAAGTGCTAAATCCCAGTTTGTGGGCCTCTCTATGAGTTGTGGACCTCGAAATTCTCCTTCCAACAGCGTCACTCCACAGAGCACTTAATTGTAAATAATTGGCACGCCTGTTTTTCACGATTATTCTTCTTAATGCTCTTCGGTCGGCATTTGTGGTATTACCTTTTTTCACATATCGTGGCTTAGAACCAGTTACATTATATCTTCTAACAATATTTCTCACACTGTACCGCAATAAGTCTAACAAAGTTGCAATTTCTAAGTTTGATTTCCCAGAATTAAAAAATTTAATTATCAGTAACCGAATTTTCTCACTAATAACCTTTCCTATACCCATTTTGAAAATCTTAACTACCCAAAACTATTTTAAAAGTATTCTGACAGCTGTGATTAATAAAAACAATTGTCATGGCTTTTATTTTTCACAGCCACCTATGCGTTATAGACTTATTTTGCATTGAAATGAAAATAGGTTGATATGCTGTAATTGCAACATGTGTTATTTTTATGCTGCAAATTTGATTAGGGTGTGGATAAAGTTGGTGTTTTCTACTATATAT
The DNA here is from genome assembly GCA_963669975.1 of Acanthoscelides obtectus. Classification (NCBI taxonomy): domain Eukaryota; kingdom Metazoa; phylum Arthropoda; class Insecta; order Coleoptera; family Chrysomelidae; genus Acanthoscelides; species Acanthoscelides obtectus. The sequence continues at coordinate 139,239 of CAVLJG010003214.1, read as the reverse complement.
TATGAAAATATTCATTGTTATTATTTCAAACTTATAACACCCTGCTACATTTTTATTATTTGTGTTTGATAATAAAAAACTAAGATTTCAATAGTTGGGCCAACTGAAGTGGGAAGGGGCTCGTATAAGGAAATCCTTCAGTTTTGGCTATAGTAATTTTTTTTGCTTCCTAATGTTAATGGAGCTCCGACAATCTCAGGGGGTAACGGAGGGTGAATGGGAAATGGCAGTGGGCTGGGCTTGGATGGACGGCGGCGCTACTTTAGAAAAGGAAAGGATGACAAGCTGTGTAAATTTACATAATCACAGGTTCGGATTTTGATTGGCGATCTAGTCTGTAAATCCTTCCTTATTCTGGCACAGCAAATGATCGTTTAGTATTGTACGTATACAATCCATGTTGCTGTTTACCGATATGGTTGTGTTGTTATTGTTATGCCATACTCTTGTTGCTGGGATTTTTCTTGGTTGCCTCAAAGAAGCTGCATTTGAATGGTCACCGAAAAAAAAGGACTACTGCAGTGAGGAGTTGAAATGTGCAATTTTGAAATCCCACTACAGATAAAGTCAGTAAAAAATTGATTGAATAAAAATTCCGATTTTCCGTTTCTTTCTCTCTCATTTTCTTGACTACCTAAATACGCAACTTTGTCCCCATCTAAGCGACTTCGTTTCCGATATATCAATGATGAGAGTCGAATTTGAAATACCCGGTATTATAGAGAAAACGCATGGGTCACCAAATTCAGAAAAAGATGTGGGTGTAAAACTCACCAAATTTCCATTCTAAAAAACGGATGTTCGCTGATGTGATCCTAGGGCCCAAATAATCCACACTATGAATATCCGAATTTATACTGCCATACTTCGGCAATCGCAGATCGGTTGTTCCTGCATACCGGGATAAGAAGGTTCTTAATAATAGAACGTCTTTCACTGATACCCAACCCAGGCTTTTAACCCCTACAGATTTCCTTATGAAAATGTTTAGAAACCTCATAATTATTTTTTTCGTTTTTCCCCTAAAGCCCGGCCATCACTAGACAGATTTTTAAAAACTGTAAAGCTGTGTCATTTTATCAAAATGTTAATTTATAGACGGGCCAAGGATTAGCAGACAGGAAGGACGAATTGGACGAATTACAGCAGCATTTGAAATCATTCAAAACGAGTATCAAATTTTTAGTTCGGACCGTAGTGCCGTAGTGACACTTTTCCGGATATAGATCCCTACCCTCAAATGTTTTCTACTGTTATACTGAATAACCCCTAGAAGTTTAATCCCTTAGTTCTGAAACACCCTGTATAAAATAGGGCCACCAGGTTATCTGAATACGTCCTTTCTTAGTTCGTACATACGACGCGTCGCTTGGGCTGGTAGTACGAAACAGTAAAATTCGTGCAAAATCCGGTTTATAGAAGTTTTTTTTTTGGCTTTAGGACTAAGCCATGTAGCCAGATACTAGCTTGTATCTTTATTTATGTACAAACACACGACGTCACAACATCCATGGCGAAGGCGAGATTCGAACTCGCGACCCGGCCGACCGGCTGATCAGTAGCACCACACTCTGACCCACGCGGCCAACCGAGGTCACCTATAGAAGTTTGTGTACTTCACAACTTCAATCTTTAATATTTTCGAATCAAATTGTTACAGTGTGCTTAAAACAAAACCCCACAGGGTTAATTTTTTCCACTAGGCTTTTTTTTAAATTAACAAAGTTGCATAAAAATAGTAAGCATTTCAACCCATCAAAATTTTAAAAAGTGCGCCGATAGCACCCTGAGCAATTGTCTTCTGAATACACTGTATAAATTTCATTCAAAAATATTGAAAAATTGAGTGCCAGTTTCGAAGCGTTTGAATCCTAGTAAATGAGGTCCAGGTTATCTGCTTGCACCATTATTTCATATGAAGATACTTTCATAATCATTACCTATGACCAAGAATAATACCATTTTAAAGTGAATCCGTTTATGTACTGCCACGTGAAAGTGTAGTAAATTTAATATTTTTTCACAATTTGTGATGATTTTATTATGAAGATCAAGTTCTTTCACATCACTCCCATCCAACGAATTTCAATAGATTAGAAAGAGTAAACCCTATATGTGCACATTACTCATTTGACTACGAATGGTTTCCAAAGTGACAGCGTTTTATCAACATAATAATAATACTTGCTGGTGGAAACATCTACCTTCATTTAGCTTGTGCTTCGTAAATTATATAAGAAGTACAACATCATACCATACCAAATAATATAGTTTTATAGTATTAATTTATATATATTTTGAAATCAAATTTAAATCATCTGTAACATGTGCAAAAATTCAATATGCTATCCACAAGAAAAAATAAAATTGTTGATTAAGAACAAGAGACGAAACGCTATATTGAAATTCTAATTATGCCACGTTGCAGATAAAAAAAAGTGTTACTGTCAATGTGCAACATATTTCGAAATCATACCTCAAATAACGCCAAAAAAAAGAAAATAAAAATGATTTTGGGAAAAATCGTTTTCCTTCAACTATCTTCAGAAATACTCTGAATCGCGAAACTTTCTAAATACCATTTTTTAATTACCTAAATACGAGATGCCAATTGTCAGGGTAATATTTGAAAAACCCGGTATATCCTCTTATTCTTTTTATATATTTCCCATCTGTCTATTGCATGTCGTGTCTCTGCCTATCCCCAACGCCTCCTCCAACTATGCGCTGCCAATCAAGCCAACATCAGCAGCGTAACTCTTGTTTACATGTTTACCGCCTTGGATGTATCGCAGATGTCGAACGAGCAGGATTTGGGGGATGACGTATCCTCCATTTAAATAAATTACTATGGTAATAGCGGCAAGCGGCGCCTGCCTCCAGAACATAGTGGAGGAGCTTGGATCAACGTGTTGTCTCGGCAGGTCGTTACAGAACTAACTGAACAGCCCTGGGTGTATTAGGTTCGCACTAATAAGCTCCAGGAATTTCATTAAAGTCAGCAAAGGGATCGATTTCGATGGAAATTGTACTATGATTTGGAATACTTGGACAGCTAATGCTATTTTGTGTCATATTTCAAAGAAAGATGAAGATAACTGAATAATTATACTAATATTCATCTTTTTAATATACTGAGTGACAACAAAAGGTAAACAGCTACGTATGCTTATACGATTTTAATAATTTAAGGCATATACGTTCAGCGTCCCTTACTAGTAAAATAATTAAATTTTCAGCTTGATTCGTCAACTGACTGTAGAAGCTGGTTCAATAATGTGTTGAGGACCTACGATTTCTTATACACTCATTGACACGCCTGGTCATCGTGCTGATAAGGTGGTCGACATCCTGTTGGACTATCTCATTCCAGGCGACTGCAACTTCGTGAGTAAGAGCTGATAAAGTCTGTGAAGGGTTTTGCAAATGCAAGAGCCTGCGATCGATCATGTCCCAGACATGTTCAATTGGAGATAGTCAAACGTGGTGGTCAAGGTAAACGGTTGATGCGATGTTGATCCATGAAGGCAACGATGCTCTGGCAATATGCGGTCTAGCATTGTCTTGCTGAAAAATCGGGTTGTGGATGGTGTTTAGGTATGGAATAAGATGAGTCTCCACTACTTCCTGAATATAGCCTCGGGCTGTCATATTGCTTCTGATGAAAATTAGTGTTGGTCTGCTACCATAAGCAATAGCACCCCATACCATAACTTCCACGGTGTGGTGATCGTGACGCTGTCTGTCAAATTGTGGGTCACGTCTTTCAGCACGTCACCTTCTCACTTCGTCACTAAAGACCACCTGATCCCATTCCCGATCCCATAGAATTCTTTCTCGACACCATAGCAAACGTTGCGCCGATGTTTAGCTGTAGGAGGTAGCACTCAATGTGGGCGATAAGAGAAAAAAAAGGCCTGTCGGCTATACGAGTTCGATGGCCATATTTTAAGTAATAACCCTTTTGCATTAGTGTCAGCGAAATTTTATTTATAAATGTAAATTGGTCCTCAAACTAAAATATGAACATTTTGTAATTTTTTAATCACCATAAACACTTGAAATTTTGTCAATTCGTTGCATCAACTTTTGGATCCCGTCGTCAAAGAACGCTGCCGCCTGACTGCTAAGCCAGTTCGCAACTGTTTCTCTCAAGATGTCATCATCTTCCAAGCACACTCCACCGAGAAATTCCATTAAGTTTCCGAAAAACAATAATAATAGGAATTCGTCTTTATTACCTTAAACTACAAAAGAGGTTTAGCTCAAAGCTAGTCTTACATCCAACATTCAGTGGCCAATATACACTAAACATTTCAAATTTAACATATTTTAACATTTTACTAAACTATCCATTTGTATCTCATGCTTTACATGTACGTATATATATCTAGTAAATATTTTTCAAGTGATAAATTTTCGTATTGGTAATTTTCTTACTTCCAAAGGGAGTTCATTGAAATGAAAATCTGACTTACACGTAAAGCTTCTATAGAAAAGACTTGTTGATTTGGAAGACATAGCCAGAGGTAAGTAATCTCTCATATCTAGATTATGGAGGTTGGATCTGAAAATACTTAATTTGTTTTTTAGGTAAGGGGGCGATTTGGGTTGATTCATTAATTTATGTACAGAAATTAGCAAATCGTATTTAAAGCTAACGGAAATTTTAAACCAATTTATGTTCACAATTTGCCGAGTTTGCAACAGCAAACGTAGCATTAAAATACGTAAGGTTTGAGTAGTTTTTAATATTCCATATCAGTACGCAATGTAACCAAAAGTATCACTGATTCATAAATAAAAACATCGATCTATGTGCGAACTGACCTTGGCTACCAAAGCGCGGTGTTGTCAAGCTGCCAGAAAATATTTATAAAATGCCACATTTAGCCTAAGCAGAATGGAGTATAGCTTTTTTCACGGTTTTTGGTGGTTACTTCAAAAAGTCATACAAAATAAATAAACATATCGTCTTAAGGCCAGGCTGTCTAGGTAACTCGCGACCATGTGAAATAGGCCGACGATTGTTCAAATAAGAAATTTGAGGTTAGAAAACTTTTGAATTTCAAGCTTACGTACTTCTTTTATTACTGAACTAGGTCGTGTAGTATCTGCGTAGGGCATTAAAAGTTAAATGCCTAGCTATGTAATAACTTACAGGTTTCAACAATAGCTTCTCCCGCGAATAGTGTGATATATAACTTTATTGAATGAAAATATATTTCGTAGGTTGCGAATGTCTAAACAAAGGTAAATTTGAACAAAAAAACTTTTACTACGGATGGTAAATGGATTCATCCAAACAGGATTATCTGTCTGGCAACACCGCATTTATTTCCATATAAATGAGAACAGCCTCGTTTAGACGCCATCAGCTGTTTTGTGGACGTAATATTTTTGGGACTATTTACTAATTTTATTCGCCTTGTCTGTCTTCTCTTTATATAAGTATTCTTTGGTTTCACAGCACCTCTCTGCATTTATAGCAGGACGTTTTTTTTTTAGTTCAATAACCAGATTAATGGGCGCAGGGCGGGTTTATTGAGTGACAGGTCAACAAACAAAACAGTATAACCGTGCAACCAACAACGACAGAGACGTGAAATGGCGGCGTAGTGAAAGACGATGCGCAATTGGTTCTTACTTACTAAAAATGGTTCTTATAAAGAGCCCGTGGTTTAAAGCTTAAGTGTAGCCAGCAGACTTCTGACATGTGTACCTGCGGCAGCACACTCTATGCTACTACCTCATCTGGCATACTGTGTAAATATTAACAATGCAGCGATGACGACGCGGTGACCATGTTGTAGGTACGGCGACATTTAATGCAACTACCGATCAAATACGAAATTGATGCTATGGCTATGAACACCTCCGTACATCACACCCATTAATCGCATACTGACAGTATTGTTGAATGTTCAGCCTAGACGGTGCGTAGCACATCCACCATTTTTTAGGAACGTATTTGCAATGCTTTGAAAATAATCATAGAATAATAGCACACATTTCTAACAGATTTTTAGTATAAACATTGGACTAAAAGCTTATTTATACAGGGTGATTCGTAAAAACGTGGTAATGTTACTAGGGTAGACAGCAGGTACATTCAAAGATCAAAAAAAGAGTCCTATTTCCAAGATTCGGATTGTTGAATATTCATACGAATTCACCACTGATAAGACCAAATAAGAACAAAAAGAGGAAAAATTGTTTAAGTGACTTTATGTGACATTACATACAATTTATAATGCCACAGTAACTTCAACGTATTTTCAAAGTAGAGCTTTTATATCGATTTTGCGTCAAAAATTCAAGTCAACTTTCCTTCAAACAGAAAAATGTTCAAAGACAGGCTATTTATGTGGAATTGAATGCATTATTCAAAAATTTAATTTATTTTCCACAAAAGGCAGTGCCGTAGAAAATAATTTTCTTTCTTCTTCTGCTTCGATCAAAACCTCAGGATGTCTCAGGAGTGAATTTTTTTATGAATTGGGTATTATGTCCATACTATACGTATTACGTACTGTGTACCCACTTCCAAGATATATTTTGTTTCAATTTCAACACCCGATATCTCGGTGCTTTCTAGGATCCATGTTTATACGAATGTTTTCATTAAATTACCTAAAAAATATACATAATAATATTCATATGCTACGACTGATCGTACCCGGAGATGTGCATGGGTTTACGCGTTCCTAGATATAGCGGGTTATGGCCGGGGGCAAAAGAATTTTATATGCCGAATCTTTATAGTCTCATGTTAATTTTAAAGCAAACTCAGTCCACAGTAAGGCAAACTCATACATGAACTCGTACAGGGAGCACGCAGTTATTACAAAAAACTCATTTTGTATAGATGTAAAAAATAGTACGATATACAACACACCAAATAACCAAAACTCTCCCGGAAATTTGCAATTGCACAAACAACGCTTAAATGTCTTAAGTAACGGACTAGAGCAACGTAATGATGTCTTGACTTTGAAGGCAGAAAGATCAGTGATAACTAATTAAAAGGTGTGACATATTATTTGTACTTTATGATGCTTTCTGATCTAGTGCGTCCCTCAGGTATATAAGTGGATAATCTTAATTGTTGTATTTATGACCTTCCTGAGAACTGCTGTGGACTGGTACAATTCGATCATATTAATCGTAGCAAAATGGCATCTATTTTTACGATGTCATCTATTCACTCCAATGCAATTAACACTGATAGTGTTTTTGCCGTTATTTTTGCCTATCCTAGCAAACGTGTAATCAATGTAGAAGATGTACCAGGCAAGAACGAAGATTCGCTGTCTTCTATTTGAATTCTCTGAAGAGTGTATTTCCAAGACAATCCTAAAATCTCGATTAAATCCAGATACTCGCGTGGCTTGCATCGTTTTGCATTCACCTGAGCGTCGATAGTCGAGGGAGGAAGGAATGTAAATAAATACGTGAATATCTGACATTCCCAAAGATTCCTATGCACTCACAAGATATATCCACATATGAAATACCTTCGCAGCAAAGTGGCGACATTAAAATAGAATGTAAGTAGTTTGACTCGAGACATCGCCGATATTGCAATAGTTTTACGTTTTGTGGTTGTTCAAACATATTGGAAATTGTCTGTTTTTAAGCTCAACTTCAATCTTCTACGGAAAGATATTCATAACGATGGAAAAGGGGATCCCAAGTCTAATCGTTTGTGAGATTTCTCATTTGATTACATAACATATTTTTCTCATATTTTTTCCTTTGTCATATAATTTGTAACGGGTGTCTTATAAAGGGTGTTCAGATAGGGACGCTCGATGTTTGAACGGCGCGCGCGCCCAAACCGGTGGGGATACAGCTGTCAAATTTTGTGAGGTTATTAAGTTAGTCTTGACATTTAATCATGGAGCAGTACACGATTCAACAACGCGTGGAAATTGTGAAAATTTATCATCAAAACAGATGTTCGGTTCGTGAAACGTTCCGCGCATTGCGTCCAATTTATGGTGCGCATGGCCGTCCTGCTGAGTCCACTATTCGACGTCTGCTCAATAAATTTGAGAGAACTGGCTCAGTGGCAGACCAAACAACACCCGTACGGCAACGAACAGTAAGAACAATCGAGAATATTGCTGCTGTGCGAGAGAGCGTGCGTCAAGACCCGAATCAGTCATTGCAGCGACGTGCATTTGCCGCATGGGCTCTAGAGCAGTTGCAAGTCGACCCTGCATTTGCACGAAAAATCATCTTCAGCGACGAGGCGCATTTCTGGATGAATGGGTATGTCAATAAACAGAATTGCCGTATATGGGCTGACCAAAATCCTGAACTGACTTGCTTAATTGCTATGCATCCTGCTAAAGTGACTGTATGGTGCGGTTTCTGGGCTGGCGGCGTAATCGGTCCATATTTTTTTGAGGACGCTATGGGCAACGCGCTTACGGTCAATGGAGATCGGTATCGCGCCATGATTAATGATTTCCTGTGGCCTCAACTGGACGATATGGATCTAACAGACATCTGGTTCCAGCAGGACGGCGCTACGTGCCACACCGCACGCGCAACGCTGGATTTACTGCATGAAAAGTTCAACGGTTTCATTATTTCGCGCGGCGGCGATGTGCACTGGCCACCAAGATCGTGCGATATAACGCCTTTAGACTTTTTCCTGTGGGGCTACGTGAAGTCTCAAGTGTATGCGGATAAGCCACAAACAATTGCAGCATTAAGGGCCAACATCATTCGCGTCCTCGGACAGGTAGACGCTGAAATGTGCGGAAAAGTGCTCGAAAATTGGACCATGCGAATGCACGCTGTACAGCGCAGTCGCGGTGGCCATTTAAACGATATAATCTTCCATACATAATGTCGTCGAATGCTATTTACGATCAATATTAGTGCTGGCTTAATTTTTTTTCCTTTTTTTTCCATTTTAACTTTCGAGCCTCCTTATCTGAACACCCTTTAGAAGGGAACCTACTTCAGTAGATTTTATCCCACATTTGGGTAGCACATGGTACAGGGTGGTCAAAAAACTGAGAATTACATTTAAAAAATCAGGGAAAATTAGGTTAATTTTGTAGGGAACATCTACTTCGAAAATTATAGTAGTACTTTCCGAGATGTATGGAAATGATGGTGTTTCTCTTGCTTAAAAGACATTGTTCTGTCTTAGCTATGAACTGGGATCTATAATAAAAGGGTAAATATATGGAATATATGTAAGAAACGTATTTTCATCCGCCATTTTTATTCATAGAGTCAACTGACAAAGGTAACAATTAGGCAACACTGCAGTTTCTTTTGAAGGGGCCATTACAAAGTACGGATGGTAAATAAATGTAATTCCAAAGACGAAAGCATCTTGTTTTCATAAGCAATTTTCTCTCACATAGCTAACTGTCAATAGCTGTTGGAATAAAGATGGCGGAGAGGAGTGCCTGTCTCTTTTGGTACTTGAGATACTTCTTCTTCTGCTCATGCTCCATGTTCAAGCAAACTGTCAAACGCGCGTAGCTTAAAAAATTATTAGGTTTACTTTACTACAATTTTCTGTGCAATTTTCTTGATTTTTTTTCGTAAGGACCTTCTATACAGCATTAGGAAACTTTAAAAAAAAGATGAACGAAATCGGTAAAGTCGTTCTCAAGTTATGGCGTGACCACGTGAAATAGGGATTCATATATATATACAGGGTGACTTTGAAGTTGAGTCATTAATTTTCAGATAATGATTGTAGAAGGAAGATAAACCAGAATATGTGTGTAAAAATAAAAAAAAATTAAAAAAAAATGTTTACCTTGTTTTATAAAGTATCCTCCCGACAAGTATTTCAGTGCGGACCTGTATTTGATCGTGAGGTCCCCTGTGAGGTCTTAAGTCACCTGATTCACGAGCCCGTTGTACTACATTAACAAAGGCACGAGGGGTTGGTTGCACTCGATTGGGAAACCGATCCGCATAAACATGTGCCATTTTTTATTTCGTCTGAGCCACGCAACAGACACTATTCACACGCTAACCGACAGACACTGACTGTATGTATAACTGAACTGAATAAAATACTTAATTGCAAAAACATCGTTCCAAATTCTTTCGCTTTTTTGTTTCCGATGCGATGAACCGATAAGGCGGATTATATCCGTTGTTGCCAAACACGAGTACATGATATTATTATTGAGACAGGGCGGTACTCAAACTTCCAAAGGGCTATAACTTTGTTACTTTAATTTTACCAGAAAAATGGTAAAGGAAAAAAACATTTCTTTTGATCAGATCTACTCACTGTTAAAATAAATGACTCAACTACGAAGTCACCCTGTATATGGCGCGGCGATAGCGACATATCCTCAGCAGTTCGTCAAATTCTCGCCACATGGCCAACTGAGATTATTTTATGGTAAAAGGCTTGAAGTAATAGAAAAAACATTATTTCCATACAGGTATCTCGAAAACTGTTTATTTGTGAAGTAAACAACCTTATAGAAAATTAATGTTACTTTCAACGCTCGATACGATGAACTTATAAAAATGGAGGTTTCCATTTGGAAAAATTGACTTGGGTTGGGGCTTAACGTAATTAAATCTACTGATCTACTATACAAGACACGTTAAAAATCATACAGCAATGGTAGAAATACGAAAAAAAAAATGTTATAAGTCCCTGGCCTACATTTGTCAATTTTTAGGTAGATTTTGACTGAATTATTTCCATCCCAAACCCAAATTTTCATACATGGCCTACATGAGCTTTTCGGGAGATAGCTCGCTGCAGTTCTATGTGGGACACCCTGTATAGCTGTATGCACTTAAATTTCGCCTTTTTTTTTATATACTCCAACTACCACGAAGGCCTAAGGCCTAAGCACCCATTGGGTACCGTGGGGCTAAAGGGGATACATGGGAAAGGGGGGACGCCACACGGACTCTGGCGAGGGAACACGTGTCCATGCAACATGCACACATTCTGGCTCCGCCTACGAGAACCGCCGGGTGGTACCTCCGCGTTCGACAGTCAGAGACCATCTACCACCTACGGACAATCACAACATCCATAGCCAAGAGAAAAATTTCTCCTGGGACGGGACTCGAACCCGCACAGCGCACGGCGACTGATCAGGAGATCGAAGAGTCTACTACTGCGGCACCGCGGCTGCCTAAAACAAACACACAACATCCATGGCGAAGGCGAGATTCGAACTCGCGGCCCGGCCGGCCGGCTGATCAGTAGCACGACACTCTGACCCACGCGGCCAACCGAGGTCCCCCTTTGGAAACTTTACTTTTTGAAAATATTCTTTTTGCCTGTTTTTAAACTACTTTTATTGAACTTAGTAGCACACGTAGAACAAAGAAAAATACATGTAAATCGATTAAACTCTATGACAAGTCTGAGCGTCCGTTGTTGGGGAAGGGAAATGCAATAACATAACTACTCATAGCTGCTATCTTCTATCTTCTTGTGACTGAAATAACCGAACCATTACATTTTATTTTGCATCTGAATAGGTGTTCACTATACACCTGGATGCCGTAATAAATATCATCGCATCTGTGGAATCCGAATAAAACGTTTACCAGAAAGGAATCGTTTTTCTTTATCCCATGTATTCCTGTTGGCTGGTGTCAGTCCAAATTTCCTCTGCGGAATTCCTTTCGGTGGCAGCCAAAAAGATTAAGACCACACCTTGCCGGTGGTGGTAATAAATCTGTTCCTTCCTCTCACTGAAGCTAAACTTTTCTTTTTTGTTGTTGTTGCAGAGGAGGACTACGACGCCTTCTGCCTGGCGTATATGTTTACCTACAGGGACTTCGAAATGGGCACCTTGGGACTTGCGTGGACCGGAGATTTGAAGAACGCTGGAGGAGTTTGCGAGAAAAATGGGGTGAGTACCTTGAGGTGCAATCAATATTTGGGTCACAACAAAGATTTGTTTGAAAAATGAACAGTTTTATTGGGTAGAGAAGACGTTATGTAAAACAGAACCCACTCATATGTTGTCGCAAAAAAAGTCCGAATTTAATGAAAAATGTCAACAGCTGTGAAATTTGCGGCTTAAACCTGACTAACTTGTAGAATCCACTTAAAAAAATTATATGTCTGCATCTTGCGCCTAGTCTGAATTTGTTTAAATTAGTTTTCTTTATATACCAGCATCTGAGATCCCCAGTCCACTTTTAATTAGTCTAGGCAGCGTTTGGGATTGGAGATCACACGTTGGGAATCAGATTTGATAGAAGGGAAACCTATTTTTCATGACCTCACGTTTCGACATCTATTGACATGAACAGCTGGCCAGAAAGTAACATTTTTGTCTATTTATAACCTTTACATAGTGATGCAGCTTCCTCCTCAGGGGCGCCGTATCAAAATTTGTTGTGTGTTTGTGCGTAAATTTTAGACGTTCAGATAAATTTTAATTTATCGAATAAAATTTGTTTTGCGACGTCTGCGACACGTAAATTCATACGGGATCGAAGTAGGTAATGCTATTTCATTTTTGAAAATCTCTTAATGGCAGCGGTGTTACGAGTAAAAATTAAAATAGCTTTCACATTGTCCCAAAGTTTTTTTTTTGAATACTCTTCAATTTTCTGAACCTTTTTAAGCGATTATAAAACATTTTTGAAGAGAGGTTACAATTTTGACAAATATCGAAAATTTGCTTTCTTCGTTTCTGATTGTTTAAGGCTAGGATATATTCAAAAACATTACGGAGCTCAAACATTTTTTCGTAATCAAAGCTCATCTTGACTCATGTTTGGAAAGTACTGAGTCAATCTACTTGCCACTATTTTTTTCAGAATTTTTCATTAAATCATCCAGGGCGGAAGACGATTTGAAATATTCAGCCTCTCCATGCTTGATAGCCAAATTTGCCTCATAGAAGTCCTGAGATATTTTAATTACTTTCAACAGCATGCCGTACAATCTTAGGTTCAGCGCTTAAGCATTTTTAATATAGCTTACTGCCTAAAAACTTGCGGGAGATTGTGAAAAACACTACGTGGGGAGCCTCTGTAAGCTGGAGAGTCCCGTAGAAGATTTTTTTTATCGCAGGTAGACATTACTTTTTGTTTCGTATGCAACAAAGACGTTGTTATCTTATTCTGGGTCAACCTTGAAAAAATGACTACAGTGGACCCCCGATAATCCAGCCCCTATCTAATCCGGCGCCCCCTGTAATCCGACATGTCTTTGAATATGAATTACATACATACGTATTTGACAATCTTCGCTAATGTAGATCACGCAGGTTTAAACAGGTTACAACTATCGTGCTCGACGCGTAAGCATTGTTTTACTTAGTATGAATTTGACTACTGGTGATAGCGGTACGGCCTAGCGTGCGTTCATTGTTTACTACTTATTCATTGTGTATTAGTATAGTACCTAGTAATGTCATCACAAACTCAGAAGCGAAAGCACAAAACATTGACAATTAAAGAAAAATATGATATTTTAGACCGCTTAAATCGCAATGAAACTTTCAGTAGTTTAGCAAGTGAATACGGCGTAGGCCGATCTACAATTTATGACATTAAAAGAAACCACGAGAAGATCAAGAAGTTCGGGTCAACTACTGACTGCGGGCCAGGCAAGAGACAGACACTCAAGAAAGCTGAACATCCAGAAGTGGAAGAAGCTTTGTACATGGGGTTTCTTCAGGAAAGAAATAGGCATGCACCAATTTCAGCACCCATGTTGGCCATGAAAGCTAAGTTTTTTTATAAGGAAATAAAGACAGATGATTTTGTGGCCAGCAGTGGATGGCTAGACCGTTTTAAAAGTCGTCATGGCATACGTTTAATGACTATTACAGGAGATAAACTTTCTAACGATGCCACCTGCATAGAGCCCTTCAAATTAAGATTTTTGTAAAAGGTGAACGATTTAACTCTTGACCCGTCACAGCTGTACAATGCAGACGAATCAGGGCTTTTGGCGTGTGATGCCTAACAAAACTTTCGTTACTTGTAACGAAAAATCCGTACCTGGACGAAAAGTAAGTAAAGAGCGTGTAACCATACTACCATGTGCTAACGCTGCGGGCACACACGCGCTTAAGGTGATGGTCATTGGGAAATCTAATAAACCACAGGCATTCAAAAACATTGATTTACCTGTACACTATTACGAACAAAAAAGTGCATGGATGACAAAAGACCTTTTCAAAAAGTGGTTTGATGAATGCTTCGTACCTGAAGTTAGAAAATGGTTAAAAGATCATAATTTTCCTCAAGAAGCGTTGTTGCTTCTTGATAACGCTCCCGGTCATCCGTCTGAAGAAGAACTAACAACTGAGGATAAATGCATCACAGCGATGTTTCTTCCGCCAAATTGCACTGCACTGATTCAACCAATGGACCAGAATATCATTCAGTTTGTCAAGCAAGACTATAAGAAAAACCTACTTCTGAGAGCCGTATCAAAAGACCAACCAATAGAAAAAACTTTAAAAGAATTTAATATGAAAGACTTGGTTTTTGCTCTTTGTCAGTCGTGGAATGCGTTACCGTCATCAACTATTAAATCGTCTTGGAAAAAGTTAAGGCCAGATATAGTCACCACTCCTAGCAACGTTCCACAAATCAGTGTAACTTCGGAAGTTATAGAACAAGTCGCTACAGAAACACAGATAAGTCCGGAAGATTTGGAAATCTGGTGCCGTGGAATGGCTAAAGAGGAAAATGTTTTTCATGAAATGTCTGACGAAGAGATTATAAAAGAGGTTTCTAATTATACAACAAACAATCAGGAAAATAACGACGACGTGATTGCAACTGCTCCACAAGTCACAGCACAAGACGCAATTAACGCCTTTGAGCCAAGTTTACAATGGGCTGAAGAGAATCCTACAACCTACAACGAACTTTTACTTTTGAGAAGACAAAAAAAAATTGATGAATATTTCCAAGCTTCATAATTTGATAAATTCATTAATGATTTTGATTAATAATTCTTGATTATTTTGGTACATATGTATGTGCATTTATGCTTAATTTTATAATAAAACGTAAGCTCTCTATTATTATTTAACTTACTAAATTCGACATACATAAACTATGTATGATTTTTACTTCAAAGTACATACATATACATAACATATATAATCTTACCATTGGATATGTAATTTGTCGGATTACAAGGTACTCTTTTGTAAAAAATTCCGGACTATAGGGGGTCTTAGGCAGTGCTCTAAAATCTGACAAATTCGATAGTCCGACACTGCCCTGCATAATGTTTGTCGGATTACCGGAGGTCCACTGTATTCGATTTCTATTCCGTAGCACTACCGTGGTAGCATGAAATCACTGAACACCGGCATTGTGACTTTGCTGAACTATGGAAAACACGTGCCTCCCGCTGTGTCTCACGTTACGTTGGCACATGAAATCGGACACAATTTTGGATCACCGGTAAGTGTTAAAATAAGCCATAGGGATTCTTACTCTCCATTGTAATGTATGACTTATATTCAAGAAAATAATTCTTCACTGTGAAACGAGTATGTCACATTCTATGAAGCACGGAGATGCACTGTTCAATCCCTCGTCATCCTTTAGTGCTTAGAGCTGATTCGTACGGGTGAAAGAATAGAAAATATGTGACGTTTTTGTATTTGCTTTCATTTTAAAGGGTTTTCAAGTCAGTTTCATAGTACATGAAAACGAGAAACTAATTCGAAATGTGTTTTGCTAGCAGTTTGATTTTCCCGCGAAAGCAGGAGGGAAGAAATAGAAGGAAGAAAATAAGTTATTTAAAAAATATTTTTGATAGAGGTTTTGTGAGAAAATAATTTTCGTTGACGAGAAACTCACAATTTAGCCTTGATCACAATGCGAGGCGCAGCCTGGAATGCTTGCGAGCTTGCTCGACTGTGTAGTCTACCGAGTCACGCTACAGAAGGTTGTTGTGTGGTTACGCACTATTATACAGGGTGTCCGCAAAGTTGTGGTTTTCCTTTTCAGAAACAACTACCCTTGAAATAACAAAGGTAATGTGTAGTGAAACGAGGGCGACCAAGTAAAAAAAATATAGGAAAAAGTACTCACTCTCCAGTTGACGAGAAGGGCTAAGTACGTCTCTGCCCGAAATCATACCGCTCCAACAGAAAATGAAATCAGCTGATGCGTTACCGAGCAGACGCACCATGCCAGCCCAAACAATCACCGAAAATGTTTGTTGAAAATGTACCCGACGGACAGCGTGCGGATTTTCTACTGACCAAACATGAGTGTTGCGAAAGTTATTCACCCCATTGCGCGTGAATGTAGATTCGTCTGTCACCAATATGCACTTCAAAAAGTCCGGATTATTGTCATGTTGATGCAACAACCACTCACAAAACCGCACTCTTGCTGGAAAATCGTCAGGTTGAAGGGCTTGTACACGTTGGACGTGAAACGGATACAGCCCCTCTTCACGCAGCGTTCGCCACACTTTAGTTTTTGATACTTGCACTTCTCTAGCCACGTCTCTAGTGCTTGTTGAGGGATTCTCGTCTACGCGATTACCTCTACAGCCGTGACCGTAACCGTCGGTTGAAGGTTGCATGCTGACCTGACACACTGACCCCGACCCAGTTCTGTCGTCGGGTTGAGCCAGTGACATTGTACCACTCCGTGATGTCGCGGCTACAGGACGGTATTCAGATATTTTTGATGTTGCAGAGCCCTTTATCTCGGTTACCTTAAGACATTGGTGTATATGGTACTAAGAAAAATTGTTTATGTTTTCAAGATCTACACGTCATGTAAAGGAAAACCCCAACTTTGCGGACACCCTGTATAATGTACATTTGATACGTACCATGGAGTGATTATGCATGGGTTTCTGTTTTGACGGACTTACATCTCTTCATGTATGTTATGTCTTGAGAATACCGCGCATGATGACGTCACCCCTGTTGCTTGTTGTCATCCAAGTCGTTAGTGATATCGAACAGCTGTTTAGAGTATCGGCGATAGATGTCAGATTGTAGTACCTAAAAGTTTTCACACACACTCATAGTCCAGTTTCTGTTGGGA
Source organism: Acanthoscelides obtectus (assembly GCA_963669975.1). Lineage (NCBI taxonomy): Eukaryota > Metazoa > Arthropoda > Insecta > Coleoptera > Chrysomelidae > Acanthoscelides > Acanthoscelides obtectus. Next base: position 122,211 of record CAVLJG010003214.1, on the reverse strand, counting down.
TGTCGCCGGAAGATAGTTAAAATGATATTTCCGATATAATCTGATTCATAAATATGTCCTCGACCAAAAAAAAAAAGATTGACAGAAAACTTGAAGTACGCATTAGCCCAAGCAATCAGCTGATATATAATAATAATAATAATAATAATATTTATTTACTCAATGTACAAAGAGAACAAACAATATGAGTAAATAAATATATACGTAAAATCAAAACAGGCCCAATAGAAGGCATCGCCTGTACATGGACCAATAATTTAAGTTGAAACTGTAGAATGCAAATGACAAAAAAGGACAAAAATTAGCTACAGTAGATTATGTATTTAGTTGATGTTCGTATTTATGAGTTTATGAATTTCAGTCCTAGATATAGAATGTAGCCACTTTTTTAAATTTCTTTTGAAACAATTTCCGAAACGTAAATCTTTTAAGACTTTAGGTATAATTTCGTAAAATTTAGGCGCTAAATAGAGATATGATCGCTGCATTATAGATTTATGCGGTTGAGGAACTACTGTGCCACGAATTTTGTATCTAGTATAATGATTATGTTTAATTTTTTGGTCGGTGTTTACAAATTTATGGTAGTGAGTGATACTGTGTAAGAAATAAAGTTGTCTTATATCATACATTCGAACATCTGAATATAATTTTTCAGTGGGATAAAGTTTCGGTTTTTTAAATATCATTTTTAGAATACTTTTTTGAAAAACATCTAAATTATAGATATGTGAGGAACATGCAGCTCCCCATGCTAATATACCATATGTGAGATGAGGCTCAATCAGTGCATGGTATAATGTTTGAAGATATTTTTCTGTCAATATATTCTCAAGGTATTTAATTTTGTAGGATACAAATCTAACTTTCTTTAAAATATAATTGACATGGATGTCCCATCGTAAGTGAGGATCCAAGACCACTCCAAGGTATTTTATGTTGGGCACTCTATTAATTTGCATTTTTTGATCATTAATATTGAAGGAGAAATTTGTGTAATTTGGCAGATGTCTAGCATAAGATCCAAATGGTAAAAAATGTGTTTTAGAGTAGTTAATGCTTAATTTTCTACTGTTAAACCACCGAATAATTTTGATAAAATCATTTTCAATTACATTTTTCAGATCAGACCAGTCAGTGCCTTCATATAATATTGCAGTATCATCTGCAAAACTAGTTATTTTGCCAACACAATTAATTTGGAAAATATCATTTAAATATATATTGAATAACAGAGGATCTAAGACAGTTCCTTGTGGGACACCACACTTAATATACATTTCTTTACTAAATGATCCTGATATCTGCACAGATTATGGGCGATTTGACAAATAACTTTCGATCAGTGAGTACGCGTTTCCTCTGAAACCAATTCTCTCCAATGCTTCTAATAATAATTTGTGATTAACTGTGTCGAAAGCTTTCTTTAAATCAACAAAAATGCAGATTGAAGGGATTCTGTTATCAATATTTTGATATATTTGATTTACAATTTTAGTTATTGCGTCCGATGTAGCCTTCCCTTCTGTAAATCCATATTGATTTTCACTTAAAATTTTGAATCTTGTGAGGTATCGAATCATTCTAGTAGATAAAACTTTTTCAAAAACCTTTGCTACACTGGATATTATTGATATTGGTCTATAGTTGTTAACATCTGTTTTTGTTCCTGATTTATGTATCGGTATTATATTACCTTTTTTAAAATTGAGGGATATATGCCAGATTCAAAGCATTTGTTGATTAGGTAAGTGAGTGGTTCTGTTATGTCCTCGGCTATAATTTTCAAATCCTCGCTTTTAATACCATCGAACCCAGGACTTTTTTTTTAAGGACATAACAGTGGTGTATACTTCATATTGTTCGACTTTATCCAAAATAAATGAGTTCAAAGTTCTTTTTGGAGGCTGAGTATTTTGTACATTTGCTTGTATATTACTTGCTAAATTTTCGCCTATGTCAGTAAAGAATTGTACAAATTCATCGCATATCTGTTGAGTATTTTTTAATACTGTTCCCGATGTTGTATTTAACTCAGTGACACACTCTTTAAATTTTGTTTTCCCAGTAATCTCATCAATAGTTGTCCAAAGCCGCTTAGGATCATATAGTCAACATCACGAAAGATCAATATTACGTCATACCATAAATTGTCGATGATAAAATCATGATGTCGGGAACAAATTTATATTACGATTTTTCGATTATTTTTATTCTCATTTTATTTCATGGTTTTGCGTGATGCCTTAATGATAATTTTAGTAGGGAGTTTTTGTTTTAAAAAAAAACAGTTGTGAGTAGAATACCTTAAGACAGGAACACCAAAGACCAAAGTATTAATAGAAAACAACCTAACCTGCTTTAACATAACCTAACTATTCGTCTTTCAAATACGATAGATCATGCAACATGAAAACATCGTCTATCTTTGTCGGATACATGCAAATTACCAATACAGTTTGTTTAGACAATAAAATTCTGTTTGTCTCTGTCTAACATATCTGAAACTTCATTAAAAATATTCACAAATCGCTGTCGTTTGTCTTTACTACAGACCAAAATGATTACGTAATCGTCATCTTTCGTGATTTCGACTATATTGCAGCCACCATACTAGTTGACCATAACCTCCAAAATCTTGTCATAACAGGAATGACGTCATTGATCCGTGACTGAGTTTCGACCGTTTTTGTATTGTTTTATTGATTCTGGTCATTGTTACAGAAACATAGAACATATTATTATTAATAATAATATATCTGCATCTTCCCTCGTTGTACCGCCTTGAAAATATTTTGACTAGAGATGGACGAGATCGTTATTTTTGAAAATCTGTGATATCTCATATCGTTACTTTTTGGTATCAGTGACTTGAAACAGTATCAGTGACGTGATCACGACTTTCGAATAACGATGAAATAATAGGTATACTGATATCCTGAGCATAATACAAAATAGAGCCAACTGCCTATAACGCATGACATCGCTTGCGTGGTCTTACGGTGGTTATCGCTCTCATCCTAAGATGATTCGCTGTTGTCGTAAATCACCGAGTTCACGTCGTGCTTTTCACAATATCTGGTAACAGACGTGATTTGTAATTTAGAAATATCAGTTACTAAATCACAGTCCGTGAAAAATCTTCCACCACTAGTCTTGACAACAAAGGCCACTACCCTACACTCTTGCCTTTAACGATATATTTTGCTCCCTCTTGCTTCAGCGTATACACGTCATACTGTACAAACACTTACTAAAGAACACACTGTTGTAAGGCGTGTACCTGCATCCAGTTAATCCAGCTTGCTAAACCGTTCTCCCGGTGATTTCAGCACGATCCGGAACAGTGTTCCCCTGGCGGAGAGGACGGGAACTTCATAATGTTCGCCAGAGCCACGTCCGGCGATAAGAAGAACAACAACCGGTTCTCGCCGTGCAGCTTGAAGAGTATCAATCCGGTGTTGAACTTTAAGGCTAGGTCGCCTAAAGGGTGCTTTACAGGTAATTTCACTTTGAAAGAAGATTTTGCGATGCTAAGTTTAGTATACGATAAAAGTTGACTTTAGTTTATGACGGGTTTGTTGAAATATTTTTAATGATAAAATGAAATCTTAGAAGTAGGGATATGAAATCATTACTCGAAGTGTCTTTTGAATAACACTGCATATTTCAACGAAATTTTTACAGCACAGTCATAAGTTGAAGCCTCACATGATGGTATTAGTGTAAAACAATTAACCAGGGTTGCAACGATTTAAATCAATTGATTTTGACAGTTTTAAGCGTGATTTAAATCAAATTATAAATTGCTGTAAAAACATGTTGCCGAAGCAAATAACTGAAATAATAATAAAAGCTACTCAGACTAACCGAAAGAAAAGAAAAAAAAACACAAAATTTATGTTTAGGAAGTCAATTGTAATGCTTTACAGGAAAACTAATTTAGCGGCTTTTTAGGTTGTCAAGAGTTTTCAAACTCTGCAATGTACCAAACCAAATGTGGAAAACACTATTTCGACAGATGGTGAAGAAGCAGTAGCAGATAACAGCTGTTTAGTGGTGGATAGTACTTTAAGAATAAGATGGCCATTCTATTGAGACTTCCACCAATTTAAAGCTTTCGAAGTTTTGAGAATTTCTTCATCAAACATTGTCCGCAAAATTATCTGATATTGGCAGGAATGCAATTATTAGTCGCAAGAACCCACTGTGAAGTAGTTCTTTCGCGACTTTCAAAACACAACTCTTTTCGTCGTCTGCTAATAGATGTTGTGGTTTTGTCTCCTCACACGCTGATTCGAGATTTTTGAATCCTGGTACGACATCAGAAATGGTCGCATCAGTTCTTTGAAGCCTACCAATGGCGACAGAAATAGGCTTCAGAATTGCTAAATAGTAGTCTTCAGCAGATCTTTTCAAATAGATATTTGAAATTTTTTCCATCACTACGGCATCGATTTCATGTTTATGCTCCTCGTTAATTTTCAAAAGTTTCGGCCAAGATTCAATGCATGCTTGACATCAGTCAGCCACGACATGTCAACACAAGTTTTTTCGCCGAGAACAACAAATATTTTTGGGGGAATAGAGAAAATAATGTAAATAAGTTATTTCAAAGTTTATTATTGCCATATTTCCACCAATTGATAAAACTCTGATTTAATCGAAAAAATCAGCTTATTTGATTTTGGTAAGTACTATCTTCAAAATATTTGTGGAAAGCCTAATCCTGTAGCGGAAAAACTGCTTTTTTCGATTTGCGCTGCAACCAATCCCCAAAAGGATAGAAAATTTTACAGTTCATGTCGCTAATTCAGTATTTGCACTAATTAGCGTATTCTACTAGAATATAGTCAACCTTATACTATATTCCCACGTTTGAAAAATTATTCGAGATAAATTGAGATACCTATGATAATCTGTCATAGGCATTTCTCTGATTACTGTGTATATTTTGAATATATGGCGCTGCCTATATGCTCATATAATTGGCTAAAGTATCTATGAGACACTAGCATTTTATATATAGGCATGTATACAGAGTGTCCCAGAAATCACACGCCAGTGAGACGGGAGGCAGATTGGCTTCAAATCGATCAGATAAAATCAACATACCTTAGTAAAACTTTTCTAGTTTTCGAGATATTACCACTTTTAAGTTTTTTCTAAATCCCTACGTTTTGCTCCTTTTTGCCTGTTATAGCTATAAAGAACTTCTAACTTATGATTTTTTCCTGGGCTGTCATTAAAAGTTATTTGAGACAATAGAGTATTCATTTCATTGAAAATTAGCATATGTTAAAAAAATTATTACATTTTGTTTCAATGTGAAAACCTTTACTAAAGGTTGCCTAATCACTATGAAAAAAAATGTACCAGACTGAATCTGCAATTAATCGTAAAAGTAGCATATTTAATGCTGTTCTAAAAATTTTAGTTTTTATTTGTAGTATTTCGCAAGTATTACGACTTCAATGACAAAACCTGAAATTATTCAGTTTTTAGTAAAAAGAACCTACAAATGTTATACTATTTTTGAAAGAACATTAAATAGCTAGCATTTAAGGTCTTTTACTGATTCAGTTTGGTACATTTTTTTTCACAGTACTTAGTCAAACTTTAGTAAAGGTTTTCGCATTGTAACCAAAATGTAATAATTTAGTTTTTTTTTAGCATGCCATGCTAGTTTTCAATGAAATGAATACTTTGTTGTCTCAACCAACAGTTAATGGTAGCACAGGAAAAAAATCATAAGTTAGAAGTTCTTTATAGCTATAACAGTCAAGAAAGGAGCAAAAAGTAGAGATTTTTTGACAAAAAACTTAAACGCGGCAATATCGCGAAAACTAGAAAACTTAATAAGGTCATGCTGATTTTATCTGATTGATCTGAAGCCAATCTACCTCCCGTATCACTCTGGCATGTTATTTCTGGGACACCCTGTATATAGTAAATAGAAGAACAGCTATGATAACTTCTCATGGATGACGCTACGGTATCTTACTTTATCTAGGATAATTTTTGGGACGTGAGCCAGCATTAGGTCGGCTATCTTCAGGTAGAATACGTTAGTCAATAGTATTAAGCTATTTTTTAAAATGGCAGACGTATTATATTGAAATTATATTAATATGAGTTCGGATTCATTAAAATTTTCGTTTTTTCATGTTGCTTTTCATGGGCAAAAATGGCATATTTTGCTCTTTTTCAAATACTATATCGCTTATATCTCGAAAACTTTCAACTTTAGAGAAACGTTCTAAAGGAACATTTTCGTTCAGAATCTCGTAAAAATCTAAAAATAGTTTGAAGCAAAAAAACAATTGTTAGAATTTGTTTAAAAAACTGGTTAAAAGAAGTCCCTTTTGCAGAAATTGCAAAAAATCCGAATCAGAATACTTTTTCCATCAGATGCGAACGTACTACCTGGACTATTTCAACGAGTGAAACCATCGAACTTCCGAAATCTAGCAATAACCCGATAATTATTATTTCGGATGTAATGCATTCATGAATGGGATACATCCTAAGGCTTAACCATCCGAAACCAATTATTTGTTAGTGGATCAGAATAATAGCGGCGTACGCTAGAGATCCAGGTGGAACAACGGATAGTAACAAGGAGGAGCAGAGCACGGGATGTAACCCAAATGTTCATTAAAAGTTCTTGTATCCAATTTAACTTTCCTGCAGGCGTTCAATTGAGCGGCTATTTGCCGACACTGTTCACTATTAGTTTCACGTTAGACCATCGAGAAAAAGAGTGAGGCTCGTACAGTGTGCAACCGCATTTTGTTTAACTTTGGGCGTTAAAAAATTAATTGTCCGAGCTTGAGAGAGAAAAGTTGGGGTTGTTCAGAGCAGATTCGGAAAACTGTCTAAAGTATCATCAACACCGACATGCGTAACAGCAGTAGACTACCGAATTTTCCGACCCAAATGCATATTTTCTGACATTTTAACGCTTGTGTATCGGTTGTACAAGTATGCCAGTTATAGTACAGGGTGTACAGTGGGAAAATTCATTTTTTGATTTAAAAAAATACAAACATAATGAAAAGAAAATATTTGTTACCATCAGCATGTTCGTAAATTCGGCGGGTTTTATTTCTTAAATATCATTTCGTCCAAATGTTTGCTAATCCTTCGGACACACTCTTCAAATCGCGCGCGCAAATTCTGAAATACGCTCTTGCAGAGTTCCGGAGTGATGTTGTTTATTTCTTGTCGAATGTTGTCTTTCAGCTAATCCAGTGTTAGCGGATTATTGGAAAACACTTATGACTTCACATGACCCCATAAAGAATAATCGCATTGCGTGAGGTCGGGTGACCTAGGAGGCCAGTCAATGTCTCCAAACTATGATATAACTTTTTGAGGAAAAACTGCTTTCACCGTGTCCATCAATTCTCTGGAAGTATGGCAGTGGCCTCATCCTATTGAAACCATGTGTATCGCTCGAAATTGACTGTTAATGCATATCTTCAAAGGAATACGGCTCAATAATACCGCTAGAGGATATGGCGCACCAAACAGTCAGTTACCTTTGGACTATGTATACTATAACTATCTAAAACTGTAATGACTCATCGATGTTCACGTGAACATCACTTAACTACTAGTAGTCGGCTGTTCATAGGCGGGGTATGAATGTTTAACATGGGTGAACTAGATTTGTCACATGCTTAATAAAGAGTGGTTTGAAACATATTGTAAGTCAAAAATTTCGGAATTACCTTCATTCATCGTCGCTTCCACTTACATCTGACAGTAATAAACTGTCGCTATCGCTTTCCTCGTTGAAATTGACTATAACTAGCTCTATGACGGTGTCGATGTGGTGGTCAAGCTGCCACATTTTTGTTTCTTCCTTCACAACATGACGGATAGCATTCTGCCAAGCTTCGGGCGTTACTAGCTGTATGGAAGTCTCAAGTAAAACCTTAACGTCTGGTAATTTGAAGGTTGTGTTATGGCGCGCAATATAACCCTTCACTTGAGCTCAGATGAGCTCTATTGAGTTCAGTTCACAGTGGTAGGGCGGTAACCGCAGCACAGTGACACCACATTGACGGGCCATCTCATCAGTCACGTAACTAATGTTCGCAGGTTTGTGCTGTTTAATTTTTTCATACAATTCCGCTTTCACACATGAATCGTCAAACGGGATTCCTTTTTCACGCAACCATTGCTGCATGTCACTTTTTCGAGATCTCATAGTCGGTACACGTTCGGCTCGACGACTATGGTAGGAAGCATTATCCATGACGATCACAGAGTTGGGCTCAACTCGCTGAAGCACCCCTTGAAACCAGCTCTCGAAGCAGCTGGCATTCATTTCGTCATGGTAATCACCTCCTTTCTTAGAGACGAAAATCAAGTCACACGCTTCTAAAAAGCCACTATCGCTACCAATATAAGTTACGATCAATCTTTGACCTTTCCCTGACGGTCCACGAAGACCTGTTGACAAACCTTCAATGCTTGCTTGTCGGTTACTCACTACGTTTTTGTCTATCCAAGTTTTTTTAACTGTGTGACCTGCATTTACCCATGTCTCGTCCAAATAATAGATTTTTCTGCTTTGTCGCCTATATTCAATCATTTCGCGTAGGTATTTTCGACGCCAGGCGACTATTTCAGGTCTCTCTATCAATACTGACTTCCAGTTACGCGTTTCGTAACGAAAATTAATTTCGTGCAGGGATTTCCTCATTACCTCGACGCTCATTTGGGGTATAATTTCATTTTCCTTGATCGCTGCATGTACAGCCTTGAGGGTTGGTATCTCATTCCTAAAGAAGAATGAATGTACGATTCGCCTTAACGCCATTTTGCTATCGTCATCCAATTTAACGCCCTTTCGTCCCTTCAAATTAAACTTTGGATCAGTAGTAGCTCCAGTTTTCTTCTTTTCATGCACCACCCTGCGAATGGTCCACTCTGGAACGCCTGTCATACTTTCACAACGCGCGAGTGCATCTCCCTGCGACATAGTTCTGTTCAGATAATTGAACACGTTGAGCACGATTTCTTTCGCGTCCCTCTTCAGTGCTTTACGAAGCCTTCTACTTGTTCCCTGGCTTTCAGTACTTCCACTAGTGCCATTTGTACTCTTCATGGTTAAGTATAACCAAAACAGTAACCACAAAAACCACAACAATAACAATCACACAACAATTCTTATAAAAACACACAATATGCGATCGCTCAACGAAACACGTTCCAATGCGTTTCCGACGCCTATGAGTCTGCCGGTCGAGGCGCGTCTTTGATTTCATTGGTTCTACCGGCGGAGAACAATCAGCTATTATTTCCATCTCTGTCTGTGCTGTTGACCACCGCAAAGCCACAGAAACGACATATGTCGTAAGCTATACGGCTGTACTGGAAGGAAGCCGGGATCGAGCTCTGATCACGTGTTGATCACGCGTATGAGTCATTACAGTTTTAAATAGTTGTAGTATACCTCCCGTATCACTCTGGCATGTTATTTCTGGGACACCCTGTATACAGTAAATAGAAGAACAGCTATGATAACTTCTCATGGATGACGCTACGGTATCTTACTTTATCTAGGATAATTTTTGGGACGTGAGCCAGCATTAGGTCGGCTATCTTCAGGTAGAATACGTTAGTCAATGGTATTAAGCTACTTTTCAAAATGGCAGACGTATTATATTGAAATTATATTAATATGAGTTCGGATACATTAAAATTTTCGTTTTTTCATGTTGCTTTTCGTGGGCAAAAATGGCATATTTTGCTCTTTTTCAAATACTATATCGCTTATATCTCGAAAACTTTCAACTTTAGAGAAACGTTCTAAAGGAACATTTTCGTTCAGAATCTCGTAAAAATCTAAAAATAGTTTGAAGCAAAAAAAACAATTGTTAGAATTTGCTTAAAAAACTGGTTAAAAGAAGTCCCTTTTGCAGAAATTGCAAAAAATCCGAATCAGAATACTTTATCCATCAGATGCGAACCTACTACCTGGACTATTTCAACGAGTGAAGCCATCGAACTTCCGAAATCTAGCAATAACCCGGTAATTATTATTTCGGATGTAACGCATTCATGAATGGGATACATCCTAAGGCTTAACCATCCGAAACCAATTATTTGTTAGTGGATCAGAATAATAGCGGCGTACGCTAGAGATCCAGGTGGAACAACGGATAGTAACAAGGAGGAGCAGAGCACGGGATGTAACCCAAATGTTCATTAAAAGTTCTTGTATCCAATTTAACTTTCCTGCAGGCGTTCAATTGAGCGGCTATTTGCCGACACTGTTCACTATTAGTTTCACGTTAGACCATCGAGAAAAAGAGTGAGGCTCGTACAGTGTGCAACCGCATTTTGTTTAACTTTGTGCGTTAAAAAATTAATTGTCCGAGCTTGAGAGAGAAAAGTTGGGATTGTTCAGGGCAGATTCGGAAAACTGTCTAAAGTATCATCAACACCGACATGCGTAACAGCAGTAGACTACCGAATTTTCCGACCCAAATGCATATTTTCTGACATTTTAACGCTTGTGTATGGGTTGTACAAGTATGCCAGTTATAGTACAGGTTGTACAGTGGGAAAGTTCACTTTTTGATTTAAAAAAATACAAACTTAATGAAAAGAAAATATTTGTTACTATCAACATGTTCGTAAATTCGGCGGGTTTTATTTCTTAAATATCATTTCGTCCAAATGTTTGCTAATCCTTCGGACACACTCTTCAAATCGCGCGCGCAAATTCTGAAATACTTTCTTGCAGAGTTCCAGAGTGATGTTGTTTATTTCTCGTCGAATGTTGTCTTTAAGCTCTTCCAGTGTTGGCGGATTATTGGAATACACTTATAACTTTACATGACCCCATAAAGAATAATCGCATTGCGTGAGGTTGGGTGACCTAGGAGGCCAGTCAATGTCTCCAAACTATGATATAACTTTTTGAGGAAGAACTGCTTTCACCGTGTCCATCAATTCTCTGGAAGTATGGCAGTGGCCTCATCCTATTGAAATCATGTGTATCGCTCGGAATTGACTGTTAATGCACATGTTCAAAGGAATACGGCTCAATAATACCGCTAGAGGATATGGCGCACCAAACAGTCAGTTACCTTTGGACTATGTATACTATAACTATCTAAAACTGTAATGACTCATCGATGTTCACGTGAACATCACTTAACTACCAGTAGTCGGCTGTTCATAGGCGGGGTATGAATGTTTAACATGGGTGAACTAGATTTGTCACATGCTTAATAAAGAGTGGTTTGAAACATATTGTAAGTCAAAAATTTGGGAATTACCTTTATTCATCGTCGCTTCCACTTACATCTGACAGTAATAAACTGTCGCTATCGCTTTCCTCGTTGAAATTGACTATAACTGGCTCTATGACGGTGTCGATGTGGTGATCAAGCTGCTACATTTTTGTTTCTTCCTTCACAACATGACGGATAGCATTCTGCCAAGCTTCGGGCGTTACTAGCTGTATGGAAGTCTCAAGTAAAACCTTAACGTCTGGTAATTTGAAGGTTGTGTTATGGCGCTCAATATAACCCTTCACTTGAGCCCAGATGAGCTCTATTGAGTTCAGTTCACAGTGGTAGGGCGGTAACCGCAGCACAGTGACACCACATTGACGGGCCATCTCATCAGTCACGTAAGTAATGTTCGCAGGTTTGTGCTGTTTAATTTTTTCATACAATTCCGCTTTCACACATGACTCGTCAAACGGGATTCCTTTTTCGCGCAACTATTGCTGCATGTCACTTTTTCGAGATCCCATAGTTGGTACACGTTCGGCTCGACGACTATGGTAGGAAGCATTATCCATGACGATCACAGAGTTGGGATCAACTCGCTGAAGCATCCCTTGAAACCAGCTCTCGAAGCAGCTGGCATTCATTTCATCATGGTAATCACCTCCTTTCTTAGAGACGAAAATCAAGTGACACTCTTCTAAAAAGCCACTATCGCTACCAATATGAGTTACGATCAATCTTTGACCTTTCCCTGACGGTCCACGAAGACCTGTTGACAAACCTTCAATGCTTGCTTGTCGGTTACTCACTACGTTTTTGTCTATCCAGGTTTTTTTAACTGTGTGACCTGCATTTACCCATGTCTCGTCCAAATAATAGATTTTTCTGCTTTGTCGCCTATATTCAATCATTTCGCGTAGGTAATTTCGACGCCAGGCGACTATTTCAGGTCTCTCTATCAATACTGACTTCCGATTACGCGTTTCGTAACGAAAATTAATTTCGTGCAGGGATTTCCTCATTACCTCGACGCTCATTTGGGGTATAATTTCATTTTCCTTGATCGCTGCATGTACAGCCTTGAGGGTTGGTATCTCATTCCTAAAGAAGAATGAATGTACGGTTCGCCTTAACGCCATTTTGCTATCGTCATCCAATTTAACGCCCTTTCGTCCCTTCAAATTAAACTTTGGATCAGTAGTAGCTCCAGTTTTCTTCTTTTCATGCACCACCCTGCGAATGGTCCACTCTGGAACGCCTGTCATACTTTCACAACGCGCGAGTGCATCTCCCTGCGACATAGTTCTGTTCAGATAATTGAACACGTTGAGCACGATTTCTTTCGCGTCCCTCTTCAGTGCTTTACGAAGCCGTCTACTTGTTCCCTGGCTTTCAGTACTTCCACTCGTGCCATTTATACTCTCCATGGTTAAGTATAACCAAAACAGTAACCACAGAAACCACAACAATAACAATCACACAACAATTCTTATAAAAACACACAATATGCGATCGCTCAACGAAACACGTTCCAATGCGTTGCCGACGCCTATGAGTCTGCCGGTCGAGGCGCGTCTTTGATTTCATTGGTTCTACCGGCGGAGAACAATCAGCCATTATTTCCATCTCTGTCTGTGCTGTTGACCACCGCAAAGCCACAGAAACGACATATGTCGTACGCTATACGGCTGTACTGGAAGGAAGCCGGGATCGAGCTCTGATCACGTGTTGATCACGCGTATGAGTCATTACAGTTTTAAATAGTTGTAGTATAGCTGTTATTGATGTTTCTCTTTTGCGTTCGTTGGTGCTCAATATTTGCAATTTGGTTCTTCACATAACGGTCTAAGTAAAAATGGACTACGTTACTGAAAACAACGTTCTCGAGTCTGCGCTGCATAGGAAAAAGATTCCACATCCGTTCAGCACAAGATTTTCGTAATACGTAATCACTTTCCTTCAAAGCATGGAGTGATTGAATTTCATAAGGATGAAAACCCATTTTTTCCTTCATTATGCCATGCAGTGTTGACTAGGGATTTCCAAAGCAGCGGAATGCTTCTGTACAGAACGCCGAGGATTTGCAATGACCGTACCACGTACATTTTCTTCGGTTGATACAGCAGGTGTGGGGCCAGGATTCGGTTGACTAAGAGTAGAGCCTGTTTCACGGAACCTCTTAATCTACTTTGTCAATAGGTTCTTACTTGGGGCATCTCTTGATCGGCGGATGTTGTATCGTAAGATTTCCGATGGGCAGCTGCATATGAATAATCACTCTTAAAGTAAGCCTCGATAGCTAAAACACGTTGCGCTCCGGTCCAACGTTCCGTTGTGACTATTTAACCCACACGCCGAACGCGTCGATCAAGACCTCTCCCCACTTCCTCGCGTATAAGGTTGCCGCGTAATTCAAATTGGAAATATGAACTTTCCCACTGGAATGTGTCTTTGACTTATTTTATAATTGACGTGTGACCTTCAACTTGAACTTAATCATGCTAATACTAATCTTAAATGAAAAAACTGAACGTCTAATCTAATGCAGCATAAAAAAGGGCTATATTTTTGTAGCAATATTTGGCAACAATAGCCCAGTCATCCTCGGCTGTATCAGCCATATCTCGGCTATGTCTTGGAAGTATTGTTTGCAATGTGTATACAGGGTGTCTGCGAAAGGTTGAGAAATCTCGAAACTGGAGATACTACAGACCAAAATATGTAAATTGACCTTAACATACCTTGGTCAAAAAGTTGATTGTTTGCGAGATTCAGGGTGTCAAAGTCACAATTTTATTTTCTATTTTTCCTTATTGCTTGAGAAGTATTTCAGAGTTTGGCATAAAGCTCGGTATAGGGAGATTTTCTAGTAGAGTTCAAGTAAACCTTTTTTATTGTGGAAATACGAGAAAATAAGATTTTTCGGTCAGACGTTGTTGACCTCCTGGTCTCATACTAGAAAACCTTCCTACAACGAGTTTTATGCCAAAATCTGAAATCGAGCAATAAGGAAACATAGAAAATAAAATTGTAACTTTGACACCCTGTATCTCGCAAACTATCAAATTTTGGATTAAGGTATGTTTAGCTCAATTCACATATTTTGGTCTGTAGTATCTCCGGTTTCAAGCTTTTCAAAGCTTTCGCAGACAGAATTTCTCATCACAAGAGCTCTAAAGTAGGCTAGAAGACAGTGTGTAACCTCATTTTGTTCAACTTTTGGGTAGAAAAAAATGAATTCCCCTCGCTTGGGAGAGAAATTAGCAACATTTATAATATTCAGTTATACAGTAAAGCACTGGACCCGACAAAAAAATCATGCAAAGCGAAAAATTTTAACTCGTGGTAAAAGTTCACCTTCTACGAGAATAGGTATAGTAGACGACAACGCTTCAAGATTCGTTTACATTTGTTCTGCTTTCTTGTGTTACCGACCCGCCATATAGTACGATCATTATATGATACGGTATAAGTAATAGGAATCTGGTTCATCTGTATAAATTATACATTTGAGCAACGTGCAATAACCTAAAAAGCCCTAATAGTTCGATACAATTGGTTTGAATGTAGCCTAAAAAATCGCATTGTTTCGATACTGTCATAGCAATAAGTTCACATAATGTGACTGCGCTATGAAGACCTGAACCCTCAACCCCCTCCCGAGCCCCGCAAGCTGTATCAGCGCGATGCAACAGAGCGGTACTTAGACTTATGTGCGATACGATTTTTTTACGCCCCTGGGAACGATCTGCTCAGGCATGTCAGCGGCCCACGGACATCGAAAATTATATGTACAAAGGCGGCGCTATGAATGATGGAAACCCATCTTGCAGCAAATACTTTCCGGACAGTGACACTGTCAGTGCGCATGATAGTGGTAACAAGGGCAGCAATGATAGTCAGGAATACTGTTGTTTTTCTAAAAGAATGTGTCTGTCTGTTGATGTTCAACAGATTGGCATTAATGCTTATAATGGAATGTTACGTGAAGTGGGTGATAAAGGCAATAGTAGTGTCCTTAAAGAAACAGTTGAACTGACTAACTTGCCATATCGTACAATTCGTAAAATTATTCGTAACAGTGCCAAACCAAGAAAAAGAAGAATTGACAAAATGACATGTATACCTTCAAGTGCGGCAACAACTGCCAAAATAAGGAACATAGTGTATGATCATTATAAACGTAATGAAATACGCACAACAGAGATGGTACTTCGAGAATTGATGGAAAGAGGCAAGAGTTGTTCCCTGTGGACATTTCAGAGAGTTGAAACCTATAACAAAAAAAAAGTTACTTCAACAAACTTGATTCGGTCATCTCTCATCTCAACCTGTCCTGTCCTCATGCCTCCGGTGCTGGGTTTTATAGCCTTTTATGACTATCGGCAAAAAATGTAAACGAATCTAAAAGCGTCGAAAACTTGATGATGAGCACAATGAAAATCATAGTCAGTGAGGACGGAATAACCCAAAAAAACATTTCATCCTTGGCCTATAAACACAGTATTCTGAAAGTTGAGACTTTTCATAAACAACTGCGATAGAAATAACAGAGCTCATGTACGGTAAAACAGCGGTGAAAAAATAAAAGAGACAAAAAACGCCAGTCAATATTTTTTGATATTATTGTCTTTCGATTCAGGGTTTGTTAACTTTTTTCCAGCGTGCCCACCTTGACGTTACCGCGGCCTTTGTACGAAATAAATTGACCGACCCAGCTCGTCCATCAAAACGATCTGAATGCCTTCGCAAAACATCAGCAACATCTTGAAAACACTCACCGTATACTAACATATCATTAAATTAAATTTAAAAAACAAACATCTCGCTTCACACGCCTGGATTCGTCACTGGTGCAGTCGTATTTTTTCACTTGCTTTATGCAGGGCCGCATTCCAGATTCTTCGGAATCTAGTGGGTCAATTATTTTAAGGCATTATGGTGTGTGTTAATAAATTTGCTTTTTTCCAATTTTAAGAACACCCGGTATGATTTGGATGGAAAATTTGGGACGTGGCAAGCAAAAAGAAAATGATAAATGTCTCTCAGACTCCGTTTTCAACGATATTTCTGGATAAGTTGCATATCTGCTCAAAAAATTAACCATTTCGTGAACATATTAGAAATCGATCATATATACTCTCCAAAACTGCCACAATATTGTCACTTCATTTTATTGTTTCGCTTAATAAAAATATACATTGCAGAACCAAAGGTTGCTATCTGTGGCAACGGAGTAGTAGAGGAGGGTGAAGAATGTGATTGTGGATGGGAAGAAGACTGTGATGATGAATGCTGTTTCCCTATGAGGAGGTATGCAAGCTTGGATGAACCGCCATGTCATCTGACGCCTAGAAGCATATGCAGCCCCTCACAGGTTAGTCAAGTCTAATATAAACATGTACGAGTATATCTGATTTTATAAGTAATCGTTTGTGGGCAAATAAATTAAACGCTTAACGCATTGCCTTTTCAATATGCTTGCTTAACACTGGAAAATAATAGTACATTACGTACCTTAGTGGAGAAGTGTGCCATTATATCCTGAGGCGCATAGCGTATCCAGAAAAAAGTTGTGCAGTGGGTTAAGCAGGTTGTCCGCGGATTCATTTTTATTCATGATTTTTTTGAATTCTCATTTTTGCTCATAATTTTTTCGGCTATAATGTTCACCACTGTAACCCCCCTAGACATGTAGGTGTTTCAATAAATCTCTCTCCATTTGTGATAAAGGCAAGCGTTTTCAGAAGTGCAGCTTAAGCCTGTGGCCGCCCTAGGACTTAGTAATCACAAAAGATATAATGCCATCGTAAAAAAGTTTGATGGTTTGCACCTAAAGTCAACCAGAACACAAAAATTTGAGCAAAAAACTGCACTGACCACAATCTGATCTATAAGTAAATGCTCCGATATTTTAAATAATTGATTATGATTGTTATTACTTCATCGTTCCTGAATAAAATTTAATTTTTTTTTTAAGTTTATAGCTACAGGTAGCTATAGATTTATTAAGAATAATACTAGAGCCACTTTCTTAGATATGGAGAAACGTTCAATACAGAATCTGAACTGATCTGAGGAACCATTCTAAATCCAAATCTCACTTTTTGGCTAAAGATAAGTCGAAAATCTCTTTAGTACTTCAGTTTGTAAAGACCATCAATATTGGACATGAAGTATACGGATTTTGTAACTCATTGTATACAATCTTTCACAGGGACCGTGTTGTACCAATGACTGCCAAGTTAAGTTTGGAGATAAATGCAGAGAAGATAATGGATGTAGAGATGAGAGTTTCTGTAATGGAAGAGATCCTCAATGTCCACCGTCTATAAACAAGCCCAACAAAACTATATGTAACAAGGAGCTTGTATGTTTCATGGGGGTAAGTAAAATGATGTTGCTAAATGTAAATCACCATCACTAAGGAGACGGGCACACGAGCTCATTACCACACCACCATTGTCCCTTTCATAGTCGCAATTCGTTAAAAACATGGTGGTATCAAAATAATCTTTAATTATACATCATGCATACATTAAATCAAAATGAAATGAACAAAAAAAAATTAATGTATGTAAAATAAAACAATAATTGAACTTGCAAAAAGTATGAAAGTACAAGAGATTACAGAAAAAAAAAGTAATATAACGATATTTGGTATTACGATTCACCTCTAGAAAAAAATATAAAGCAGACATTTACAATAAACATAGAATAAAATTCAATTGCGAGACATATTAAGAAAAGGATGAGCTATTTATGTGATTTCTCGGTCCAAGTACAAACGACCACAATTCAGTATTTTTGAGATACTGTCAAAATTTGTAAAACAAACAGGAGAAATTGATTTAAAATGTTCACACATAGTTACTTCTAGCGACTTTAGAAGCAAATTAGTTCTAGCTCTTTCACAATGGAAGGTTTTGGTATTTCTGGTTCTCAAACAAGGCATGAAGAAATTAATACTAGATAAAATTATGTGTGAATATTATCCAATTCTATCTGTAAGGTATGCCAATCCTCCATACTTGTAATATATACTAGTTTTCAAATCGTCAGCATAAAGAAGTTTGTTACTATTGAAAGTATCGCACAGATCATTTATAAATAATGTAACAAGCAGTGTTAAATATGTAGATATATGACTCAAAAGATAGCAATCTTCATCATTCATCATCTTCACTATTAGAGAAACTGCTTGTACAAGAGATGACCGTGGTCTGTATAAAAGGATCCAACAGTATAAGGCAATCTAGCTACCAGAAACTATAGTTTTGAAAAACTGTAAAGTGATGGCTAATCTACTGACTTGACTTCCAGGAATGTACGGGATCAATATGTCTCGCGTATGGATTAGAATCCTGCCAGTGCATCCCAGAAAAGGACGATCCGAAGACAAAAGCCTGCGAACTATGCTGTAAACTTCCTGGTGATAATCAGCCGTGTCGGTCGTCGTTTGATTGGAACGACAAACCGTACGACATTCCTGACATGTACTCCAAACCAGGAACTCCTTGTAATAATTATATAGGTAAGCAAACTATGTATCAATATAGAGAGAGATTAGGCGGATGTAACTTTAAATAGACATTTTTTTTCGCGTCACATTGCTCTATTCAAAAGGTTTGATATTCAGTTACAGGAGACATTTGTTGATTTCGAAATTGTGAACTCATATTATAGGCGGTACATGCAATTGCAAACATCAGCAAGAAATTTCTGAGTATCCCAGACAACTGGAAATAGTTCAATTTCAATTTGATCTACAGTGACTTTCTTTTGTTAGAGCAACCAAGTTCAACTCAATGTAACGAAAACACCGTTTTCACTGTCCAAATTCTAATTTACTACTTTTACACCAATTTATAACACTGTATGACAATTTAAAATCATGCCGACTGGACTATTATTACATCTTAATTCCGCATTCCCTGTCTACTGGCTCGACTGTGTATCTGACTGCTTCCACCATCTGGTCGGATATTTATGTCGTGATTCGACGGTTCCCGATGCATTCCAGCATTTTCAAACAAGGACTCGATTCCTTTTAGAAAGCGCCACAAGCTCTCACACACGTGAACGCAATCGCTCTCGAAGCTTGTCAAGCTGTGCTACACGATGGTGTAACTCTGATTGCCTAATGTTGCAATAGTATCATTTTGCTATTCAAGGACCCGGTTACGATGGCGGTACATTAATCAGACGCACGAAGGCTGGAGATACGATATCAAACTGCGTAAGGAATACACGCATTCGTATGAGCCAAACCTGTCACCAAAAATGGTGTAGCTTTAGAAAATGTAGTTGGCATCGAACTTGGCGTAGAGTGTCTGTGCATTGAAAAGTGTCAAAAAAATCAACATATAACCTGCCCCAATCTTTATGTACATTTCACTCACGTTTTGCCATGCTTTGTAGGTTTATTACTCCGTGGTTGATCCAGTATTTCTGGTTGCAACTCGTTAAAACTGTCGAACTTACTTCGACATTTTTGGCTTCACCCCCACTCTATGAGTTTAGCCTCCCATTTCTAGTCTTCTTGATCTGACGTTTGTAAGTGCTGCGAGGTACTTTGTTTAAGATTTATTTAGCACGATTTCTACAATTATATTCTTCTAAAAAAACTAAACAATTATATAACACAGATATTTAGAAAAAAAACAAAATTTGTATCTCTAAGAATTTTCACTGTCCATGAAATATTCCCTTAATTTTATTTTTAACATCTTTGAATTACAAGTAGACTCTATATCATTATTTAGTTTATCAAATTCAAGTAATCCTTTGTGAAATATTGATTTGCTAGTGATATTACTATTGCAATTTTGTAAATGAAAATCTATATTTCCGCTTGTACAGGCTGGCCCATAAGTCCTTTGAGCTGGAAAAAAGGAATAAAACCAAACTAGTTACATTATGAAGAATTATTATATTTTGTTATCATCTTTATTGAATGGGAATTATGTTTTAAAAATCACATCGTCTAAATGCAATCCATTACGATCACGGCACTCATATAAACGACGTCTAAAATTGTCGATGGCTGCGCGGCAAGTCAACACTGTAATGCTTGCCATTTCTCTTCGGATATTTTCTTTCAGGACATCAACTGATCGCGGAGTGGTGTCGTACACTTTACTCTTGAGGTAGCCCCATAAAAAGAAGTCCATTGGGGTCAAATCTGGACTACGTGGTGGCCAGGAAATGTCTCCTCTTCGAGAAATTACTTTGCTGGGAAAAAGTTGACAGACGACGGGCATAGAAGTGTTGGAGGTGTGAGCAGTTGCTCCGTCCTGTTGAAACCAGGTCTGCGTATTATAGCCTGGAAAATTCTGCAACGCTGGTGTCAAAAACTCTTCTATCATTGCTACATACCGCTCCAAAGTAACAGTTAATGCGCGACCTCTGTCGTCCTCAAAAAAATAAGGGCCTACGATGCCATGCGCTGACATAGCAGCCCAAACTGTAACTTTAGGGCTGTGTAAGGGCTTCTGATGCTTACGCCTTGGATTTTCGGGGCTCCAATAACGGCAATTTTGTTTATTTACATGCCCGTTTAAATGGAAGTGAGCCTCGTCCGAGAACAACACATTATTGAGCGAAGAAAATCGATTCAACATTTCATTCGCAAAGTTTAGTCTCTGAATAGCGTCATTATCTTTTAATTCCTGCACTAACTGAATTTTGTAAGCGTGCAGATGTAAATCTTTCCTTAAAATCCGCTGTAAAGATGTTCTGGGTACGTTGAGTGCACTGGAACGCTTACGAGTAGACTGGGTAGGATTTTGACGAACAGACTGTGCCACAATGTTGATGTTTTCTTCAATACGAGTTGTCCTTGGTCGACCCCACCGCTGTTTATCTAACGTCGAACCAGTCTCTTCGAACTTAGCAACCCAGTTCTTAATCGTTTGAGCTGTTGGACACTTTGTAAAATTGTGTAAATTGTGGTATTCTCGATATTTACGCCGCGCAATGGTTGCCGAATCATTATTTTGATAAAACGCGCGCACACAAAAAGCACGATCCGCTCCAGTGAAACACTCCATGGCGACTGAATTCCCAGACATTGAAAATACTGCCCCCACCTCGCCCGTGCCGCTCACGCTCACCCGTTAAATTTTATTCAAATTTGAAATTTCAAAGGACTTATGGACCACCCTGTATAATAATTGTGGTAATGATTATTCAATTCTATGTAGTGTTCTAAATGTTGTGACAAAAGATTTATTTTAAATATAAAAGTAAGAACCAAATATGATATGAAATTTTTTGTATTCAACCACCGCAATTCTTGTAACATAGATTTTATTTTACTGTACTTATTTTTATTCAATATTATTCTCATAGCTTTATTTTGCAGGACTTGTGATTTTGAGAATATAGCTTCATTGGCAGTGAACAAGATATTTGAACAATATAGTAAATGCGCTAGAATAATTGTATTATAAACTATTTTCTTGGAATATGTACCTAGACTATAAGAAGCCCTATAAAAGCAATTTGTGTTTTTAGCAATTTTTTAAATAATGTATTCATAGTAATCCTCAAACTTTAGTTTACTATCAATATATATACCTTAATATTTAATTGTTTCAACATTTCGAATTATCTCTCCATTTATCCTAACTGTGATAGTATTTTATTTTAGAAGTATTCAATTTTAGTTTGAAGTCCAAAAACACTGTTACTGAATGTTTTCTATTGGCCATAAATCTTCTCCAGTCCTCTAAAACCATTTGTGTTGCCGTTTCAGTTGAGTGTTTTTTCCTGAATCCAGCTTGACATTTAGTTAAAATGTTACTTCCCTCAATAAATTCGATGATCTGTTCTTAAATAATTTCTTCAAAATCTTTTTCAACCTCTGGCAGAACATTTATTGGCCGCATGATGGTGTACAACTCAGAATCCTTAACTTTAGCAACAGGAGTTATGGTAGAACACTTCAGTTTTGTTGAAAATTCGCCATATTTTAAACAGAACTATTATAATATTCCTGCTCCATTAATATCAAAACATTCATTAGGCATACTTTTAGACAAAATCTCACTCTTATTTTGATTAGATTTAATTTTTGGCAAAATCTTCTTGAGACGATTAATGTTTATTGTTCTAAACTCACTGAATGACGCATTATAATCTGAGCTAATAAGACATAATTATATTTTTATTTGTTGCGTTATGTCCAGGTTACTGTGATGTATATCAGATGTGCAGAGAAGTAGATCCTTCGGGACCACTAGCGACGCTCACAAAGCTGCTACTTTCAGAAGAAAGCTTGGCTAGTTTCAAGAGGTGGATTGTGGACTATTGGTATGCGGTTGCCGCGATATTAGTGATGTCTGTCGGAGTACTGGTAAGTCAACATCTATCAGAATTTTATATTTTTCCTCGTGAACGATTACTAACTTATTTCTTTTTTAATAGATAAAAATCGTCTTTATAGTATGTGACTACCAGTGAGTTACAAAAGTTATCCGTATTTGCTAGATGTCATGCACTGTGCCTCAAATAATAATACAAGTTATTTGAACGTTCACATAGAATGTTTCTCGCGTGTAGGACTAAAATTGAATATGTAGCTGATAATTTTTAGCTGCCAGATGTTTGATACACGATAAAAATAGTAACCACTTATTTAGAGTGCTTTTTTCTGCTCGAGAAACAAGTGTGATGGGGGACAGTTTACATTTATTGTCGTGAAATGACATACAAATAATTATTGTCGTATTGAGGATATTTAGCATTCTGAAAACATGGAAGTTTCGCATCGTTAATCTGACTACAACCAGCATTTTTGTTATTTTGTCGCTCCAGATCGACAAACCTATTTGGGAATGGTCCTTGAAAAACGTTAACATTTCATGTCAAACGAATAATAATTGGAGTCCAACCTAACCTTCGGTTTCTGTTTTGGCCACTTTTGGCTACATATTCTGCCTTGGGCCAAAAAAGGTCAGAAGTTTGGCGGAAGCATTTACTCAAATTTTTAAAAAATATCGCGTACCGATGGACACCGAATTTAGGAATAATTAAAACACTTTATTTCTTTGCAAAGGAAAGTTATTAGTCTATTATTCTTGCCTGTTGAAACCGACTAGGTACTCCAGAGTATCTTTCAGCGATCAGCTTGTACCAGTACATAGCTTTTCAGGCATTTAATCCTGCAGGAGAAACATTCGAATATAGAAAAGCATTTTACTATACGGTGCTGGTATGCCACAATTTTTTAATTTATTTTTATGTGGGGGTGACAGACTCTGAATTGATCCCTCGCTTAACTTGTTTGCATAACCTTTTAGAAAAAAGTTATATACAAAAGTGGTAGAGTATAACATAAAGTTTTTCTGGTAATATCTATTTTGGTTGATTTTTTAAATGCAATATCCTGTAAATTTTTAGTTAAAATGTTAGTCGCTTTTTTATTATAATATATGGTTTATTATGCCGATATTCATTATTTTAGTCAAAAACAACTCAAATTACATGTGACATTTAATCGCATGTATTTGACCCTACACGGGATTACACAGGCGGCTAGAAGGAAACCAGTTTGAACTGGTTGAACGCACAAAATTTAAGTTTTTAACAAAGCTAATAAAAACAAGCGTGATGAACCGTATATAATTGGAATCAGAAAAAAAAACAACGATCATTAAACATATACGGGGGGTTAAATTGAAAAAATAGTTTTAGATATTCCACATAAAACTTCATAATATGCTCTGCAATTTTTGTGAGAAAAATTTGTTCAAATGGTCATATAAAATAGTAAGAGGGGGAAAACCTGTAGCCCTATTAGTTTTCGTAAAAAATTCTTAATTATGGTTGAAATCGACATTTAATTTAAATAATTATATGTCAAAAAATGGAATGATTCAAACGGTCACTTTATTTTAAAAATTGACTATATTGCAATGCAATATTTAATCATAACCTTTTTTATATGATAGAGACACTTGCATCAGACATTATCCGCTGACTATTATATATTTAATAAAAAAATAATAAATAATTTAGAAAATGTTCCATGGAATCAGACGTTCTGTAAGTAGCTTTGTAAATAGGCAGGTGTAAATATATTATACAAAGTCGATGAGGATTTCATTATTTTATATTATTATAACTTTACGTGAATCGAAAAAAAAGTGCCCCTTTGTGACGTACTCGTATACTAGGTAGAGGAAGATCAAATAAGTGGGTATATCAGAAAGAGATAGAAGCCGGATGGTCAGCGAAGGTCATCACCACATTGCTTAGCGACGATGACGCAGAAGGTCTTGCAATCTGCCGCGTTGTCAATATGTTACACCAGAAAATGTTCTCACAAGCTTCTACAATAGGTTACGTAACTGTCAAACCCAAGAAGGAGGTCTGTTCTAACATTTCATTTAATATTGTGCGGCAGCACTGCGATCGGAAAATGTAACAAATAACGTTACGCAATACAAAATATCGCTGCCTGCGTGTACGCAGGTGAAAGCCATTCCAAATCGGGACCTCTATTCTTGAGTTTGAGGGAGTAGAAATTGTGAGAGAAAGTGGCAAAAAGTGGGTGTGGCCAAGAAATGTAGTATTCTTGACCAAGAGAAACTGGAAAAATTAGTAGAAAATATATAACCTAAAAATTGACGTGTTAGGCATTGTTATTGTCGTTTCTCCTAAACATATTGTAAAAAATGGTTAATTTCAATCAATTGATGTATTGGAACGATATTATTAACGAGGATGTCGAGGAGGCAGTTGAGGAGTAGGAGATTGGGAGAGATATTCTTGGGCACTAAGATCGTTTCATAATTTCGGGCCGAAAATTTGTACAGATGTTTAGTTTGACCAAAGATTTGGTGTATGAGTTGCTGGAGATATTGACTACATTCATACAACCACCCCCACGAGCTTCTGCTCTTTCGATCAAAACAAGGGCAAGAGTAGATATTAAGTTTTGGTCATTCTGAAACAGTATCCTTTAATCTATGATTGAATTTTCCCTGGTGCATTTGGGGGTGCTCTCGAAGAAATTCAATCATTTTGTTCTTTTATTCATTTGTAATGTACTTTTTTAAAGTTTTCTGCTCCATAGATAAAATTATATGGAGGAAATGTTGACCAAAATCTTTGGTTAGTTTTTCACTATCAAAATTATCTCCATTGTGATTGGTTTAAGACGTTTACTCAAACCTGGCAACCTTGTGTTTTAATTTCCTTTCCCATTTCTATCGAGACCTTTCAAGAATACCGTATTTTCGAATCGATAGAAAACCGGGGGAGTAGAAAAAGAGAGGGAGCGGCATTTTCTATTTAAGTCAAGAATAGGGGGACATGACACACCCCTACGAGCGCTAGATGGTTACTGACCAAAATCGCTCAACTATGATCATGGACGTGTAAACCTTGCCTTGGAATGTACAAGATACGGTGTTGTCAAACGAACCAATGATGCAATTATGCATATTATTTTCAATATGCATCTTAATTCAAGGAACTGGTGTAACATATTGACAACGCGGCAGATTGCCGTCGCTATTCAGCAGGCTTCTATCTCTTTCTAACATATCTGCCTATACACACATCTCTCTGGTACACGTTGAACTCACGCAGTCAGACAAAATTGGTTTTCAGTGTATTTTAATCAAAATGTTGCCTCCATTTTTCACACTTTAAGACGTTTACTCAAACCTGGCAACCTTGTGTCTTAATTTCCTTTCCCATTTCTATCGAGACCTTTCAAGAATACCGTATTTTCGAATCGATAGAAAACCGGGGGAGTAGAAAAAGAGAGGGAGCGGCATTTTCTATCAAAGTCAAGAATAGGGGGACATGACACACCCCTACGAGCGCTAGATGGTTACTGACCAAAATCGCTGAACTATGATCATGGAGGTGTAAACCTTGCCTTGGAATGTACAATATGCGGTGTTATCAAACGAAGCAATGATGCAATTATGCATTATGAATATTATTTTCAATATGCAGCTTAATTCAAGGAACTGGTGTAACATATTGACAACGCGGCAGATTACCGTCGCTTCTATCTCTTTCTAACATAACTGCCTATACACACTTCTCTCTGGTACAAAAATGTTGCCTCAATTTTTCACACTGTTCTAATCTGAATGTATCAGAACTTTATTGATGTTCACAATCATCGATGCAATGTTACATTAGAACAAGATCACAACTTATAAGAAACAGAGCCCAGAACACAAGCGTTAATTATTCTACCACTCTAGTTTTATATCACATTCCTCATTCTTCATTAACCAAACATTCAGCTACGACTTCGGCTTTGACCAAAAAATCAACCTTCATTTGGATCCTAATAATAATAATAAGTTTTTCGGCCAGTAGCAGTAAAATGCAAAGTGTAAAGTCATTACATATTGGTCCAAACAGACGAGACTATTGAAATTTCATTTACGGACTTCTAATGGTTTGTTTTTAAAATTTGAAACTGCTTGTTGAGCCACCAGCTTGTAAAGGACACTCTCACTGTGCGAAATATGCTAGTTGCAGCTTTTTGTATATTTTCTATCATAGCGTCAGCTAAAAACTGTTATACAGGCTATTCAATTATTATCCAGCATCTTCTTTAAGTGTATTTTTTATGTTTGCAGTTCTTCAGCACGAAGTACCTCGGCAAGAAGCCAAGCCCCAAAGTAAAATCCCTGACGATCGTACACAAATCCACCACAGAAGCCGTGCGACTCCCCCCTGACGGTGAAGGGGTCATCTCCCACCCTGTCATTAACTCGAAAGTGCCTCTGAAGCGCAAAGTGCGCGACGGGAAGGTTCGTAGGAAACGGAAGGGCAAAGTGGAATCCATCAACAACAATCTGAACAGTCCCAATAAGGCGAAGGCATCGCCGAAGAAGAAGAAACGGGTCGTGTCGGCGGCAATAGGGGCTGAAGAGGCGAGGAAGAAGGGGCTGGACCCCAATAACGTTATCGAAGTGCCTCCTAGCAAAGTGAAGAAACCGGCGCAGACCTCCGCAGGGGCGTCGAAGAAGAAGAAAAAGAAGAAGGAGACTATTGATTATAGTAGTGTTCAAGCGGATATTGATGGGAAGAAGGGACTCATTACTGGCGAGGTGAGTCCACAAGATTTTGACAGGGCAAACGGTCCCAGAATAAGACAAAACATGTCGCTCACCCACTAAATATTCCAAAAATTCCGCATTCCACAAAAAAAACTTGTAGGGTTTCGAGGGAGCAATATGATGGTGATCTTGACAATGACCTTGGCCACGGCTTTCAAGAACGAGTGAATATTTTCAAATGGACCCCCACCCAACTAGCAAAGTAGCGCTATAACCCAACTAGCAAAGTAGTGGTATAAGCTTTTGGTAAAAGAACCGTTCAGCCATAAAAGCTCTCTATTGTTGTTGCCTTAACTTAACACCAAAATGCTGGCTTAATGTTGTGTGGAATGCAAATTTGCTTTCTGCAACATATTTGCTCTAAAATGAGCTGTTTAAAATATTCTTGTAGCATAGTTATACAACACCTTATAGGGCAAATTTTTAACTGTTGCATAAACGTTTATGCAACTATTTTATACGGCATATTTGCAAGTTAGTCAAAATGGTTGTGTTGTGGCACCCATGCTAACGTTTATAAAACAAACCCGAGCCTTGTTGCTTTGCTGTGCAATTTACTACATTAGCCAACAAATTGCTCCCAACGGAAGCACTTATACAACTGTCACATATGCTAAATATAATCAAATCCAAGCGAATAACCAAAATTTCTGTGTTATTTGCCGCGGTTATAATATGGTTCAAGATGACACACGGGTTGATGACGTCAGTTACACGAATCGCTTGAACGCGTTGGTTTTAACCGCGGTTTTGTTGCAAGTTGTTTATTTTAGAAAAGCGCGTATATAATCTCTGATTATTTTTATTATCACTTAATAATCGGTGCTTCTTCGTCTACAACTGTATATGGAAAGTTTAAATAACAAACCTTTCATAATATTCATGGGAGAAATGTTTTTTCAGATTTTTTTTAATGATGGAACCATGGCTTTGTAGCTATGATAACTTTCAGTTCTCTAAATGTTTCCGCATGTCAAAGAAAACATTTATTGATTCAGCAGAAATGATGAAAAAAGAAATTAGCAAAACCGTATACAGGTGGATATCATCTAGCGAGTTTATATGGCCATATTTTAATATTCTTGTGGTATATGGCTACACAGGATACTTTGTTAAGCATAGGAACTACATTTAAAGTGTCCCCAACAACCGTAATGAGTATAACTAATAAGGTGCTCCACTTTATGGTAAAACCAGCGGCGGCTCGTGGTCTATGATACAGGGGGTTCACAAGTGGTATAAAATATTTTTTTTTTGCCACCACCAAAATTTTTATGTAATGCGTGACGTAGAAGGCAATAAGAGTACTAAAACAAGCATCAAGGACACATTTTTTGTTATTTTTTTTATTATACACAAGAAAATACATTTATAAAAAATACAATTTTTTTAATGAGTACAGTGTTTAAACGTAAAGTCCATTCTCCTGATTTTATTTGCAGAAAATTTATCAATAACTAACTCGTTAAAGTTTGGAATACCCGCTTTACATTTTTTCTCGATAGATAGCATTGATCGCGCTGACAGTCTTAAGTCTTTCTTCATTCATAGAACTTACGCAAAAATGTTTTTATTCTCTTCAATGTCGAAAAGCATCTTTCACTTTCGGCCGTAGTCATTGGTATGGTAACAATTATTTGTAAAAGTGTAAAGGTGGCAGAAAATATGCTCTGAAGATTATTTTCTAAAAAAAACTGTCACAAACTAATGGCACCAGTCATATTCCTGAAGTCAGGTCGCCGGTAAATTAATTCCAATTCAGTCTGGAGACGAACTTTATCTAAAAACGAATATGCTTCTACTACAGTTTCCAAATATTGCAATGGAAAATGCTTTTCAAATTGTGGAAATTTATCTGAAGAAAGAAGAATAGCTGCATTTAAATGTTTTGTAAAAGAAAATCTATCTGTTACATGTGTAATTATGGTATGACAAACTTCCTTGGCTGCAACAGCTCTGCAAATATGCTGGTCTTCATTTGCACGACGCTTTTTAGTTTGAGTAGTAGTGGTATCTTCAGAAATTTCAGTTTCAATTGTTTCCAAGCAGTCCCTCTCTTTTTGGATGCAGTTTTCAAAACACTTTATGGCAGTCTGAATTTGCACTGGGTCAGTCACTGTTTTTTTGTAATTGATTATATAAAATATCAGCATGTGGAAATATTCGATGAAATACAGTTAGCCAGAACACAAACTTAGAATCTTGTAGCATACGGCCAATACCAGTGGCTTGATTGATGGTAACAGTTTGTTTTGAAGTAGCTTCTATTTTTTCCATGCATTCTATTAACAATACGCGATATTCATATACTGTATTTATAGATCTGCTTTTAAAATTCCATCTTGTAACAGAAGACCTAGGAACTGTTGCACCAACAATGTCATCCAAAACTGCAACTTGTTGTGGAGAATGAGAAAAAAAAGTTGAAATATCGCTTAAATTTGAAAAAAATACCCGTACTTCTTGATTTTGGCTTGTAGCTTGCAATAAAATCAAATTTAGCTGGTGGGCATAACAATGAATGAAATAAGCATAAATATAATCACGTTGAATAAGAGCCTGAACACCTCCACGACGTCCACTCATTACACTAGCGCCGTCATAAATTTGAGCTATAAGTTTCTCTGGTTTATCTAGCACTTGTATTAAATTAGTTCTCACACATTCTGAGAGACTAACTGCATCGTGGTCAGGGGGGGTAACAAAATTCCAAAAACGTTCAACTGGCCTTCCATCTGGTAGAATGTACCTAAATACTGTAGTCATTTGATAACAATTAGCTAGATCCGTTGTTTCGTCAGCCATAACAACAACAAATTCAGCTTCCAAAATATCTTTTCTTATATTTTCCTGAGCCACTTGTAACATGCAATCTAACAATTCGTTTTGAATGATTTTTGATACCCCTTTGAATACTGTCGAGTGATCTTTAAGTGCTATATCTAATTCGGCAGTGAAATTTATTAAACCTCTAAAAATACCAGGATTTGATGAACCATCTTTTTCGTCGTGACCGCGGAGGGCTAATTCAAAAGCTCTGCAAAATTTTATGCAATCAATAATTTTTGAAAGCACATACCTATTCTTTCTAACTTGTTCATTTTGCTGTTGAATACTGCGCCTATATGCACTGTCCAACTGCTGCCGTATATCTACTTTTCCCAAAAGCTGCATTTCCAGTTGCGCATTGATATGGACTTGAGTGTTTTCATGTTTCTTAATTTTTTGTGCTAAATGTCCCATGTCGGCTATTCCATTTTTTGTCCAGGCAGGCTCTGCAACCCCGTGACCAAACAACAAACAGGAAAAACAAAACAAAAGGTTTGTTGTGCTGCATCCACAAATCCAGTTATTCTTTTCATATATTTCCATTTTAAACTTTCTAATAAAGTCTCTAGATTTACCCTTTGTGGTCTGAGTTAAGTTAATTTCTGGTGTAGGTCTTCCCGCATTTTTTATTTCAATTTTTTGCTCCAAACTCAATGAACTGAAGTTATGTTTCAAATATTCCACAGTGAAACCATTCATTTTAACTCAATATTTTATTAAAAAACTTCTACGAACATAAAAATTCGAACACACCTCCGATTACTGCATAAAATGCACGCGCAACGGACAATGGCGCACTCCAGAGGTGTGCGCCTTCTCCAACTAAAATTGCCATAACCCCGCTATACCCCGCAACCAGAACAGCAGGGTGAGAAACACACTAATCCCCCGTACATGATCGCATACGCGACTATGCTATTCGTCGTCATCCGCCGTCACCCGTCGGCGGCAGTCGGACCGGGCCAGACCGAATCACAAGTCGGAATCGCCCGAATCAGGCAGCGCAGCGGTAAGAGTGGTGACTCACCAGTGGAGAGCTACTAGATCTTTGATTTTATACGATTAAATATCAGGGAGGCTCAGACTTTATTTGAGAAATTATTAAATGGATGTTATACATATTTATTTTGGGGGTGCACGTGCTCATGTGCTCCTACAGTGGAACCGCCGCTGGGTAAAACGGAAGTCAGCCTGTATCATTTTTCCCAAAAATGAAGCTGAAGTACAATAACAATATCCAATACCCGGCAAAATTCTAACTTGTCACATTTCAAATAATAACCAGAAATATAAAACTACTCTTGAGTTGGGTAAATACCACAATTTTGCGGTGATAACTATGACATATAACAGCTGATTCGTGACGTCACGGATCTTATAACCAAACTAGTAACTACATTCGCTTGAACGGATTGGTAAATACCAACCCAAAATGGTAAATACCATTTCCATTTGGTTATCCGCTTGAATTTGATTTATGTTGGTAAACCACTTCACCATAACCTAACTTTCTGCTGTCATATTTTTGTTAAAATGCCATAACTAATGTTTTAAGACAAACAACGCATGCATATCGGTTCAAAAGGTTTTATCAGCTATTCAAACAGAAGATATAGATCTGATACAAATTCTGAGTAAATCATTCGACTCTGTCTCGGTATTTCACTTCAGACATTTGTCAAATTGTTGTATAATACCTGCAGGCAACACCAAAATATTCTAATAACCTAAAGACAACATGGACGATGCCATGATTGTACACAACCACCCGCCATATTGGGCAAACATTTATTCCTCTATTTGATATTAAATAATTATGTTTCAGTTCGAAATTACAGATATAAAGTGTAATTGTGTCTAAATATGGGATTTGTGGAAGATTTAACGCAGATAAGTTCAGTTTTCCATCTTAAAAATCTAGACATACTTTTGATCATTATCAAAATACATATGAATCAAATACGAAGCCCGTAGAAATTGCGTAACTACTTTGCACGATAATCACAATAAAATTTGCTGCGCAAGTAATTCAATAGCCCTAATCATAGTGTAGAAGTTTATCATATACCTGTGTATGAAATTCACAATAGCCGATATGTAAGTAAACAAGATGACTGTATTGTGTTAGTTATATATTCTTTACTTCGTCTATACAATACATAAGAAATAGTTTGGTTGCAATAAAGTAGAATCACGTAACAGAATAGTTGTACAGTTGACAAAAACTGAATCTTGCACTGACGCAAATGTCCTATAGCGGCTGCAAGAGGCTTACACTTTTGTTGTATAATTGTTACCTGCAGCCCTTAAACAACATCTTAAATGAGTGTCCTATTAGGCGTGCCCATTCCGCTTGTATAGCTGTTCTAAGTGGGTTTTGCCAATGTTCTTACAGTATACAATTCTGTGTACGGAATACTGTATAATCATTCTTGCAACTCTAATAGGAGTGATAATTGTTAGTTGGGCCTCCTTATTCACATCTGAATTGAAAAGGGAAGGAAAGTCTACGTCCGAATATATCCTTGACCACCCACCGACACCCAAAGGTGACCTTGACCATGAGCTTCAAGGTCAAGGCGAAGGTTCCGAAGTAAACATCTCATGTTATTTATACTGTGAATGAAAAAAGCGGGAAATTAAAAGTTCCTTTGAGCATGACCTTGACCTAAAAATCAAGCTCTTGTCAAACAAATGTTATTTGAGGTTATATTCGAACGTAAAAGATCCTGTTTTTTCTATTTCTAGTATAAAAATAAGGGTTTTTTGGAAATTTTGTTTGACCTTGAAGATCATAGCCAACGTCTGGGTCACGGTTATCTTTGGGTAATCTTTTTACCCATTTTTAAGGTTTTTAAAATCTTAGTAAAATTCCAAACTCGTGGTGGCGGTTTGGCGGTATTTTGAAACTCTTCATATTTCGCTCACAACTGGGCTCATTTTCAAACTTCTAAGTTTTTTTCCTTATTAACATGTTGCTTAATACCTTGTGTCAAAAGGTCGTCCAATCTGAGCTGGTTTTTATTAGTTCTACGACATGGTTTTCCGTAATGTACATGTAAAGGCTATCCAAAAAACAATATATCAATTTCGATACTTTTCGCGATCGCAATATTCGCCAGTTGTCATGACCTACGAAAATAAGTAATAGTCTAAATTCGTTAAGAAGAAAAAACGCAACCCATCGTTTTTTGTATAAAAATAACATTTATCTTTCGGAATGGTTTGTGATTCATATCGGCAAAGGAAATACGTGAAATTTGCTATTAAATGCCCTTTGAACGAACCCTGCATATTGCTCAATAAACTAGGAAAACAGGTGTTTTATGATAAACAATTAGATATTCTGAAAAAACTACTTCTCCAATATACTCCAATTTTGTTGTTATTTAGAAGTGAAATTATCGTCGCAAGTACCAAAAACTGCATTTTGCCTCGTTTTCCCGCCATAAAATTTTTCGAATTAGTTGGATCTTTTTACGTGTGGTCTCATTTGTAGGTCTCATAAATACCTAAAAATCTTGCATAAAAGGTTTTTTCCTTTTTATCAACACTTTCGATTAAATCCCAAAAAACACGTTTTCTCATTCTTTATTGTCAAATAAAGTTTTCCCACAAAAATGGGTGTACCCATTTTATGCATCCATGTTCTAAATACTCCCTTGAACAACTTGCACCAATAAAACCAGACTTTACAATTATTTGTAGGTATGTAAAGGTTAACATCAGAAAAATGTGTTACAATACATCCGAATATTCGGCGTCTCCCTAAGGGCGGATTCAAGATTTCGTCTAGGGGGGGGACGCTAACGATATTTGGGGCTGGTAATTTTCTACCTCAGTGGAAATCCTCAGAAAGGCAATATTTTATTATATGAGAACAAATGAATTACGTGGAATTAATAATTAACTAGTGTAATAATATTAAAGATTAAAACATAAAAAACCTCATTGCTCTGTTAACCAAAAATGACATTTTGAGGGACCCCGAGACATATCCTAGCCATTCCACACAAAACAATGTCTTTGATGGCGAAAACGAATATGAAACCGAAAAATTCACATTATCGTATGGACGCTAGACGAGACAAAGAAGGATGTCTATAGACCATCTATAGATCGTGTCTTGAGACCGTCTCCAGACTGCCTATAGACAAAGTGCGCAACTGGATCTACTAGTGTGTACTAAGCTTAAGGATTAATACTCTGAACTACCCGTTGAACAAATCAAGTAATTGGTGTAGATACTGACACAATCAAGCACTTCTATTATATCAGCAGGTGATAAAAATAACAATAGGCATAGTCGATTATTTTTTGAAATTCGATATAGACGTTACAGTTATTCTTCAGACTTTCGTTCTCGAACTTTGATTTACGGCATAGTTGTTGTTTCACAGTTTTCGCATCGGTGTTGATCGCATGTAAAAATTTTGGAAATCTTTGGAAAAAACTATGTGTTAGTTCGTAATTGTTTTGATAATGTATGTTTGTACAAAACAAAAACAGGAATACAGGGCTGTACATATTCACGTATAGTGCAGAAGCTGTGTGACTTGAACGAATTCCAATATAGCAACATAAATAGAAACATACGCGAGAAGAAAAGCGGGACGTGTGGTATTGACTTTGAGCATCAATCGACGCATTTTCTGGACAAGCTACAGACGCATCGCTAAGCAAATCTCATAAATGTATATTTCCAATGTATGCGTCCATCTAACATATAGTCTAATCATATTAGCAAATTTCCCCGAAATAATTGCAGTCCGGTTTTATTGGTGCAAGTTGTTCAAGGGCGCATTTTAAACATGGACGCATAAAATGGTTACACCATTTTTTGTGGGAAAACTTTTTATTTGACAACAAAGAATGAGAAAACGTGTTTTTTGGGATTCAATCGAAAGTGTTGACAGAAACGGAAAAACTTTTAATGTAAGATTTTTGGGTATTTATTGGGTATTTATGAGACCTACAGAATGAGACCTCTCGTGAAAAGATCCGACTAATAGCAAAAATGTTATGGCCGAAAAAACAGGCAAAATGCAGGTTTTGACACTTGTGGGTCGTGCGACGATAATTTTACGCAACTACTTTAAATTCTTCAAATCCACAGGTTTCATACTTCTGAATAATAACAGCAAAATTGAAGTATAATGGTCAAGTAGTTTTTTGAGAATTTCTAATTGTTTATCTCAAAACACCTGTTTTCCGGACATCACTACTAGTTTCTTGATCTATATACAGGATAAGTTCAAAGAGCAGTTTACAGCAAAATACACTAATTTACCTTGCCGATATGAATTACAAACCATTCCGAAAGATAAATGTTATTTATGCGAAAAACAAAGGCATTTCGTATTTGTGAGTAAATGAGCAAATGCGCTACGACGAAATACATAGTAGTGGTGGCCGCAAAACAGATGTCTTGGGATAAACAATTAGAAATTCTCACAAACTACTTGACCGATCTACTCCAATTTTGTGGTGGTTATTTGGAAGTACCAATCCTATGAATTTGAAGAATTTCAAATATTTGCGAGAAAGCGTCGTCGCATTACCAATACGTGTCAAGACCTGCAGTTTGCCTCGGTTTTCGGCGATAACTTTTTTGCTATTACTCGGATCTTTTTACGTGTGGTCTCATTTTGTAGGTCTCATAAATACTTCAAAATCTTATAAGGATAGTTTTTGTCCCTACCAATTATTTAGATTGAATCCCAAAAAACACATTTTCTCATTCTTTGTTGTCGAATAAAAAGTTTTCCCACAAAAATTGGTGTACCCATTTTAGGCGCCCATGTTTTGAATACCCCCTTGAGCAACTTGCAGCAATAAAACCAGACTTTAGAATTATTTCGCAAACCAGGGGTATTTTCGTCTAATATGATTAGACTAATAGTGCTTCGCTGCAACACCAACCCCGAACAAAATCAGTCAAGCTTTACACAGTTTTCAAATTACTATTGAGCAACAAATAGAGCATAAATCACTTTTTAAGTGCAATCTGTATAGCTAATATGTTGCTTAGACTTAGATTTGTCACAAGTCACAATACTCGTATATACGTAACAATTGTGCTGTAAACGTAACTGATGTCGAAGAGGGACGGCGCATGGAATACCAAAGGATACCAAAAATCGCAATGCTCAGTTCCTATAGCTATAACTTATAGTTAGTATGCCTCTGTCGCCATGATGTGTCAGAAAGGAACACAATGGTGCTAGATTACTAAAGCAAGTGTCAGACGCCCCCCTCTACATCCGCCACTGCGTCACACTCTTCCTTTGCTTGCATGAGGGGCACACGGTCATTAAATAGTTTTCTCTGAATTCTATCTCCAGCGAAAAGGTTTATTTCAAGAAATCGCTTTCACTAGCAAGAAAAGAACACGAAAGTTGTTAAAAAGTAACCCTAAAATCTGACCCTGTCGAATGGGATTAGGAGTAATTATTGCAGAATGCGATTTGGTGGAAAATGCGGAGGTAAACTTTCCTATGCAACATCTCAGTAGGTTCCATGCTGTCATCAACCCTCTTCGTCCCATTGAAGGCGATTTATTATCATTTACTTCATAATGAATGGCTCACATCTTATCTACCTCTCTCTCTGATTTCTTAATTTTGACGAATATCTAAATTAAGTACCTTCCTGAAAATTTTAGTAGCTTTATTTGTGGGTCTTGTTGTTACAGGTGGTGCATAACTCCCTGACACCTGAGACAGACCCAGTCGGAAAGGTCCAGAACTGGCTGCTCAAGTCGCACTGCTCACTGCCCAAATCCAAGTCCACGCCAGTAGGTCTAACCGACAAAACTCGACGAAGCCCACATAAGCGCCCTACAATTCGACCTCGTACCGACAAGAGCAAGTCGCACAGCGTGGGAAACATCCCCAGCGAGAAAGAGAAAGTCAGACTGCAAGTCGTTTACAAACCGCCTTTCAAATTTAGTGTTAGGTTGCGCAAGCCGGAGAAAACCAGTGTTGTGATCGAAAAAGTCCCGGAGCCGAAGAAACCGGAACAAAAATCACCCAGGACAGGTGTGCTAGTGCGGACTGTGGTGGAAAAAGACGTGAAAAAAGAAGAAACTGCAGACCTGGTGAATGTATCGGCCGGATTGCCGGAGCACGAGATCGACTCCAACATTCATACCGTCCAATCTGATTTAGAAGTATTGCTGTCTGAGAATGAGTTCGTCTTCTCGGACTGACACAATGCTGTTGTTTACAAGGATAGATTTTATAGGCTGTGGATGATACATTCCGCACTCTCTGAGCTGCTGTGTTATTTTTTTATGAATAT
Organism: Acanthoscelides obtectus; assembly: GCA_963669975.1. Taxonomy (NCBI): domain Eukaryota; kingdom Metazoa; phylum Arthropoda; class Insecta; order Coleoptera; family Chrysomelidae; genus Acanthoscelides; species Acanthoscelides obtectus. The sequence continues at coordinate 84,719 of CAVLJG010003214.1, read as the reverse complement.
TCGCATATGCCAACTCTACAACTGAATAGTTTCGGTTTGGCGCTATTTGGTCATGCTGTAATACTCATTATCTTTCACCATTATTCAGCAAGTAAGCACAAAGTGTAATACCTGGACTTGAGAGAAAAAATAGGAGACTGTGAAAGCATCTTAGACATCGCTACAGGGGGGACTACAGCACTGATTGACATATTCTACCTGTAGATCGCCAGATCAACGCTATATTGCCGCATACAAAAAATTATCCGAGATAAATCGCGATAGCAGAATGTCATGTAGGAGAATTTATCACAGCTGCGTTTCCTCTCTGTGCAATAATTCGAAATCTACTGCGGCTAGTGGCGCTGTAGCCAACTATACGAGCATTATAAGACAGTCTTTTACAAAGTTGATTTATAATAAATGCGATAAGGAGAAACATAGCTGTGACTAATTCTCATTGATGACGCTCTGGTCTCTTATTTCATCTCGGATAATACTTTTACATTGGAATACAGCTATCTTCAGGTAGAATACATAGAATGAGTTGAGAAACTGATAAGAAGTGGGCGATATGCTATTATTTTTTAGGGAACTGCATTCTTTAATATCATGAAAACGTTTCCCGGGTCATTCAGGACGTCTCTCCATTGTCAGTCTGCATCATATCTAAAGACGAAGTTAACTCTGCGATAAAACATTTAATGATATTTAAAAACTAGGAACATGTTTTGCAGAATATGGATGCATTCATAAACATATCTGATAAACATCAAAACAGCCGTCAAAAGTTTAACAGTTTCATACTGGTTATTATACTTCCTCTTTTTCATTGGAGTCTTAGATCGATTCGCGTCACACACACCCCATTAATTTTCAAGATTTTGGCCTTTGATGCTCAGATACAGAAAAGCTCCGTAACAACTTCTGACGTAGTCGAAACCTTATTGAAAGTTGTCTGCATAGCCTAAATATGGATCCGTGAACGTATGATGGATATTGGTTTCGCGTGAATCTCAAGTTTATCGGGTATTTTGCCCTTTGACGTTAATCGTAAAAACCAGAGTTTCCTTATTAAGGTATATCCTGATTTTTTATTTTTTCTAACTCGTATAAAAATTGAGCATTACAAGAACCAAATAGAGCTGATACTTGAAACTGATAGAAATAAATGTAAAACTTTACAGGTTTGGGTATTGCTCCTTTGTGTTGAATTTTCCTTTATAACAATAACTGTCTGCTTACCTAACTATATTTCTTCTCCTATCTAAAAATTTCAGCAAATGTTTTACGGGCAGTTGCACCCATTCCACTGTTGTGATAGTTGAAAAAATTAAATCACATTTGGTTGGATTAAGCATTCTAAAACAAAACAGATCTCAACTGACTTAAGTTAAATATTGACACCTGACATAATTACAACATAATATCCCATGTTTGTCTGGCCAATAAAACCACAGGTATTGACAGAAGCTTCTTTACTGTGAACGTTTCAATCACAAAGGTGGTCTTCTTCAGTACCAAGACAATATATTTTATTTATCTATCATTGTACTGAAACAGATCACGTTTGTGATTGAAACATTTACAGTGAAGAAAATATACGTCAGTGCATGAGGATTATCGACATGTAAACCACAGGATAATTTTCAGATGTTATATTATATTACATGTCGCGGTCTTCGTGGTTTGAAAGATGATGTGAAGTATTTATTGGTGATAAGCTACTAATGAAATATAGTGTAAAACGTATGATATTTTATCATTTGCTGAAACTCTATTGTAGAGAGATAGTTAATTTAAACTTATAAAACTTGTAATACGGCTTCTTTTTTGAGTAAAGTTTTACAGATTCATAAATTTCTACTCAAGGCTAAAAGTTCTTTGTAAAGTAACATATTTCAAAAAAGTGATTATTTTTTACAAAAATAAAAATGAAATATGTTATCAACAGTGTTCTGTACATATTTTTCTATATGTAAATGTAAATAGAATTGCTTAGAAATGTACAGTGCCATGTTTGTACTGTAAATTAAAATGTTGATTCCTTATACACAGGGTTGCATCTTATAAGACACTCTCTAACATTTCTTAATTTTTGTTATTCCTTAAAATGAATAAAATATCGACAATCAATGTTAGGTTCTCGAAATAAAATAATTTTAAGTGTCTAATTTCGTCACCTCATAATAAATATTGTACTTAATTTATGATTTTAGTAATTGACATTGTGTTTAAACGCTAGGATATTATTTCAGTGTAACTTTTTTATTTCAAGCTATATTTAAACACTTTTTGGGAAAGACGTCTTATAGGTATAATCATCTGACATCCCTAAATATGTACTATACTATAAAAATTAAATAGCGTGCCAAAAAATGTGTGCTCCTGTATACCTATAATTTAGGTACCAGATGATGAGCTGTAATTGAGCAAGTATCCTCATATTATCACAAAAGAATGCATGTTTAATAACAGTTCGAATGTCGAAATACTTTTTTACCTGCAGCATGCTACAAATAGTAAAAGTGAAATATGATAAAGTACTATTTTGTGTACCTACCACGTAATATGTTCTTGTACTTATTGTTCTTCCATTGGTAAAACAACATAAATCTTTTTGCAAAATGCATATATTCTTACATTATCCTCTGTGTTTCGATAGATGCATGAAAACTTGCCCAATATTTAACAATATTTAGCTTAACTCAAACCTAAATTCATAATGTCTTCATGTATCTATTTAGTTATGTATGTATTGATGGGAAGTGAGGAACCATGAATGTATTATCTATTTCATTCTTGTAAAATATTTCAATAAATTTTTATAATGAACACACAAATTGTTTTAATTAAATTCGTAGCAGTGCTCCTTGAAGCTTTCTTTGTATTATGATCATAAAAGCGACGAGAGATGCCCTGCCAGCAACACTGATATCAGGACCAAAACACTTTATATGAAGCTCGTCCCGTTTCTGCAACCCTAATAGCAAATTGCTCTCACACAAACATGATATTTTCACGATGACAGTCTGAAAACTTGACGTGTGGATTCAAACCTTTCAAGACTGTGTATCAGGATGTACGGTGAAAGTCTGAAGACTGGTTGCGCAATTTGAAGCCTTTCAAGATTCTATACCCGGATCGCATAAACGACAAGAGGTTCCCGCTACCATTATTGATAGCAGCGAGATTTTTCCATGCCTCTCGGAGTTTCTGCAACCCTGATAGCTAATTGCTTTTCATATAAATGCGACACCTTTGTAGTGAAAGTCTGATGATTGGATGTGTCGATTCAAAATTTTGTATCCGGATAAACGATAAGAGGTCTTCCCGCCAGCATCGATGATATCAGCAGCAGAGTATTTTCTATATACCTCCTTGTGTTTCTGCAACCTTTATAGCAAAATGATACAACATTAGCTTCTACCATGAGTCTGATGATTGTACGTGCGTGTCCAATCTTTTTAATATGCTGTATCAGGATCCCAGAAACGACAATAGGTAGTCCTGTTCATGATCATAGATATGAGGAGAACACTTTTTCGATACCTTCTTAAGTTTCTGTTACACCGGTAGCGAAATGCTTCTCATACAAATTCCACAACCCTACGAGTAAGGTCACTGGAGATGCGGATTTAGACTTACAGAGACTTTGTATCAGGATAGCAGAAACTATGGGAGGCGTTTCCGCCAGCATCATTGATGTCAGGAGCCAAGTACTTTTACCGTACCATGTCGCGTTTCTGCAACCCTGATAGCAAATTGATTCCACACGAATTCGACAATTCTACGATGAAAGCCTGATTTTAGACTTATCGAGAACTTGTATCAGGATAGCAGAAACGATGAGAGGCGTTTCCGCCAGCATCATTGATGTCAGGAGCCGAGTACTTTTACCATACCACCTCGCCTTTCTGCAACCCTGATAGCAAATTGGTTCTTACACAAATTCGACACTTCTACGATGAAAGCCTGATGTCTACTGGACGTGCCGATTTGAACGTTTCAAGATTTTGCATTAGGATCACAGAAAAATCAATAGATATTCCATGCAGGACTATCTACATCAAGCGCAAAGTGCCTTTTCCATACCCGTTCTTGTCTTTGTGACCCCGATATCAGGGTTTCATTACAGCATATGCGAATTTCGAACTTTCACAGAAACGACGAGAGGTGTTCCTGTCATCATCATTCATATTAGTACTAGCTCATGTGCGGTTATGAGCTTTTCAAGATTTTGTATCAGGATCGCAGAAACGACGTGTGTTTTCTCCAGTATCATGAACATCCAGAGTAAAGTACTTTTGCCATACCTCCTCGTGTTTCTGTGACCCTGATACCAAATTGATTCTTACTCAATTTCGGCACTTCAACGATGAAAGCTTCACTGCAGAATGCGCGAATTTCAAACTTTGAAGATTTTGTATCAGGATCGCAGAAAAGATGAGATTGTCTTTCATCCAGTATCATCAACATCCAGAGTAAAGTACTTTTGCCATATCTCCTCGTGTTTCAGTGACCCTGATACCAAATTGCTTCTCATTCAAATTCGTCACTTCTACGGTGGAAGTATCACTACAGAATGTGCGAATTTCGAACTTCAAGATTTCGTATTAGGATCGCAGAAAAGACGAGAGGTGTTCCTGCCAGCATCATTCATATTAGTACTGACGTATTTTTTCGATACCTCCTCGCGTTTCTGCAATCCGGATAGCAATTTGCTTCTCACATTAATTTGACACTTTTCTGATGACTGGATGTGCGGATATGAGCTTTTCAAGATTTTGTATTAGGATCGGAGAAACTACAAGAGGTGTTTCCTCCAGTCCATCAACATCCAGAGTAAAGTACTTTTCCATATCTCTTCGTGTTTCTGTGACTCTGATACCAAATTGCTTCTCATTCAAATTCGCCACTTCTACGGTGAAAGTATCACTACAGAATGTGCGAATTTCGAACTTCAAGATTTCGTATTAGGATCGCAGAAAAGACCAGAGGTGTTCCTGCCAGCATCATTCATTATAGTACTGACGCATTTTTCTATACCTCCTCGCGTTTCTGCAACCCTGATAGCAATTTGCTTCTCACATTAATTTGACACTTCTCTCATAATTGGATGTGCGGTTATGAGCTTTTCAAGATTTTGTATCAGGAGCGCAGGAAAGATGAGATGTCTTTCCTCCAGTATCATCAACATCAAGAGTAAAGTACTTTTGCCATATCTCAATCAATCAAGAGGTGTTCCTGCCAGCATCATTCATATTAGTACTGACATATTTTTCTATACTCCTAGCGTTTCTGCAACCCTGATAGCAATTTGCTTCTCACATAAATTTGACGCCTCTGATGACTGGATGTGCGGATTTAGGCTTTTCAAGATTTTGTATCAAGATCGGAGAAATTACGAGAGGTGTTCCTGCCAGTATTATTCATATTAGTACTGACGTATTTTTTCGATACCTCCTCGCGTTTCTGCAATCCGGATAGCAATGTGCTTCTCACATTAATTTGACACTTTTCTGATGACTGGATGTGCGGATATGAGCTTTTCAAGATTTTGTATTAGGATCGGAGAAACGACAAGAGGTGTTTCCTCCAGTCCATCAACATCCAGAGTAAAGTACTTTTCCATATCTCCTCGTGTTTCTGTGACCCTGATACCAAATTGCTTCTCATTCAAATTCGCCACTTCTACGGTGAAAGTATCACACAGAATGTGCGAATTTCGAACTTCAAGATTTCGTATTAGGATCGCAGAAACGACGAGAGGTGTTCTTGCGAGCATCATTCATTATAGTACTGACGCATTTTTCTATACCTCCTCGCGTTTCTGCAACCCTGATAGCAATTTGCTTCTCACATTAATTTGACACTTCTCTCATAATTGGATGTGCGGTTATGAGCTTTTCAAGATTTTGTATCAGGATCGCAGAAACGACGAGAGGTGTCCCTTCCAGCATCATTCATATTAGTACTGACGTATTTTTCTATACCTCCTCGGGTTTCTGCAACCCTGTTAGCAATTTGCTTCTCACAAGAATTTGACACTTCTCTGATCACTGAATGTGAGGATTTAAGCTTTTCAAGATTTTGTATCAGGATCGCAGAAAAGATGAGATGTCTTTCCTCTAGTATCATCAACGTCAAGAGTAAAGTACTTTTGCCATATCTCCTCGTGTTTCAGTGACCCTGATACCAAATCGCTTCTCATTCAAATTCGCCACTTCTACGGTGGAAGTATCACTACAGAATGTGCGAATTTCGAACTTCAAGATTTCGTATTAGGATCGCAGAAAAGACGAGAGGTGTTCCTGCCAGCATCATTCATATTAGTACTAGCTCATTTTATCTCTACCTCCCCGCGTTTCTGCAACCCTGATAGCAATTTGCTTCTCACATTAATTTGACACTTCTCTCATAATTGGATGTGCGGTTATGAGCTTTTCAAGATTTTGTATCAGGATCGCAGAAACGACGAGAGGTGTCCCTTCCAGCATCATTCATATTAGTACTGACGTATTTTTCTATACCTCCTCGCGTTTCTGCAACCCTGTTAGCAATTTGCTTCTCACAAGAATTTGACACTTCTCTGATCACTGAATGTGAGGATTTAAGCTTTTTAAGATTTTGTATCAGGATCGCAGAAAAGATGAGATGTCTTTCCTCTAGTATCATCAACGTCAAGAGTAAAGTACTTTTGCCATATCTCCTCGTGTTTCAGTGACCCTGATACCAAATCGCTTCTCATTCAAATTCGCCACTTCTACGGTGGAAGTATCACTACAGAATGTGCGAATTTCGAACTTCAAGATTTCGTATTAGGATCGCAGAAAAGACGAGAGGTGTTCCTGCCAGCATCATTCATATTAGTACTAGCTCATTTTATCTCTACCTCCCCGCGTTTCTGCAACCCTGATAGCAATTTGCTTTTCACATTAATTTGACACTCTGATGACTGGATGTGCGGTTATGAGCTTTTCAAGATTTTGTATCAGGATCGCAGAAACGACGAGATGTGTTTTCTCCAGTATCATGAACATCCAGAGTAAAGTACTTTTGCCATACCTCCTCCTGTTTTTGTGACCCTGATACCAAATTGATTCTTACTCAATTTCGGCACTTCAACGATGAAAGCTTCACTACAGAATGCGCGAATTTCAAACTTTGAAGATTTTGTATCAGGATCGCAGAAACGACGAGAGGTGTCCCAAATTGATTCTCATTTAAATTCGCCACTTCTACGGTGAAAGTATCACTACAGAATGTGCGAATTTCGAACTTTCGTATTATAATCGCAGAAACGACGAGAGGTGTTCCTGCCAGCATCATTCATTATAGTACTGACGTATTTTTCTATACCTCCTCGCGTTTCTGCAACCCTGATAGCAATTTGCTTCTCACATAAATTTGACTCTCTGATGACTGGATGTGCGGATTTAGGCTTTTCAAGATTTTGTATCAGGGTCGGAGAAACGACGAGAGGTGTATCCTCCAGTATCATCAACATTAAGAGTTAAGTACTTTTTCAATACCTCATCATGTTTCTGTGAGCCTAATACCAAATTGCTTCTCATTCAAATTCGGCACTTGTACGATGAAAGTTTCACTACGGAATGTGCGAATTTCGAACTTTCAAGATTTTGTAGTAGGATCGTAGACACGACGAGAGTTGTTCCCGCCAGCATCATTGATACATGAGCAGAGTAGTTTCTCTATATTACCTCGCGTTTCTGTGAGCCTGGTAGCAAATCGCTTTTCACACAAATTGGACACTTTTATGATGAAACTCGCATTAGGTGAACACCTCGAATGGGAATAGTCGATGTCATCAGATGGATTAGCGAAAATAGTCGAGTGAAATTAACTTCGCAATGCTACAATCCGTGGCTATACTAAATGGTCTTTAGGTGGTTAAGTTGCCTGAATTGTTTGTTAAGAGAAAATATTATTTTTATCTGAAAAAAAGTAAGTTTAGAGTGACTTATGCCAGTTGCTCCAGAGAGTCATCGAAATCTGTGATGCGCTGTTTGTCGAGCCATTTGCGTGCCATATGTTAGGCAGTAGCTGAAAGAATGACTTGAATAGTATTAAATCAGAGCTTTAAAACCATTAACCGAGGCTCATGCAAATATATATGCTCATCAATTAGAAGGTTTAAGCTTTAGACAGAAGTATAAAAATTCGTTCATAGGAGTAGCCACACTGTGGCAGCAACAAATGCAAACTACCAAATCAGAAAGCTACCCTCATTTCCGAATTTTCTGTGTTGATCTAAGAAATTTTCCATAAATAAGTACTTCTAGGAACTGGTTTGGCTGCCTTTTCTCATAGATGAACTGAGATTAGTTAAAAAAGACCAATGCTTACACAGAATAAATAAATATATAGATATCAGAATTAGGCAGTCACAAGCTATGCATTTTGCGTTGCTATTCACATCCCTTACATATGGGATCACGGAATAATCAGCCAGACTTAACTCACCAGTTTTTAAACACTGATTGGGTGCACTTTTTTTTAGCTTAGTTGTCATGGTTTCCATAGGCAGAATGCGGAAAATCTCGGAAAGATTATTACGTAAAAAGTCTATATAATGACAGAAAACCTATAAAATGTCAACTTGTTGACTAAGTAGGCTGGTGTGCAAATAGTTAATTATGTGCTTGCTACAAGTGAGCATGATGTAAGTCGCAGCTAGTTCCAAGTTGAGGTCTTGTCGGAAAACCTACATAATGTCATAAAAACCTGCATAATGTAATAAAAAGCGACATGATGTCACTTTCCAAGAAACATAATACCCCTGCCAGAGCTGTCTTCCAGTGACCCTGTTGAGTTATTCTGAGTAACTTAGTAGCGTTCAGCAGCAATACTGTTCCACTGTATGTTGTATTCTCATGCATTGTTCCTGGAGCAAACCCAAATCCACTGGAATGCAGCTCTTATAGGAATTCACATTTCCAAAAATGAAAGCACTGAGCAAATCGGTATGACAATTCTGACAATACAAGATAATGCTTACATCCTTATGTTTGCTTAATGAAGATGAGTTTATAATGCAGACTGTTATCTAGTTTCAGAAGTGCTTCATTCCAGTTGAGCAGCTGTGACATTACACTTGGTTTGTAAATGATCCTTTACCCAGAGCTGCTTTCTAGTGGTTTCTGGTTTGATAGTGATGCACCTCTGTTACCGCTCCAGAAACTATGCATGAGTATACAACATGCAGTGGAACGGCATTGGAGCTGAGCTCTACTGAGTTACCAACTCAGAGTAACTCAACAGGGTCACTGGAAAGCAGTTCTGGTTAACAGTTACGAGATTTATATACTGCCAGATGGTACTGTGGTATAAATCTCCTTGTGACTAGATTGAAAGTGTATAATTTTTGCCTACTAACGTGGATAATCTTCCTGTGCAGCTATTTAATTGCTGGACCACCTAATGGTCATAAGGTGGCTTTAAAGTATCCTCTGCAGCCAGCCCCATCTCTTTCCTTGAATCTATTAGTCACACCTTCTACTATTATATTAGTAACTGCCGGATCCTACAAGCAGTTTATCTGTGAGTAATCCGTGGTTTGTGGGCCAGATTCCAGGTTGCTTGGCTGATAATAAAGATTATACCAGAATATAATCAATTTGTTTATGTTTATAAGGAGGCATCACTATAACTGCAGGACCCCTATTCTTGAAGTGAGGGAGTAGAATAAATGAAATAAAGTCAGCATGGTTCTTTTACGTTTTGGTGAATTATATTCCTGAACCCTAATAGAATAGTTGTTTGCCGAATCATTTTGGAAAAAAAGTACAAAATTTCTAGGCGTCGTCCATCTGTCTAGTTTCTAAAGATAAAGTTACCTTTGTGGTGAAGCCTGGAAACATTATTTTGACGAAAACAGATGAACGCATAATAATGTATTCAATAAACGTCAAAACCTATGAGAAACGGAAATAGGATACTTTCTTCTAGCTCTTCCATTCCTTCAATTTCAAGAATTTGGTACCCGAGATGTTCCTGATCTTTTAGCACAAGTTAGCTTTCCATAGGCAACAGATTAAACAGCGGAATTATTCACTTAATTCACAGTAAACTGTTGTATTTATTGTTACTTTCTTCATAAATGTCAACAGTTCAGTACAAGCCACAAAAAACTTGTTTAAGTTACCACAGTACTAATTGTCTATAAACTATGGGGTTGTCCAAAACGGACGCAGGAAAGTAAACGCAAAACGTAAAACAAGATTGATATTCAAATCAAGTTTACTTTATTTTGAAGGTTCATTTATACCATTTATGTATGAAAAATAATATCGCTCAAATGTTCACCACGACTGGATTTACAGACGTCCACGCGATGGTCGAAATTTTCAATGACATTTTGCAACATGGTCGGTTCTATGACATTTATCTCGGCAATGATGTTGTTTTTGATATCTTGGAGGGTGGCTGGTTTGTTGACGTAGACTTTGCTTTTCAAATATCCCCATAAAAAGTAGTCCAAGGGAGTCAAATCGCACGATCTTAGTGGCCTGCGCGAAATCACGCGATCACCGAAGAGGGACTGCAATGGATGGATATTCTCGTTGGTTGTGTGGCATGTTGCACCGTCTTGTTGGAAATAAACATCGTCCATATCCATTCCTTCAAGTTGCGGCAAAAAATAGTCCTCTATCATCACGTGATATCGCTCAGAATTGTCGGTAATGGCGTCCCCGGCCGCATTTTCGAAAAAGTAAAGTCCGATGATGCCTTTTGACCACACTGCACACAACACAGTCACTTTTTGAGGATGCATCGGCTGCTCTTGATACTCACGGGCATTTTCGTTCGCCCAGATGCGGGAGTTTTGCTTGTTTACCGTCTCTCACACTCTCCTTCACAACAGCAATATTTTCCGGTGTGCGAACGCTCCTTGGCCGGCCAGAGCCTGGCAGATTTGCCACAGAACCTGTTGCCTCGAATTTACGCACCAGACGACCGATGGTTGTTTCGTTTGGGCGACCGAAATCTTCACGAAGCGCGCGAAACGTGTTTTTTATTTGTGCACCATTTTTGTAGTGCTCTTGAATAACTTTAATGCGGTCTTCAATCGAATACGACTCCATAGCGATCAATTGTAAACATTCAACTAACAAAATGACATGTCGGCAGTGTTGCCAGAGCCAACATTGAAAATTCCGCTACTGGTATCAAAAACTCCGCTACTTTCCGCTACCCCGGGGATTATCGTTTTATTATGCAGATTGTGTCAAAAAAGGAAAACAAAAACCAAACAGCGTGATAAAATATAAAATAAAAGTGTAATGAAAAAAACATTTGACTATAAAAACCAATACAATATTGAAAACAACAGAACATTCATCACGCAGTCATATTGAAAAAATATCACAGGAAACTAAAAAGTAAAAAGGAGTAAGTAAGTAAAGGCCATTTCTGTTTTGCATAAAAAAATTGAAGTTTTTGAGTTACTTAAACTTAGTCACTGTCTGTATCAGATTCTTCTTGTTGCATTTCTCTTCTCTCTATACTATGTATATAAATTATTTTTGTATTTTTTAAGCAGCAAAATTTTTTTGTATTGTATCCAGTTTGATAATTATCGCGAACAAAAGTTAAAGATAAAATACGATTCCTTTTCTTTGCTTTGATTATCTCCATATATCAGAATGTCCACTCGACATCTGCATTGCCATGTAGCAAAAGTTAAGATTACTAGACATACTTTGGAAATACACTTCACAGGTTGTGTTCTTACCACCTACTACCATCTATACGTGTCTCCGTTGAATAAGAAGTACCAACAAGTGATTGTCACTGTCGATTGGAAATATATCTGTATTTAGATTTGGTTACTAACTGCACTCGCTTTTTTTTCTGGTAAAAATATCCATCATGTGTACCTATATTGCAAAATTCCGCTACTTTTAACAAAAAATCCAATTCCGCCGCTACCACTTGGAAATTCCGCTACTTCTGGCAACACTGCATGTCGGTGACAGAAAACAAAGATGGCGTCTATGTCAAATTGACGTTTACTTTCCTGCGTCCCTATTGAACAACACTTTATATAGACAAGTTTGGTGTACAACCGGTCGCTCAGACGGAATTTAAAGGAAGTAAAATTGGATAATTGGTTGCACCGGATTCTTAACCGGTGAATTAAAAAATACACCTGAGGAGACAGGGGTCTAAATTTAAACAGTTTTCTGTAGCAAGAATTAGAGAGTTCCTAGTCAATTTTAGCCGTTGCTAGATGGCGCTGTAGAATTTACTGACTGTTCCATCATAGATATGAACTGCAATGATTATTATACATAAAGGCCTTTAAAGGCTGAAACGCAAAGAAATTTGTAGTAGATAATTGCATTTGTTGTTTCAGTTATGTTTTATATTTCTGTGTGTAAGCTTTTATTTAGGGCGACATCTTATGGTCAATTCGTAAACTATAATTTACTAGTGTTATATAGGGACTTTCCTCATTCTTAGTATTGACGTTGGCAAAACCGATGTGAAATGTCAGTTTAATTTGAATTTTGGGTAACTACAAGAAAAAACAGCTACTTATCCAGTAGCCCAATTCTTTTAGTGTTAATACTGTCGATTGTACCTGTACAACTTCAAATTCTATTAGGGGTGAGACAATTTTTTATTTGTAGCTGCGAATATACGTTTTAATTGGACATCTTCAGGCAAAAAATGAACAAGGTTGGAAATGGTCGAACCAAATACTGTATACAGTCTGAACAACATCCTCAGCAGACTACTTGGGCACTGTGCTCATTTATGGAACACCAGAACTTCGTGGATGTAGCCATTCGCTGCGGAAATAACGTTTTACGCGCTCATAAAGTGGTTCTCGCTGCCCACAGTCCATTGTTTAAGGTGAGTACATATTTCCCACAAATACACATATGATCATAACTGATGTATTTTTATAGGAAGAACTGGAGAAAAATTCATCTGTCGAGCAAGTGGTGATCACAGGATGTGATTCTTCTGTGGTGAGATCCTTAGTGGAGTTCATGTACTGTGGGCAAACTATTATATCAGAAGAACATGTCAAATATTTAGTTGCAGCAGCCAGGACATTACGAATGAAAACGTTAGAAAATGTGACATTTGACTGCCCCTTACCTGGTAATTCAATCCATTAAGATATTCCAATTTTATTATGTCTTAGACAGGGTACATGCATAGTTTATTTCTCGGTTGCAATTAGAATAAGCAAAAAGTGTCACAAGTCTTATGAAAAATTTCATACAGGAATCTCCTACGAAAATACTGACTCCCAAGGGACGATACACTGTAGACTGTTTTTTTTATTTCGTGTCTCATTTATATCGCAAGGGAAAAACTACCGCAATATTGCTTATTTTTGAACACTATGGTAATGACTCAAGAGCGATATTTTTTTAAAAATGTATCCTCGATGGACGTTGATGAGTAGTTGCTTGGAGCTATTTATAAAAAATTGGAGACATTCTGAGGAAGCGGCGTACTAATCAAAAATCTAAAATAAATGAATATCGGCCACATCAAAGAGTTTTTTTGACTGCAACCCAAAACTTTTTTTAAAAATATAGCAGCGTTATCTACTATGACCATATCATATTGCTCCTCAAATTTCATTCAAATTGATTTAGGAGGCCGCAACGAATTCGAATACATTAGAAGGAGCCAAGCTTATATGTTTGTCGCCAAAATTAGGTACGTAGTTGTCGTGCATACTTTTGACTCATTTGACTACCAATGCCTAACAAAGTGACCGCATTGGGTATGACTATACTTTAGCGCATGTCGCAAATACTTCATTTCTTACTTTAAAATGGAAGATTAGGATGTAACCTTTACGAAAATATCATTTTCTCTTTAAGGAACCTTCTGCTTGCTATTTCATAGAACTTCAAAGTTGCATTTTTGGTGGTAATACTCTAGAATAGAATACTGTTTTATATGCTGTCTTCTTTGCTTTTTGTACAAAACGATGCTCTGAATTATAAGAATATAACATACACTGTATAGTACTAAGGAAAATAGATGTGAAATTGTAAAAAATCGTTGTTTTTTCAAAGAAAAAGGTTAAAAACCAGACATGTTATTACACATTAGCTTATTAGCTTAAACAACAGATCAAAATACATAAGGTAAGTCGAGGAAAGATCGCCATACTTTTTATTATTGGTTATATTGTTTGATAGATGGAAAGTACAAACTTGAAATTTGGTATATAACTTCTTACACATGTATAGGTTGATTACCTTTAAAATTTAATACTAGCAGCAAAATAGTTTTTTCAATAATTATCATGTCATAAAAAGTGGCATTTGGCCATCTCTCCTACAGTCTGTAGGAGAGATGGCCATACCTTTGAGGTGAGATGGCCATACCTTTGAGGTGAGATGGCCAGGTAGATTTTATTTATTTTTTCGCAGGAAAATAAAATACTTAGGTCATATTAGACGCACACAGCACTCTATTTTTACATAAACGATAAAAAAATAAAATGGGAACCCACCCAAAGTGCCGCATACATGTTTTTTTTACAAACTAAGAGCAGTTTACTTTGCAATATTAGAAGTACACAAATCACAAATAAAATTTGCAGGGGTACTTTGCCCGCTGCATAATTTGTGAACCCATTTTCCACAGTAAATGTACCTATACGAAGTTTCACCGCTATTCCCAAATTCCTGGCAGACTAAGCAGATGTCCACAACGCCGATGTCGTTGTCATTCAGGTTGTTTTTTTCTATTTTTTTGTTTTCTTTTCTCAGAAGGTTAGCGAGGGGTTCTTCGTCAGATTCTGTAAAACAGCTGTTAATCTTTCTTTCCTTGGTGCTACTGACTTTAGGTTTATCATCAGTTGCGTTTATAAGAAATATTTGAAAGTACAAACATTTCTCAATGGCCAGTTTATAACGCTCATTTCTTGACAGATAAGATAAATGATGTCAATTATTGCCAAGTTGTCTCCTTCTTGAGAGAAATACTTAATTAGAAATGAGGTTATTAGCAAAATAAAAGTCTTAATTTATTGTAAATGGCTTGTTTTATGAAGAGTTGTCCCAATATTCACCGAAAACTAGATGAAATTTTGAAAAGTATCTGTCTAAACACCAAAAATATCATCGTCCAACATTATAGTTAAATAAAGAACAACGATCATTTCATCAAATCATCAAAAAACATGCAACGTTCGTTGTTATGTTTTTATTGTTAAGTGATTTGCAACAGCTACTTTTTCAGTTATTTCTCAAATATATCACATTTAATTAGGTACATTTTGTAACATCAGCTTCTCTTTAAATAATTCTTCAAGTACATACATACAAAAAGTAAATAGATTATAACTATACTAAGTGACATATAAATCCGAACACCCAGTTTAAATGGTTTTATTTTAATAAAAGTTGGTGAATGTATTTATCTTACTGTAAATAACAAGTGAAAAAATGTTCAGCCTTATCAGTTGGACATTCCGGTTTTTATACTGCTTTTTTTTAATTCACTAACGCTCTAAAAATGAATATTTCAGCCGCAGTAAAGAATTAACGTTGGCGGATTTTGGTTCTTGACATCCTTTACGATCGGTTACGATGCCTAGAGTACGGAGACCTGTACGATTTCGTCAACTTAGTGAGTTTGATAGGGGCCGTATAGTGGGATTTCGGGAAGCTGTACTTTCTTTTCGGGCAATTGCAGTTAGAGTGCAAAGAAGTGTAGACACTGTGGTTAGGTGTTGTCAGGCATGGCTTCGAGAAGGCCGCACGCAAAGAGCAAGGGGCACTGGACGCTGCCGTAGAACAACAGACCGTGAAGATCGCCGCCTAAGATTATTGGCCTTAAGGGACCGTTTCTCCACTACCAGGTCCATTGCAAATGAATGGTTTGCAGAATACGGAAGACCTATTGGCATGCGAAGTGTTTACCGACGAATGAGAAGTTTTGGCTTGTTTTCATACCGACCACACTGGGTCCTCCCTTTAACTCGAAAACACCGACGTAATCGCCTTGAGTGATGCAGACAACGGTCACTCTGGGATCAGGAATGGAACAGTATTGTCTTTAGTGACGAGTCTCGATTTTGTTTAGACATGCACGATGGTCGTGCCAGGGTTAGAAGGCGACGTGGTGAAAGGAGGAATCCACAGTTTTTTGATGAAAGACATGTTCATCACACTGTTGGAGTTATGGTTTGGGGTGCTATAGCTTATGGTTCCAGGTCACCTTTAATCTCCATCAGAGGTAACATGAACGCGCAGCGTTATATCCACGAAGTTCTAGAACCCCATCTTTTACCCTATCTTGACACCCTGGCAGATCCAACTTTCCAACAAGATAATGCCCGACCACATGTTGCAAGAGTCACAATAGACTTCTTTCAACATAATGATGTCACATTGTTACCAAGGCCACCAAGATCTCCCGACTTATCCCCAATTGAGCACGTGTGGGATATGATGGGTAGGAGATTGCTCAATTTGCAACGTCCTCCTCAGACTCTAGAAGCACTTCGAGAGGAGTTGGTGGTTGCCTGGAATGAGATACCACAGGAGGACATTGACCACCTGATCAGAAGCATGCCTAGGCGCGTTGGAGAATGCGTACCACATCAGGGTGCATCCACACATTATTAAAGGTCAAAGGGCTTTAAAGCAGTGCAATCATTTTGAAATTTTTATCATTTACTTATTATGCTTCATTAAGTACTTATACAAAATTTTATTAAAATAAGACCATTTAAACTGGGTGTTCGGATTTATATGTCACTTAGTATAATGTTGAACAATCTTTTGTATAAACAAGAAGAAAACAGCTTATAAAGCAGTGTTTTATACCACAGTATTAGCACCCAAAATCCAACTTTGAAGTTGCAAATAGCAAGCAGAGGGTTCCTTAACACATTGACTGCGAACTGGGATGAGGATGCCCACCTCAGAAACTGAAATACTTTTTTCCTTTATTTGGAAGCCGGCAGAGAGCGTCGAAAGACGCCGTTCGCCTCCCACCACAGGAGCGGAGGGCGTCTTTTGACGCTGTTCGCACTGAACGTGTTAAAGAAAAAATGATATTTTCGTGCAAGTTACATCGTAATCTTTCATTTTAAATTAAGAAATTAAATATTTGCGATGTGCGCTAAAGTATAGTTCAGCCTCGTTTTGTACTAACACAATAATAATACTTACCGGTGGAAATATCTACCTTCAGTAGGCTGGTGCTGCTCTTTGCAAATTATCTAAGAATAAGTACCGTGTCTTGAAATCGTCTAACACCTCAGTTATCTGCAAACACTCGCACTTTTAAAAAGTAACAGCAATATATGAGTTTAATGACAGAGCTGTAAAAAATTTCCTTACGTCAAGTGTACTTGTAGTATGTACTTCGATTCTTACTACAGACTATGAAAATTAGGAGACAAAAAACCGTTGACTGGCTGCTTCGACCTAGTTCGAATTCGGATGCAGGATGCAGTGGAGATATAGACCAAAATGAGCGATATAGGTTTTCGTTCACATATTACATTATAAATTGGTAATTATGAAAATTTTTGAATTTGAGGTTCTTATAAAGGAACATAAAACTACTACTAAGTACTATATCAACTGCGGATTCAGGGAGGGAGCATAACTTCCCCTATGGCGGATCTGTCTCTCATATTTATGACTCTCGAATCTCTTCAGTAAATTTAATATAGAAATATGTAATGGATACAAATCACCACACCTGGCAATCCTGATCAATTTGTAAGCACATCGATGATTGCGTGGAAATAAGTGTTGCGTAATATAAATATATATATATATATATATATATATATATATATATATAAAATAGTGTTTCCATGGTTCGGCTTTGTAGTACTGCATGTCCGTTAGTGCATCATAGCCTTATGTGTTCTGTAAATAAGGTAATAAATCGAAAATTTAGACATTCGGACAGGAATATAAGAAAAACCTTTTCGCGCGCGCCTTTGACGCTGTGAGAAAACTTGAAAAAAACTCGTTTTGATGATAAGGAGTAAGCATCAGAGTAATCTAACCGTAAGAGTGATCAAATCTCGCCCTCTTCATTTATCAGCTCATAAGCATATGCACTACTTCCTACTTTTGACCGCTTTTAGCTGTTACTCAGTATGATGATATTGTCTAAGTCTTATGATTTACATAGTGTTCCCAAACATGGCGCAAGCATTGAATGTGTGACTCTTGGGACTATTCTGAAACTATTGTATTTGATCCTCTCGATTTGCGAAACGCCTCTTGATGAAAAATAGCACCTCAAAGGAAACGTTCGTTGGAAATATGTTTTTCTTAAATAATTGTCATATATCGCCGCTCAAGTTTTAACATCGCGAAACTTAAAAACTGGCGATATCATGCGTCATTCGATAGGAAATTTTGCTCTTTTAAAAACTTGTCAGTTTTGAGTTACGCTATGTTAGAACGTAAGTGACGATCCAACTAAAACTATTAACTCATTTAGTTCGCCAGAGGCGGACCAGCCATAGACGCAATATATTTTTGTACACCTTTGTATAATAATGCCTAGAAAATAGTGTTTTTGGAAATTATAACGTACTGTTCCATCTACATCATTGTAATACTACCTGCAGTTGTTTCAAGAATTGTTTGATTTTGATAACATCAACCGTTTTGTAAAAAAAATATATTCGTGGTTTTTCAGGTCGCTGATAACGGATCTTTAATGAGAATTATCAAATTTTCAATACGAGTGAACCAGTAACGGTTCCATAATTTAGAAAACTGGACCAAAATAATAAGGCTATTTTACTTCAAAACCCCAGAATGACTCAGTGAATAAGACACACACCTTCTCGTCCGGAGACAAAAATTCTCCTGAACATGAATCATGTGACCCGCCTGACACAAATCCTGGACCCTTGTACTATATAAACCAAAATTCGCGCTTAATGATGACTTCGCTTTTACTGTTTTATCAATTATATTGATACGTTTTTAATTATTTATCAGCTGGGAATTTTCTAAATTAAAAAGCGACGTTGTATTACCAGCTACAAAAAGTCATTCTTTCTTATAAATTGTTTATCGTCCTTTAAATGTCGCCTTTCACCTTTGCTTTTTCTTTTTCAGACGACATGATAGTGATTCCTAAGCCCCAGTTTCTCTCCAAAAAGCTCAAATACCCTGCTCATCCGTTCAACCCAGCGCCAGTTTCGCCCAGCAATCTGCACAAACCCAACAAAGTCAAGAGAAAGTTACGTATAGAAGCTGAACACCAGGCATGTGTTAAGGAAGCCCAGGCTAGTAGATTGGCTATTGCTAACTTGAAAAAAGAGATCGCATCTGCTCCACAGGCTAATACTTTCATCATTGAAGAAACTTGCACGGAGACCACAGTTGAGAATTTTATTCCGCATCCTACACTAGGATTTGGTGCTGGTCAAGTGTTTTTGCCCACTGACCCAAAAGTGGCAGACAATGTCATTCAGTTGTCTATACCCAATAGCTCCGAAGAACTTACTGCTGATAAGCTAAAGGATCTATTGGGAAACGAAGCCAACTCTAATGTGGAGATAATGTTCAAGACCAGTGATGGAAACTTCGTCACTGTCACTGACGAAGTGCTCCAGAACCTTCAGAAGGATGGTCTGCAATATCAAGTGATAGATGAAGAAGGAAAATTAGGCGAGGTTCAGGAATTGCACCTTACTAAGGATAAGATCAATACGGCGGAAGAAAATACCCCGCTTATTCCGGAAACGTTTGATCTATTCGGCAATGCTGAAATAGACTCGGCAGATTTCACCATTGAACCATGTAAAGTAATGGATAACGCTGGTGCTTTGATCGATCCGAAAAACGTAGGGATACTTTCACTGGAATCTAAAGAGTTGAAAAGTCCTTTCAAAATTTCATCCATAGTAAATGAGAGCTATTCAATCGAAAACTTGCTTTTGAATGCTTACGCTGAGAAGGAGCCAGATGATTGCAAGGTTGAAATCCAGATGATGGATGATAAAGGAAACATTCCTTCTACCGCGAGTACCGATCAGAAAGAAGATAGCAGTTTGACGTTTTCTCCTGATATTTTCTTTGCTGATGTGGTGGGAGAGTGAGAAGATACTGGTAACAAGAGGATTTATTTGTTAGAGGATACCTCGAAGAAGTGACATGTTGTTTGGTTTTTAGTTTTTCACAGAGATACATTGTATTCAGAATATTCATTTCAATAAAAACAATTTCATAATAACCGTTATTGTTTTTCGAACTCCATTGCCTGACCCTTTTCAAGAACAATGACAATTAATTCAGGAGTTATCTTAATAGTTTCCTTGTGAATGAGACCAGTCACATCATTGTGGAAATTACATACGCAAATTTGGTGAATTTCAAAAATGAGAGAGATAAGAAAAGAAAATTCCTGGTTGGTGAAGTAACAGGTGAGAAAATATGCTACAGACAGGAATATTTATGAAAGTGAAAGGGTTATTACATTATTTTTCACTTCCAGTCTAGAAATTTATTTTGCGATGTCAATAGAAAATATAAATCAGCCTTTAGATGTGAGACACTGCGAAAATGTTTGAAGTGTAATGCGTCATTCCTAATTTTACTGTGACGTGGCTTAATTGCACACCACATGGGCGCGGTGGCGTTTTCCAATGATCAAAGTTTTTGAAAACACAAAAAGAGACAGGAAGTATCGTAATTTATAACTTTGAATATAACCTGTCTACAGAAAGGACAACATATAAATAACTCGTCCGTTATGTGTTTTGCTCTAAAATACAGGGTGATATTTAAGTACGTAGACAAACTGTAGGAGATGATTTTTTGAGTAATTTTAAGATGAAAAGTTTACATAAACATAGGTCTAGAAATGCTTCATTTTTAAGATACAAGGTGTCAAACTTAAAAAAATAGTGTTCCCTAAATATCTTGGTAACTTTCAGTCGATTTTGTTCAAATTTAGCAGTGGTATTAAGGACAGTAAGGGACTAATTTAGCCCCAATTAGTTTAAAATTATCAAGTCCAGTGGGGTCCCGAAAAACACCATAACCAATATCTTGGACAAAAAATTTGTGCACCACTTTTTTTAATTTTTCTATTTTTTTCGAATTAAGCAGCTAAAATACAACTTTTTTGTCTGCCAAATTTTTTCATCGACGTCTCGTTTGCGAGATAAAAAATAAAAAGACCTTTATTGCATGTCTCTGCGACAATAACATAATAAATACATTGAAAACACCAGACTAACATTAGATGAAAGTCATCTCTTGAATTTTTTCGCACATATTTAAAACTAATTTCGATAAAACAAAATAACATATAATAATCGCATACCTAACGTAAATCTGTCTTTGACATAACTTACTTAAAGCGTTGCTTATTATTTATATTATTTGAAGTGTTTTAAAGAGTTACTCTAACCAATATCTTTGACAAAAAAAATTGGGCGCCACTGACCTTTTTCATTTTTTCAATGTTACGAGCTAAAAATACAGTTTTTTGTCTCCTGAGAGACTGTACAACGCCACTGGCAAAACATTGCAACAAAAAATAACGTTATGTAAATACTGTTTATTTGTTTTATCGAAAGCAGGTATAAGGATTTTATAGGCTGTGGATGATACATTCCGCACTCTCTAAGCTGCTGTGTTTTTGCCCACTGACCCAAAAGTGGCAGACAATGTCATTCAGTTGTCTATACCCAATAGCTCCGAAGAACTTACTGCTGATAAGCTAAAGGATCTATTGGGAAACGAAGCCAACTCTAATGTGGAGATAATGTTCAAGACCAGTGATGGAAACTTCGTCACTGTCACTGACGAAGTGCTCCAGAACCTTCAGAAGGATGGTCTGCAATATCAAGTGATAGATGAAGAAGGAAAATTAGGCGAGGTTCAGGAATTGCACCTTACTAAGGATAAGATCAATACGGCGGAAGAAAATACCCCGCTTATTCCGGAAACGTTTGATCTATTCGGCAATGCTGAAATAGACTCGGCAGATTTCACCATTGAACCATGTAAAGTAATGGATAACGCTGGTGCTTTGATCGATCCGAAAAACGTAGGGATACTTTCACTGGAATCTAAAGAGTTGAAAAGTCCTTTCAAAATTTCATCCATAGTAAATGAGAGCTATTCAATCGAAAACTTGCTTTTGAATGCTTACGCTGAGAAGGAGCCAGATGATTGCAAGGTTGAAATCCAGATGATGGATGATAAAGGAAACATTCCTTCTACCGCGAGTACCGATCAGAAAGAAGATAGCAGTTTGACGTTTTCTCCTGATATTTTCTTTGCTGATGTGGTGGGAGAGTGAGAAGATACTGGTAACAAGAGGATTTATTTGTTAGAGGATACCTCGAAGAAGTGACATGTTGTTTGGTTTTTAGTTTTTCACAGAGATACATTGTATTCAGAATATTCATTTCAATAAAAACAATTTCATAATAACCGTTATTGTTTTTCGAACTCCATTGCCTGACCCTTTTCAAGAACAATGACAATTAATTCAGGAGTTATCTTAATAGTTTCCTTGTGAATGAGACCAGTCACATCATTGTGGAAATTACATACGCAAATTTGGTGAATTTCAAAAATGAGAGAGATAAGAAAAGAAAATTCCTGGTTGGTGAAGTAACAGGTGAGAAAATATGCTACAGACAGGAATATTTATGAAAGTGAAAGGGTTATTACATTATTTTTCACTTCCAGTCTAGAAATTTATTTTGCGATGTCAATAGAAAATATAAATCAGCCTTTAGATGTGAGACACTGCGAAAATGTTTGAAGTGTAATGCGTCATTCCTAATTTTACTGTGACGTGGCTTAATTGCACACCACATGGGCGCGGTGGCGTTTTCCAATAATCAAAGTTTTTGAAAACACAAAAAGAGACAGGAAGTATCGTAATTTATAACTTTGAATATAACCTGTCTACAGAAAGGACAACATATAAATAACTCGTCCGTTATGTGTTTTGCTCTAAAATACAGGGTGATATTTAAGTACGTAGACAAACTGTAGGAGATGATTTTTTGAGTAATTTTAAGATGAAAAGTTTACATAAACATAGGTCTAGAAATGCTTCATTTTTAAGATACAAGGTGTCAAACTTAAAAAAATAGTGTTCCCTAAATATCTTGGTAACTTTCAGTCGATTTTGTTCAAATTTAGCAGTGGTATTAAGGACAGTAAGGGACTAATTTAGCCCCAATTAGTTTAAAATTATCAAGTCCAGTGGGGTCCCGAAAAACACCATAACCAATATCTTGGACAAAAAATTTGTGCACCACTTTTTTTAATTTTTCTATTTTTTTCGAATTAAGCAGCTAAAATACAACTTTTTTGTCTGCCAAATTTTTTCATCGACGTCTCGTTTGCGAGATAAAAAATAAAAAGACCTTTATTGCATGTCTCTGCGACAATAACATAATAAATACATTGAAAACACCAGACTAACATTAGATGAAAGTCATCTCTTGAATTTTTTCGCACATATTTAAAACTAATTTCGATAAAACAAAATAACATATAATAATCGCATACCTAACGTAAATCTGTCTTTGACATAACTTACTTAAAGCGTTGCTTATTATTTATATTATTTGAAGTGTTTTAAAGAGTTACTCTAACCAATATCTTTGACAAAAAAAATTGGGCGCCACTGACCTTTTTCATTTTTTCAATGTTACGAGCTAAAAATACAGTTTTTTGTCTCCTGAGAGACTGTACAACGCCACTGGCAAAACATTGCAACAAAAAATAACGTTATGTAAATACTGTTTATTTGTTTTATCGAAAGCAGGTATAAGGATTTTATAGGCTGTGGATGATACATTCCGCACTCTCTAAGCTGCTATGTTATTTTTTTATGAATATTCGCGTATGCCAACTCTACAACTGAATAGTTTTGGTATGGCGCTATTTGGTCCTGCTGTAATACTGATTATTTTTCAACATTATTCAGGAAGTAAGGCACAAAGAGATACCTGGACTTGAGAGAAAAAATAGGAAACTGCGAAAGCAACTTAGATATCGCTACAGGGGGGACTACAGCACTGATTGACATATTCCACCTGAAGATAGCCAGATCAACGCTATATTGCCGCATACAAAAATTATCCGAGATAAATCGGGATAGCAGAATGTCATGTGGGAGAATTGATAACAGCTGCGTTTCCTTTCTGTGCAATAATTGGAAATCTACTGGGAACTACATTCTTTAATACCATGAAAACGTTTCCCGGGTCATTCAGGGGACGTCTCTCCATAGTGTGTCTGCATCATATCTAAAGACGAAGTTAACTCTGCGATAAAACATTTAATGATATGGAAAAACTAGGAACAGGTTTGGCAGAATATGGATGCAAAAATATGTGTATACCTATAATTTAGGTACCAGATGATGAACTGTAATTGAACAAGTACCCTAATATTATCACAAAAGAATACATGTTTAATAACAGTTCAAATGACGAAATACTTTTTTACCTGCAGCATGCTACAAATAGTAAACGTGAAATATGATAAAGTACTATGTTGTGTACCACGTAATATTTTCTTGTACTTATTGTTCTTCCATTGGTAAAACAAAATAACTCTTTTTGCAAAATGAATATATTCTTACATTATCCTCTGTGTTTCGATAGATGCATGAAAACTTGCCCAATATTTAAAAATATTTAGCTTAACACACACCTAAATTCATAATGTCTTCATGTATCTATTTAGTTATGTATGTATTGATGGAAAGTCAGGAACCATGAATGTATTATCTATTTCATTCTTGTAAAATATTTCAATAAATTTTTATAATGAACACACAAATTGTTTTAATTAAATTGATCGCCGTATCCCTGATCATGCTCCTTGAAGCTTTCTTTGTATTAGGATCATAGAAGCGACGAGAGATGCCCTGCCAGTATCACTGAGATCAGACCAAAACACTTTACATGAAGCTCGTCCCGTTTCTGCAACCCTAATAGCAAATTGCTCTCACACAAACTTGATATTTTCACGATGAGTCAGAAAACTTGACGTGTGGATTCAAACTTTTCAAGACTTTGTATCAGGTTGTACGGTGAAAGTCTGAATACTGGTTGCGCAAATTTAATCTTTTCAAGGTTCTGTATTAGGACCACAAAAGCAAGGGGAGGTGTACCTGATAGCAGCATTAATATCAGGAGCAGTTTCTGCAACCTTTATAGCAAAATGATACAACATTAGCTTCTACCACGAGTCTGATGATTGTACGTGCGTATCCAATCTTTTTAATATTCTGTATCAGGATCCCAGAAATGACAATAGGTAGCGCTGTTCATGATCATAGATATGAGGAGAACACTTTTTCGATACCTTATTAAGTTTCTGTTACCCCGGTAGCGAATTGCTTCTCATACAAATTCCACAACCCTACGAGTAAGGTCACTGGAGATGCGGATTTAGACTTACAGAGACTTTGTATCAGGATAGCAGAAACGATGAGAGGCGTTTCCGCCAGCATCATTGATGTCAGGAGCCCAGTACTTTTATCATACCACCTCGCCTTTCTGCAACCCTGATAGCAAATTGGTTCTCACACAAATTCGAAACTTCTACGATAAAAGCCTGATGTCTACTGGACGTGCCGATTTATACGTTTCAAGATTTTGCATTAGGATCACAGAAACATCAATAGATATTCCATGCAGGACTATCTACATCAAGGGCAAAGTGCCTTTTCCATACCCGTTCTCTTTGTGACCCCGATATCAGGGTTTCACAACAGAATATGCGAATTTCGAACTTTCACATAAACGACGAGAGGTCATCATTCATATTAGTACTAGCGCATTTTATCTATACCTCCCCGCGTTTCTGCAACCCTGATAGCAATTTGCTTCTCACATTAATTTGACACTTCTCTCATAATTGGATGTGCGGTTATGAGCTTTTCAAGATTTTGTATCAGGACCACAGAAACGACGAGATGTGTTTCCTCCAGTATCATAAACATCCAGAGTAAAGTACTTTTGCCATACCTCCTCGTGTTTCTATGACCCTGACACCAAATTGATTCTTACTCAAATTCGGCACTTCAACGATGAAAGCTTCACTACAGAATGCGCGAATTTCAAACTTTGAAGATTTTGTATCAGGATCGCAGAAACGAAGAGAGGTGTTCCTGCCAGAATCATTCATATTAGTACTCACGTATTTTTCTATACCTCATCGCGTTTCTGCAACCCTAATAGCAATTTGCTTCTCACATAACTTTGACACTTCTCTGATGACTGGATGTGCGGATATGAGCTTTTCAAGATTTTGTATCAGGATCACAGAAAAGATGAGATGTCTTTCCTCCAGTATCATCAACATCCAGAGTAAAGTACTTTTGCCATACCTCCTCGTGTTTCTGTGACCCTGATACCAAATTGCTTCTCATTCAAATTCGCCACTTCTACGGTGAAAGTATCACTACAGAATGTGCGAATTTCGAACCTTTCAAGATTTTGTAGTAGGATCGTAGACACGACGAGAGGTGTTCCCGCCAGCATCATTGATACATGAGCAGAGTAGTTTCTCTATATCACCTCGCGTTTCTGTGAGCCTGGTAGCAAATCGCTTTTCACACAAATTGGACACTTTTATGATGAAACTCGCTTTAGGTGAACACCTCGAATGGGAATAGTCGATGTCATCAGATGGATCAGCGAAAATAGTCGAGTGAAATTAACTTCGCAATGCTACAATCCGTGGCTGTACTAAATGGTCTTCAGGTGGTTAAGTTGCCTGAACTGTTTGTTAAGAGAAAATATTGTTTTTATCTGAAAAAAAAATGTACGTTTAGAGTAACTTATGCCAGTTGCTCCAGGTAGTCATCGAAATCTGTGATGCGCTGTCTGTCGAGGTATTTGCGTGCCATATGTTAGGCAGTAGCTGAAAAAATGACTTGAATTGCATTAAATCAGAGCTCTAAAACCATTAACCGAGGCTCATGCAAATATATACATGTATGCTCATCAATTAGAAGGTTTAAAGCTTTAGACAGAAGTATAAAAATTCGTTCATAAGAGTAGCCACACTGTGGCAGCAACAAATGCAAACTACCAAATCAGAAAGCTACCCTCATTTCCGAATTTTCTGTGTTGATCTAAGAAATTTTCCATAAATAAGTACTTCTAGGAACTGGTTTGGCTGCCTTTTGGCATAGATGTACTGGAATTAGTTAAAAAAGACCAATGCTTATGCAAAATGAATAAATATATAGATATCAGAATTAGGCAGTCACAAGCTTTGCATTTTGCTTTGCTATTCACATCCCTTACATATGGGATCACGGAATAATCAGCCAGACTTATCTCACCAGTTTTTAAACACTTGATTGGGTGCACTTTTTTATCTTAGTTGTCACGGTTTCCATAGGCAGAATGCGGAAAAACTCGGAAAGATTATTATGTAAAAAGTCTATATAGTGATAAAAAACCTATAAACTGTCTACTTGTTGACTAAGTCGGCTAGTGTGCAAATAGTTAATTATGTGCTTGCTACAAGTGAGCATGATGTAAGTCACAGCTAGTTCCAAGTTGAGGTCTTATCGGAAAACCTACATAATGTCACAAAAACCTGCATAATGCAATAAAAAGCGACATGATATCACTTTCCAAGTAACATAATACCCCTGCCAGAGCTGTTTTCCAGTGACCCTGTTGAGTTATTCTGAGTAACTTAGTAGCGTACAGCAGCAATACTGTCCCACTGTATGTTGTATTCTCATGCATTGTTCCTGGAGTAGTTTAGGAGCATATCATTCTCAAACCCAAATCCACTGGAATGCAGCTCTTATAGGAATTCACATTTCCAAAAATGAAAGCACTGAGCAAATTGGTATGACAATTCTGACAATACAAGATAATGCATACATCCTTATGTTTGCTTAATGAAGATGAGTTTATCCCGCAGACTGATCTCTAGTTTCAGAAGTGCTTCATTTCAGTTGATCAGCTGTGACATTACACTTGGTTTGTAAATGATCCTTTACCCAGAGCTGCTTTCTAGTGGTTTTTGGTTTGATAGTGATGCACCCCTGTTACCTCTCCAGAAAGTATGCATGAGTATACAACATGCAGTGGAACGGTATTGGTGCTGAGCACTACTGAGTTACCTACTCAGAGTAACTCAACAGGGTCACTGGAAAGCAGTTCTAGTCAACAGTTAGGAGATTTATATACTGCCAGATAGCACGGTGGTATAAATCTCCTTGCATCTCCTTGTGACTTGATTGAAAGTGTATAATTTTTGCCTACTAACGTGGATAATTTTCCTGTGCAGCTATTTAATTGCTGGACCACCTAATGGTCCTAAGGTGGCTTTAAAGTATCCTCTGCAGCCAGCCCCATCTCTTTCCTTGAATCTATTATATTAGTAACTGCCGGATCCTACAAGCAAATTATCTGTGAGTAATCGGTGGTTTGTGGGCCAGATTCCAGCATGCTTGGCTGATAATAAAGATTATACCAGAATATAATCAATTTGTTTATGTTTATAACCAGGCATCACTATAACTGCAGGACCCCTATTCTTGAAGTGAGGCAGTAGAATAAATGAAATAAAGTCAGCATGGTTCTTTTACGTTTTGGTGAATTATATTCCTGAACCCTAATAGAATAGTTGTTTGCCGAATCATGTTGGAAAAACAGTACCAAAATTTCTAGGCGTCGTCCATCAGTCTCGTTTCTAAAGATGAAGTTACCTTTGTGGTGAAGCCTAGAAACATTATTTTGACGAAAACAGATGAACGCTTAATAATGTATACGATAAACGTCTAAACCTATGAGAAACGGTAATACGATACGT
The DNA here is from genome assembly GCA_963669975.1 of Acanthoscelides obtectus. Taxonomy (NCBI): domain Eukaryota; kingdom Metazoa; phylum Arthropoda; class Insecta; order Coleoptera; family Chrysomelidae; genus Acanthoscelides; species Acanthoscelides obtectus. Next base: position 55,908 of record CAVLJG010003214.1, on the reverse strand, counting down.
TCTACTAGCTTTTCCATTCCTTAATTTCAAGAACTGGGTACCTGAGATGTTCTTGATCTTTTAGCACAAGTAAGCTTTCCATAGGCAGCAGATTAAACAGCGCAATGATACACTTAATTCACAGTAAACTGTTGTATTTATTGTTACTTTCCTCGTAAATATCAACAGTTCAGTACAAGCCACAAAAAACTTGTTTAAGTTACCACAGTACTAATTGTCTATAAACTATATAGACAAGTTTGGTGTACAACCGGTCACTCAGACGGAAATTAAAGGAAGTAAAATTGGATAATTGGTTGCACCGGTTTCTTAACCGGTGAATTAAAAAATACACCTGAGGAGACAGGGGTCTAAATTTAAACAGTTTTCTGTAGCAAGAATTAGAGAGTTCCTAGTCAATTTTAGACGTTGCTAGATGGCGCGGTAGAATTTACTGACTGTTCCATCATAAATATGAACTGCAATGATTATTATACATAAAGGCTGAACCGCAAAGAAATTTCTTCTAGATGATTGCATTTGTTGTTTCAGTTATGTTTTGTATTTCTGTGTGTAAGCTTTTATTTAGGGCGACATCTTATGGTAAATTCCTAAATTATAATTTACTAGTGTTATCTAGCGACTTTCGTCATTCTTAGTATTGACGTTGGCAAAACCGATGTGGAATGTCAGTTTAAATTGAATTTTGGGTAGCTACAAGAAAAAACCTCTACTTATCCAATAGCCCAATTTTTTTTAGTATTAATACTGTCGATTGTACCTGTACAACTTCAAATTCTATTAGGGGTGAGACAATTTTTTATTTGTAGCTGCGAATATACGTTTTAATTGGACATCTTCAGGCAAAAAATGAACAAGGTTGGAAATGGTCGAACCAAATACTGTATACAGTCTGAACAACATCCTCAGCAGACTACTTGGGCACTGTGCTCATTTATGGAACACCAGAACTTCGTGGATGTAGCCATTCGCTGCGGAAATAACGTTTTACGCGCTCATAAAGTGGTTCTCGCTGCCCACAGTCCATTGTTTAAGGTGAGTACATATTTCCCACAAATACACATATGATCATAACTGATGTATTTTTATAGGAAGAACTGGAGAAAAATTCATCTGTCGAGCAAGTGGTGATCACAGGATGTGATTCTTCTGTGGTGAGATCCTTAGTGGAGTTCATGTACTGTGGGCAAACTATTATATCAGAAGAACATGTCAAATATTTAGTTGCAGCAGCCAGGACATTACGAATGAAAACGTTAGAAAATGTGACATTTGACTGCCCCTTACCTGGTAATTCAATCCATTAAGATATTCCAATTTTATTATGTCTTAGACAGGGTACATGCATAGTTTATTTCTCGGTTGCAATTAGAATAAGCAAAAAGTGTCACAAGTCTTATGAAAAATTTCATACAGGAATCTCCTACGAAAATACTGACTCCCAAGGGACGATACACTGTAGACTGTTTTTTTTTTTTCGTGTCTCATTTATATCGCAAGGGAAAACTACCGCAATATTGCTTATTTTTGAACACTATGGTAATGACTTAAGAGCGATATTTTTTTAAAAATGTATCCTCGATGGACGTTGATGAGTAGTTGCTTGGAGCTATTTATAAAAAATTGGAGACCTTCTGAGGAAGCGGCGTACTAATCAAAAACCTAAAATAAATGAATATCGGCCACATCAAAGAGTTTTTTTGACTGCAACCCAAAACTTTTTTTAAAAATATAGCAGCGTTATCTACTATGACCATATCATATTGCTCCTCAAATTTCATTCAAATTGATTTAGGAGGCCGCAACGAATTCGAATACATTAGAAGGAGCCAAGCTTATATGTTTGTCGCCTAAATTAGGTACGTAGTTGTCGTGCATACTTTTGACTCATTTGACTACCAATGCCTAACAAAGTGACCGCATTGGGTATGACTATACTTTAGCGCATATCGCAAATACTTCATTTCTTAGTTTAAAATGGAAGATTAGGATGTAACCTTTACGAAAATATCATTTTCACTTTAAGGAACCTTCTGCTTGCTATTTCATAGAACTTCAAAGTAGCATTTTTGGTGGTAATACTCTAGAATAGAATACTGTTTTATATGCTGTCTTCTTTGCTTTTTGTACAAAACGATGCTCTGAATTATAAGAATATAACATACACTGTATAGTACTAAGGAAAATAGATGTGAAATTGTAAAAAATCGTTGTTTTTTGCAAAAAAGGTTCAAAACCAGACATGTTATTACACATTAGCTTATTAGCTTAAACAACAGATCAAAATACATAAGGTAAGTCGAGGAAAGATCGCCATACTTTTTATTATTGGTTATATTGTTTGATAGATGGAAAGTACAAACTTGAAATTTGGTATATAACTTCTTACACATGTAGGTGTAGGTTGATTACCTTTAAAATTTAATGCGAGCAGCAAAATAGTTTTTTCAATAATTATCATGTCATAAAAAGTGGCATTTGGCCATCTCTCCTACAGTCTGTAGGAGAGATGGCCATACCTTTGAGGTGAGATGGCCAGGTAGATTTTATTTATTTTTTCGCAGGAAAATAAAATACTTAGGTCATATTAGACGCACACAGCACTCTATTTTTACATAAACGATAAAAAAATAAAATGGGAACCCACCCAAAGTGCCGCATACATGTTTTTTTTACAAACTAAGAGCAGTTTACTTTGCAATATTAGAAGGACACAAATCACAAATAAAATTTGCAGGGGTACTTTGCCCGCTGCATAATTTGTGAACCCATTTTCCACAGTAAATGTACCTATACCAAGTTTCACCGCTATTCCCAAATTCCTGGCAGACTAAGCAGATGTCCACAACCCCGATGTCGTTGTCATTCAGGTTGTTTTTTTCTATTTTTTTTGTTTTCTTTTCTCAGAAGGTCAGCGAGGGGTCCTTCGTCAGATTCTGTAAAACAGCTGTTAATCTTTCTTTCCTTGGTGCTACTGACTTTAGGTTTATCATCAGTTGCGTTTATAAGAAATATTTGAAAGTACAAACATTTCTCAATGGCCATTTTATAACGCTCATTTCTTGACAGATAAGATAAATGATGTCAATTATTGCCAAGTTGTCTCCTTCTTGAGAGAAATACTTAATTAGAAATGAGGTTATTAGCAAAATAAAAGTCTTAATTTATTGTAAATGGCTTGTTTTATGAAGAGTTGTCCCAATATTCACCGAAAACTAGATGAAATTTTGAAAAGTATCTGTCTAAACACCCAAAATATCATCGTCCAACATTATAGTTAAATAAAGAACAACGATCATTTCATCAAATCATCAAAAAACATGCAACGTTCGTTGTTATGTTTTTATTGTTAAGTGATTTGCAACAGCTACTTTTTCAGTTATTTCTCATATATATCACATTTAATAAGGTACATTTTGTAACATCAGCTTCTCTTTAAATAATTCTTCAAGTACATACATACAAAAAGTAAATAGATTATAACTATATTAAGTGACATATAAATCCGAACACCCAGTTTAAATGGTTTTATTTTAATAAAAGTTGGTGAATGTATTTATCTTACTGTAAATAACAAGTGAAAAAATGTTCAGCCTTATCAGTTGGACATTCCGGTTTTTATACTGCTTTTTTTTAATGCACTAACGCTCTAAAAATGAATATTTCAGCCGCAGTGAAGAATCAACGTTGGCGGATTTTGGTTCTTGACATCCTTTACGATCGGTTACGATGCCTAGAGTACGGAGACCTGTACGATTTCGTCAACTTAGTGAGTTTGATAGGGGCCGTATAGTGGGATTTCGGAAAGCTGTACTTTCTTTTCGGGCAATTGCAGTTAGAGTGCAAAGAAGTATAGACACTGTGGTTAGGTGTTGTCAGGCATGGCTTCGAGAAGGCCGCACGCAAAGAGCAAGGGGCACTGGACGCCGCCGTAGAACAACAGACCGTGAAGATCGCCGCCTAAGATTATTGGCCTTAAGGGACCGTTTCTCCACTACTAGGTCCATTGCAAATGAATGGTTTGCAGAACACGGAAGACCTATTGGCATGAGAAGTGTTTACCGACGAATGAGAAGTTTTGGCTTGTTTTCATACCGGCCACACTGGGTCCTCCCTTTAACTCGAGAACACCGACGTAATCGCCTTGAGTGATGCAGACAACGGTCACTCTGGGATCAGGAATGGAACAGTATTGTCTTTAGTGACGAGTCTCGATTTTGTTTAGACATGCACGATGGTCGTGCCAGGGTTAGAAGGCGACGTGGTGAAAGGAGGAATCCACAGTTTTTTGATGAAAGACATGTTCATCACACTGTTGGAGTTATGGTTTGGGGTGCTATAGCTTATGGTTCCAGGTCACCTTTAATCTTCATCAGAGGTAACATGAACGCGCAGCGTTATATCCACGAAGTTCTAGAACCCCATCTTTTACCGTATCTTGACACCCTGGCAGATCCAACTTTCCAACAAGATAATGCCCGACCACATGTTGCAAGAGTCACAATAGACTTCTTTCAACATAATGATGTCACATTGTTACCATGGCCACCAAGATCTCCCGACTTATCCCCAATTCAGCATGTGTGGGATATGATGGGTAGAAGATTGCTCAATTTGCAACGTCCTCCTCAGACTCTAGAAGCACTTCGAGAGGAGTTGGTGGTTGCCTGGAATGAGATACCACAGGAGGACATTGACCACCTGATCAGAAGCATGTCTAGGCGCGTTGGAGAATGCGTACCACATCAGGGTGCATCCACACATTATTAAAGGTCAAAGGGCTTTAAAGCAGTGCAATCATTTTGAAATTTTTATCATTTACTTATTATGCTTCATTAAGTACTTATACAAAATTTTATTAAAATTAAACCATTTAAACTGGGTGTTCGGATTTATATGTCACTTAGTATAATGTTGAACAATCTTTTGTATAAACAAGAAGAAAACAGCTTATAAAGCAGTGTTCTATACCACAGTATTAGCACCCAAAATCCAACTTTGAAGTTGCAAATAGCAAGCAGAGGGTTCCTTAAAGAAAAAATGATATTTTCGTGCAAGTTACATCGTAATCTTTTATTTTAAATTAAGAAATTAAATATTTGCGATGTGCGCTAAAGTATAGTTCAGCCTCGTTTTGTACTAACACAATAATAATACTTACCGGTGGAAATATCTACCTTCAGTAGGCTGGTGCTGCTCTTTGCAAATTATCTAAGAATAAGTACCGTGTCTTGAAATCGTCTAACACCTCAGTTATCTGCAAACACTCGCACTTTTAAAAAGTAACAGCAATATATGAGTTTAATGACAGAGCTGTAAAAAATTTCCTTACGTCAAGTGTACTTGTAGTATGTACTTCGATTCTTACTACAGACTATGAAAATTAGGAGACAAAAAACCGTTGACTGGCTGCTTCGACCTAGTTCGAATTCGGATGCAGGATGCAGTGGAGATATAGACCAAAATGAGCGATATAGGTTTTCGTTCACATATTACATTATAAATTGGTAATTATGAAAATTTTTGAATTTGAGGTTCTTATAAAGGAACATAAAACTACTACTAAGTACTATATCAACTGCGGATATATAAATATAATAATATAAATAAAATAGTGTTTCCATGGTCCGGCTTTGTAGTACTGCATGTCCGTTAGTGCATCATAGCCTTATGTGTTCTGTAAAAATAAGGTAATAAATCGAAAATTTAGACATTCGGACAGGAATATAAGAAAAACCTTTTCGCGCGCGCCTTTGACGCTGTGAGAAAACTTGAAAAAAACTCGTTTTGATGGACAAAATCAGAGAAAAGCAGTATCATCTGATTGAAAGGAGATGATAAGGAGTAAGCATCAGAGTAATCTAACCGTAAGAGTGATCAAATCTCGCCCTCTTCATCTATCAGCTCATAAGCATATGCACTACTTCCTACTTTTGACCGCTTTTAGCTGTTACTCAGTATGATGATATTGTCTAAGTTTTATGATTTACATAGTGTTCCCAAACATGGCGCAAGCATTGAATGTGTGACTCTTGGGACTATTCTGAAACTATTGTATTTGATCCTCTCGATTTGCGAAACGCCTCTTGATGAAAAATAGCACCTCAAAGGAAACGTTCGTTGGAAATATGTTTTTCTTAAATAATTGTCATATATCGCCGCTCAAGTTTTAACATCGCGAAACTAAAAAAATGGCGATATCATGCGTCATACGATAGGAAATTTTGCTCTTTTAAAAACTTGTCAGTTTTGAGTTACGCTATGTTAGAACGTAAATGACGATCCAACTAAAACTATTAACTCATTTAGTTCGCCAGAGGCGGACCAGCCATAGACGCAATATATTTTTGTACACCTTTGTATAATAATGTCTAGAAAATAGTGTTTTTGGAAATTATAACGTACTGTTCCATCTACATCATTGTAATACTACCTGCAGTTGTTTCAAGAATTGTTTGATTTTGATAACATCAACCGTTTTGTAAAAAAAATATATTCGTGGTTTTTCAGGTCGCTGATAACGGATCTGTAATGAGAATTATCAAATTTTCAATACGAGTGAACCAGTAACGGTTCCATAATTTAGAAAACTGGACCAAAATAATAAGGCTATTTTACTTCAAAACCCCAGAATGACTCAGTGAATAAGACACACACCTTCTCGTCCGGAGACAAAAATTCTCCTGAACATGAATCATGTGAACCGCCTGACACAAATCCTGGACCCTTGTACTATATAAACCAAAATTCGCGCTTAATGATGACTTCGCTTTTACTGTTTTATCAATTATATTGATACGTTTTTAATTATTTATCAGCTGGGAATTTTCTAAATTAAAAAGCGACGTTGTATTACCAGCTACAAAAAGTCATTCTTTCTTATAAATTGTTTATCGTCCTTCAAATGTCGCCTTTTACCTTTGCTTTTTCTTTTTCAGACGACATGATAGTGATTCCCAAGCCCCAGTTTCTCTCCAAAAAGCTCAAATACCCTGCTCATCCGTTCAACCCAGCGCCAGTTTCGCCCAGCAATCTGCACAAACCCAACAAAGTCAAGAGAAAGTTACGTATAGAAGCTGAACACCAGGCATGTGTTAAGGAAGCCCAGGCTAGTAGATTGGCTATTGCTAACTTGAAAAAAGAGATCGCATCTGCTCCACAGGCTAATACTTTCATCATTGAAGAAACTTGCACGGAGACCACAGTTGAGAATTTTATCCCGCATCCTACACTAGGATTTGGTGCTGGTCAAGTGTTTTTGCCCACTGACCCAAAAGTGGCAGACAATGTCATTCAGTTGTCTATACCCAATAGCTCCGAAGAACTTACTGCTGATAAGCTAAAGGATCTATTGGGAAACGAAGCCAACTCTAATGTGGAGATAATGTTCAAGACCAGTGATGGAAACTTCGTCACTGTCACTGACGAAGTGCTCCAGAACCTTCAGAAGGATGGTCTGCAATATCAAGTGATAGATGAAGAAGGAAAATTAGGCGAGGTTCAGGAATTGCACCTTACTAAGGATAAGATCAATACGGCGGAAGAAAATACCCCGCTTATTCCGGAAACGTTTGATCTATTCGGCAATGCTGAAATAGACTCGGCAGATTTTACCATTGAACCATGTAAAGTAATGGATAACGCTGGTGCTTTGATCGATCCGAAAAACGTAGGGATACTTTCACTGGAATCTAAAGAGTTGAAAAGTCCTTTCAAAATTCCATCCATAGTAAATGAGAGCTATTCAATCGAAAACTTGCTTTTGAATGCTTACGCTGAGAAGGAGCCAGATGATTGCAAGGTTGAAATCCAGATGATGGATGATAAAGGAAACATTCCTTCTACCGCGAGTACCGATCAGAAAGAAGATAGCAGTTTGACGTTTTCTCCTGATATTTTCTTTGCTGATGTGGTGGGAGAGTGAGAAGATACTGGTAACAAGGGGATTTATTTGTTAGAGGATACCTCGAAGCAGTGACATGTTGTTTGGTTTTTAGTTTTTCACAGAGATACATTGTATTCAGAATATTCATTTCAATAAAAACAATTTCATAATAACCGTTATTGTTTTTCGAACTCCATTGCCTGACCCTTTTCAAGAACACTCCTTGTGAATGAGACCAGTCACATCATTGTGGAAATTACATACGCAAATTTGGTGAATTTCAAAAATGAGAGAGATAAGAAAAGAAAATTCCTGGTTGGTGAAGTAACAGGTGAGAAAATATGCTACAGACAGGAATATTTATGAAAGTGAAAGGGTTATTACATTATTTTTCACTTCCAGTCTAGAAATTTATTTTGCGATGTCAATAGAAAATATAAATCAGCCTTTAGATGTGAGACACTGCGAAAATGTTTGAAGTGTAATGCGTCATTCCTAATTTTACTGTGACGTGGCTTAATTGCACACCACATGGGCGCGGTGGCGTTTTCCCATAATCAAAGTTTTTGAAAACACAAAAAGAGACAGGAAGTATCGTAATTTATAACTTTGAATATAACCTGTCTACAGAAAGGACAACATATAAATAACTCGTCCGTTATGTGTTTTGCTCTAAAATACAGGGTGATATTTAAGTACGTAGACAAACTGTAGGAGATGATTTTTTGAGTAATTTTAAGATGAAAAGTTTACATAAACATAGGTCTAGAAATGCTTCATTTTTAAGATACAAGGTGTCAAACTTAAAAAAATGGTGTTCCCTAAATATCTTGGTAACTTTCAGTCGATTTTGTTCAAATTTAGCAGTGGTATTAAGGACAGTAAGGGACTAATTTAGCCCCAATTAGTTTAAAATTATCAAGTCCAGTGGGGTCCCGAAAAACACCATAACCAATATCTTGGACAAAAAATTTGTGCACCACTTTTTTTAATTTTTCTATTTTTTTCGAATTAAGCAGCTAAAATACAACTTTTTTGTCTGCCAAATTTTTTCATCGACGTCTCGTTTGCGAGATAAAAAATAAAAAGACCTTTATTGCATGTCTCTGCGACAACAACAAAATAAAACATTGAAAACACCAGACTAACATTAGATGAAAGTCATCTCTTGAATTTTTTCGCACATATTTAAAACTAATTTCGATAAAACAAAATAACATATAATAATCGCATACCTAACGTAAATCTGTCTTTGACATAACTTACTTAAAGCGTTGCTTATTATTTATATTATTTGAAGTGTTTTAAAGAGTTACTCTAACCAATATCTTTGACAAAAAAAATTGGGTGCCACTGACCTTTTTAAATTTTTCAATGTTAGGAGCTAAAAATACAGTTTTTTGTCTCCTCAGAGACTGTACAACGCCACTGGCAAAACATTGCAACAAAAAATAACGTTATGTAAATACTGTTTATTTGTTTTATCGAAAGCAGGTATAAGGATTTTATCGGCTGTGGATGATACATTCCGCACTCTCTAAGCTGCTATGTTATTTTTTTATGAATATTCGCGTATGCCAACTCTACAACTGAATAGTTTTGGTATGGCGCTATTTGGTCCTGCTGTAATACTGATTATTTTTCAACATTATTCAGGAAGTAAGGCACAAAGAGATACCTGGACTTGAGAGAAAAAATAGGAAACTGCGAAAGCAACTTAGATATCGCTACAGGGGGGACTACAGCACTGATTGACATATTCCACCTGAAGATAGCCAGATCAACGCTATATTGCCGCATACAAAAATTATCCGAGATAAATCGGGATAGCAGAATGTCATGTGGGAGAATTGATAACAGCTGCGTTTCCTCTCTGTGCAATAATTGGAAATCTACTGGGAACTACATTCTTTAATACCATGAAAACGTTTCCCGGGTCATTCAGGGGACGTCTCTCCATTGTCTGTCTGCATCATATCTAAAGACGAAGTTAACTCTGCGATAAAACATTTAATGATATGGAAAAACTAGGAACAGGTTTGGCAGAATATGGATGCATTCATAAACATATTTAATAAACATCAAAACAGATGTCAAAAGGTTAACAGATTACTTCATACTGGTTATTATACCTTCTTGTTTTCAATGGACTCAACTCGCGTCACCCACACCACATTAATTTTGGCCTTTGATGCTGAGATACAGCTTTTTCTATTCTGTGGTATGTACCACAGAAAAGCTCCGTAACAACTTCTGACGTAGTCGACACCTTATTGAAAGTTGTCTGCATAGCCTAAATATGGATCCGTGAACGTATGATGGATATTGGTTTCGCGTGAATCTCGTTTATCGGGTATTTTGCCCTTTGACGTTAATCGTAAAAACCAGAGTTTCCCTATTAAAGCTATATATATATTTTTTCTAACTCGTATAAAAATTGAGCATTACAAGAACCAAATAGAGCTGATACTTGAAACTGATAGAAATAAATGTAAAACTTTACAGGTTTGGGTATTGCTCCTTTGTGTTGAATTTTCCTTTCTAACAATAACTGTCTGCTTACCTAACTATATTTCTTCTCCTATCTAAAAATTTTAGCAAATGTTTTTCGGGCAGTTGCACCCATTTCACTGTTGTGATTGCTAAAACAATTGAATCACATTTGGTTGGATTAAGCATTCTAAAACAGAACAGATCTCAACTGACTTACGTTAAATGTTGACATCTGACATAATTACAACATAATATCCCATGTTTGTCTGGCCAATAAAACCACAGGGATTGACAGAAGCTTCTATACTGTAAACGTTTCAATCACAAAGCTGGTCTTCTCCAGTACCATGACAATATATTTAGATAGTTAATTTAAACTTATAAAACTGGTAATACTTTTTTGAGTAAAGTTTTACAGATTAATAAATTTCTACTCAAGGCTAAACGTACTTTGTAAAGTAACATATTTCAAAAAAGTGATTATTTTTTACAAAAATAAAAATGAAATATGTTATCAACAGTGTTCTGTACATATTTTTCTATTTGTAAATGTAAATAGAATTGCTTAGAAATGTACAGTGCCATGTTTGTACTGTAAATTAAAATATTGATTCCTTATACACAGCGTTGCATCTTATAAGACACTCTCTAACATTTCTTAATTTTTGTTATTCCTTAAAATGAATAAAATATCGACAATCAATGTTAGGTTCTCGAAATAAAATAATTTTAAGTGTCTAATTTCGTCACCTCATAATAAATATTGTACTTAATTTATGATTTTAGTAATTGACATGATGTTTAAACGCTAGAATATTATTTCAGGGTAACTTTTTTATTTCAAGCTATATTTAAACATCTTTTGGGAAAGACGTCTTATAGATATAATCATCTGACATCCCTAAATATGTACTATACTATAAAAATTAAAGAGCGTGCCAAAAAATATGTGTATACCTATAATTTAGGTACCAGATGATGAACTGTAATTGAGCAAGTACCCTAATATTATCACAAAAGAATGCATGTTTAATAACAGTTCAAATGACGAAATACTTTTTTACCTGCAGCATGCTACAAATAGTAAACGTGAAATATGATAAAGTACTATGTTGTGTACCACGTAATATTTTCTTGTACTTATTGTTCTTCCATTGGTAAAACAAAATAACTCTTTTTGCAAAATGAATATATTCTTACATTATCCTCTGTGTTTCCATAGATGCATGAAAACTTGCCCAATATTTAAAAATATTTAGCTTAACACAAACCTAAATTCATAATGTCTTCATGTATCTATTTAGTTATGTATGTATTGATGGAAAGTCAGGAACCATGAATGTATTATCTATTTCATTCTTGTAAAATATTTCAATAAATTTTTATAATGAACACACAAATTGTTTTAATTAAATTGATCGCCGTATCCCTGATCATGCTCCTTGAAGCTTTCTTTGTATTAGGATCATAGAAGCGACGAGAGATGCCCTGCCAGTATCACTGAGATCAGACCAAAACACTTTACATGAAGCTCGTCCCGTTTCTGCAACCCTAATAGCAAATTGCTCTCACACAAACTTGATATTTTCACGATGAGTCAGAAAACTTGACGTGTGGATTCAAACTTTTCAAGACTTTGTATCAGGTTGTACGGTGAAAGTCTGAATACTGGTTGCGCAAATTTAATCTTTTCAAGGTTCTGTATTAGGACCACAAAAGCAAGGGGAGGTGTACCTGATAGCAGCATTAATATCAGGAGCAGTTTCTGCAACCTTTATAGCAAAATGATACAACATGAGCTTCTACCACGAGTCTGATGATTGTACGTGCGTGTCCAATCTTTTTAATATTCTGTATCAGGATCCCAGAAATGACAATAGGTAGCGCTGTTCATGATCATAGATATGAGGAGAACACTTTTTCGATACCTTATTAAGTTTCTGTTACCCCGGTCGCGAATTGCTTCTCATACAAATTCCACAACCCTACGAGTAAGGTCACTGGAGATGCGGATTTAGACTTACAGAGACATTGTATCAGGATAGCAGAAACGATGAGAGGCGTTTCCGCCAGCATCATTGATGTCAGGAGCCCAGTACTTTTATCATACCACCTCGCCTTTCTGCAACCCTGATAGCAAATTGGTTCTCACGCAAATTCGAAACTTCTACGATAAAAGCCTGATGTCTACTGGACGTGCCGATTTAAACGTTTCAAGATTTTGCATTAGGATCACAGAAACATCAATAGATATTCCATGCAGGACTATCTACATCAAGGGCAAAGTGCCTTTTCCATACCCGTTCTCTTTGTGACCCCGATATCAGGGTTTCACTACAGAATATGCGAATTTCGAACTTTCACATAAACGACGAGAGGTCATCATCATTCATATTAGTACTAGCGCATTTTATCTATACTTCCCCGCGTTTCTGCAACCCTGATAGCAATTTGCTTCTCTCATTAATTTGACACTTCTCTCATAATTGGATGTGCGGTTATGAGCTTTTCAAGATTTTGTATCAGGACCGCAGAAACGACGAGATGTGTTTCCTCCAGTATCATAAACATCCAGAGTAAAGTACTTTTGCCATACCTCCTCGTGTTTCTATCACCCTGACACCAAATTGATTCTTACTCAAATTCGGCACTTCAACGATGAAAGCTTCACTACAGAATGCGCGAATTTCAAACTTTGAAGATTTTGTATCAGGATCGCAGAAACGACGAGAGGTGTTCCTGCCAGAATCATTCATATTAGTAGTCACGTATTTTTCTATACCTCATCGCGTTTCTGCAACCCTAATAGCAATTTGCTTCTCACATAACTTTGACACTTCTCTGATGACTGGATGTGCGGATATGAGCTTTTCAAGATTTTGTATCAGGATCACAGAAAAGATGAGATGTCTTTCCTCCAGTATCATCAACATCCAGAGTAAAGTACTTTTGCAATACCTCCTCGTGTTTCTGTGACCCTGATACCAAATTGCTTCTCATTCAAATTCGCCACTTCTACGGTGAAAGTATCACTACAGAATGTGCGAATTTCGAACTTTCAAGATTTTGTAGTAGGATCGTAGACACGACGAGAGGTGTTCCCGCCAGCATCATTGATACATGAGCAGAGTAGTTTCTCTATATCACCTCGCGTTTCTGTGAGCCTGGTAGCAAATCGCTTTTCACACAAATTGGACACTTTTATGATGAAACTCGCTTTAGGTGAACACCTCGAATGGGAATAGTCGATGTCATCAGATGGATCAGCGAAAATAGTCGAGTGAAATTAACTTCGCAATGCTACAATCCGTGGCTGTACTAAATGGTCTTCAGGTGGTTAAGTTGCCTGAATTGTTTGTTAAGAGAAAATATTGTTTTTATCTGAAAAAAAATTTACGTTTAGAGTAACTTATGCCAGTTGCTCCAGGTAGTCATCGAAATCTGTGATGCGCTGTTTGTCGAGGCATTTGCGTGCCATATGTTAGGCAGTAGCTGAAAAAATGACTTGAATTGCATTAAATCAGAGCTTTAAAACCATTAACCGAGGCTCATGCAAATATATATGCTCATCAATTAGAAGGTTTAAAGCTTTAGACAGAAGTATAAAAATTCGTTCATAAGAGTAGCCACACTGTGGCAGCAACAAATGCAAACTACCAAATCAGAAAGCTACCCTCATTTCCGAATTTTCTGTGTTGATCTAAGAAATTTTCCATAAATAAGTACTTCTAGGAACTGGTTTGGCTGCCTTTTGGCATAGATGTACTGGAATTAGTTAAAAAAGACCAATGCTTATGCAAAATGAATAAATATATAGATATCAGAATTAGGCAGTCACAAGCTTTGCATTTTGCTTTGCTATTCACATCCCTTACATATGGGATCACGGAATAATCAGCCAGACTTATCTCACCAGTTTTTAAACACTTGATTGGGTGCACTTTTTTTATCTTAGTTGTCACGGTTTCCATAGGCAGAATGCAGAAAAACTCGTAAAGATTATTACGTAAAAAGTCTATATAGTGATAAAAAAACTATTTAAACCGTCTACTTGTTGACTAAGTAGGCTAGTGTGCAAATAGTTAATTATGTGCTTGCTACAAGTGAGCATGATGTAAGTCACAGCTAGTTCCAAGTTGAGGTCTTATTGGAAAACCTACATAATGTCACAAAAACCTGCATAATGTAATAAAAAGCGACATGATATCACTTTCCAAGTAACATAATACCCCTGCCAGAGCTGCTTTCCAGTGACCCTGTTGAGTTATTCTGAGTAACTTAGTAGCGTGCAGCAGCAATACTGTCCCACTGTATGTTGTATTCTCATGCATTGTTCCTGGAGTAGTTCAGGAGCATATCATTCTCAAATCTAAATCCACTGGAATGCAGCTCTTATAGGAATTCACATTTCCAAAAATGAAAGCACTGAGCAAAGTGGTATGACAATTCTGACAATACAAGATAATGCATACATCCTTATGTTTGCTTAATGAAGATGAGTTTATCCTGCAGACTGTTCTCTAGTTTCAGAAGTGCTTCATTTCAGTTGATCAGCTGTGACATTACACTTGGTTTGTAAATGATCCTTTACCCAGAGCTGCTTACAAAATTTCTAGGCGTCGTCCATGTCTCGTTTCTAAAGATGAAGTTACCTTTGTGGTGTAGCCTAGAAACATTACTTTGACGAAAACAGATGAACGCATAATAATGTATTCGATAAACGTCAAAACCTATGAGAAACGGTAATACGATACTTTCTACTAGCTTTTCCATTCCTTCAATTTCAAGAACTGGGTACCTGAGATGTTCTTGATCTTTTAGCACAAGTCAGCTTTCCATGGGCAGCAGATTAAACAGCGCAATGATTCACTTAATTCACAGTAAACTGTTGTATTTATTGTTACTTTCCTCGTAAATATCAGCAGTTCAGTACAAGCCACAAAAAACTTGTTTAAGTTACCACAGTACTAATTGTCTATAAACTATATAGACAAGATTCTCAAGTTTGGTGTACAACCGGTCACTCAGACGGAAATTAAAGGAAGTAAAATTGGATAATTGGTTGCACCGGTGGCTCAACAGGTGATTCAGGTGAATTAAAAAATACACCTGAGGAGACAGGGGTCTAAATTTGAACAGTTTTCTGTAGCAAGAATTAGAGAGTTCCTAGTAAATTTTAGCCGTTGCTAGATGGCGCGGTAGAATTTACTGACTGTTCCATCATAAATATGATTTGCAATGATTATTATACATAAAGGCCTTAAAGGCTGAAACGCAAGGACATTTCTTGTAGATGATTGCATTTGTTGTTTCAGTTATGTTTTGTATTTCTGTGTGTAAGCTTTTATTTAGGGCGACATCTTATGGTAAGTTCCTAAACTATAATTTACTAGTGTTATCTAGCGACTTTCGTCATTCTTAGTATTGACGTTGGCAAAACCGATGTGGAATGTCAGTTTAAATTGAATTTTGGGTAGCTACAAGAAAAAACAGCTACTTATCCAATAGCCCAATTTTTTAAGTATTAATACTGTCGATTGTACCTGTACAACTTCAAATTCTATTAGGGGTGAGACAATTTTTTATCTGTAGCTGCGAATATACGTTTTAATTGGACATCTTCAGGAAAAAATGAACAAGGTTGGAAATGGTCGAGCCAAATACTGTATTCAGTCTGAACAACATCCTCAACAGACTACTTGGGCACTCTGCTCATTTATGGAGCGTCAGAACTTCGTGGATGTAGCCATTTGCTGCGGAAATAACGTTTTACGCGCTCATAAAGTGGTTCTCGCTGCCCACAGTCCCTTGTTTAAGGTGAGTACATATTTCCCACAAATACACATATGATCATAACTGATGTATTTTTATAGGAAGAACTGGAGAAAAATTCATCTGTCGAGCAAGTGGTGATCACAGGATGTGATTCTTCTGTGGTGAGATCCTTAGTGGAGTTCATGTACTGTGGGCAAACTATTATATCAGAAGAACATGTCAAATATTTAGTTGCAGCAGCCAGGACATTACGAATGAAAACGTTAGAAAATCTGACATTTGACTGCCCCTTACCTGGTAATTCAATCCATTAAAATATTCCAATTTTATTATGTCTTATACAGGGTACATGCATAGCTTATTTCTCGGATGCAATTAGAATAAGCAAAAAGTGTCACAAGTCTTATGAAAAATTACATACAGGGATCTTCTACGAAAATACTGACTCCCAAGGGACGACACTGTAGACTGTTTTTTTTTTATTTCGTGTCTCATTTATATCGCAAGGGAAAAACTACCGCAATATTGCTTATTTTTTAAAACTATGGTAATGACTCAAGAGCGTTGTTTTTTTAAAAATGTATCCTCGATGGACGTTGATAAGATGAGTAGTTGCTTGCAGCTATTTCTAAAAAATTGGAGACATTCTGAGGAAGCGGCGTACTAATCAAAAACCTAAAATATAGTCAACGCCAAACAAAATGGCGTGCACGTCATCACGATAAAAATTCCCCGACCTAATGCCTAGGTTTCTATCACAAACAATTGCTCTATTGCAGTTTCATATTAATGTGATATATAAATTGCAAAATGGTCATTACTCTCTTATTATGGTTAATAGTCATATAAACATTGTTATTAAAATATCACATAAGTTGCTTTCTGATAAATTTAGACGCATTATGCGAAATAAAATGTTTTGCAAACGCTCCAATCACTTATCGACATGTAAACGCACTAAACCGATTTCGCAGCGTTGACACATTGTCACCTTGAAACTTATTTAAACTGGGAACTGACATTTGTATTAATTTTGACACTGAATCAATTTGTGACATTTCAAATCTTTATAAATCCTTTGGCCCCGCATACTGTAAATCAACAACTGTTTGTTTCAAAACAAAATTATTCATTTTACGAGTAGATAAAGGCAATTTTGGTATATAAAGATGCCCAAACAGTTAAATAGTCGGTGTAAGGAACTCGTGGCCTCGTTAATGCACTACTTTGAGCAAGAAAGGGACAACAACGGGCCTTTGTTGCCTTTAAATGCTGTTCAAGAGGTAAGTTACTAATAATTATATGTAATGTATATTAATAATAGTGAAATTTTATTTCATTTTTTGTAGCGTGTTGCTGCTGCTTTAAAAATTAGTTTAAGGACAGTTAGTCGTATTTCCGAGGGTGTGAAAAGTGATGCAAATTTAGAATCGCCCAAGAAAAAGCGGAGTTATATTAAACGTGTAACCAACACAGCGACATTGGATACAAGTGCCATTCGAGAAGTGATCTATAATATGTATCACAAAAGTAAGATCTTATTATAATAACTTATCAGAAATTTGCATTAATTCGTTAACTAAATTATAATGTCATATTACACATGGTTTCAGAAGAACAAGTTACGATACAAACTTTATGGTCTCGATTAAGAGATAGGGCATTATTTGATGGTAGTGTCACGTCTTTAAGGCGGTTGCTTAGAGATCTTGGATTTAAGTGGCTTAAGGACAATCCGCGACGAGGGCTCATGGAACTACCAAGTATAGCTTTGAAAAGGGTGGAATTTCTAAGGCAATACAATCAAGCCAAGGTTGAGGCCTTATACCAGTTTGTCTTCCTCGATGAAACTTGGATATTTCAAAATGGGACCATAGGTCGCTCTTGGCAAAATGGAAACCAAAAAAGCGTGAAAGCTATTAAAACAGATGGTAAAAGGTATGTACTTTTACACAATTTGCACTATAAAATTTAAAACTAATATATTTTAGATACATTATATTACATGCTGGAAATGAAAATGGGTTTATTGAGGGTAGTGAAGCGATATTTTCTTCGAAAACAAAATTGAGCGATTACCATGGACAGATGAACCAGGACAATTTTTTGAAATGGTTTCAACATCAGTTATTAGAAAAATTGGAGAGTCCATCTATGATTATACTGGATAACGCCCCTTATCACAGCATGATATTGAACAAAGTGCCCAACAATGCATGGACAAAAAAAATATCCAAGACTGGTTGACAAATCAAAACATACCATTTTTAAACACAATGTTTAAAACAGAGCTATTGAGTATTGTTGCTCGGTACATAATGCTTCTTAATTATATATATTTTGGTCGACAGTTTATATTTCCTTTGTTTATTCCTATTCTTAAAATAACTGCTTTTTTAGAAACAAACCACCTAAAATATACGTGATTGATGAATTGGCGGAACAACATGGGCACAAAGTTCTTCGTCTGCCTCCTTACCATTGTATATTTAACCCTATTGAGTTAATTTGGGGCATAGCAAAAGGTTACTATAACAGACATATTGGTAGAGATGGTAACAGTGAAAAAGACTGTTTGGATATGTGGAACGAGGCTCTACAAACGGTTACCCCAGACATGTGGAAAAATAGTGTTCGACATACTGAGCAAGAAATTTTTAAATGGTATGAAAGAGAACGAATTTTTGATCGACCAGACATCGAACCTTTAATAATCAACTTTGAGAGTGATGAAGATTCAGTGATTCAGATTCAGACAGCACTGAAGAAAGAAACTCCGACTAACTTTATTGTACAGAAAAAGCTTACACCAGTAGCTTACCTAATTTTAGAATGCATTTTTCTGTATGAATTCTGTAAAATAAATACCATGCATAAAATTTGGAGGACCCCATTTGGATTTTTATTCAGTACCTTTAAGCTATCAATTAAATATGGTAGTTTCATAGTGTCATCTGATCAATAATTGTCATACTTAATGATTATGCAAGTACAGATCTATAATTTTATTATACTATTTTTGTTCTCATTTGAGGTTAATATTGCTTATAAACCTAGATATGTAAATAATAAATTTTATTATTTTACAAAAAGTTTGGCAACAATGTAAATTTTTCAACACACCTACCTTGATGACGTGCACGCCACTTTGTTTGGCGTTGACTATAAATGAATATCGGCCACATCAAAGGATTTTTTGACTGCAACACAAAACTTTTTTCAAAAATATAGCAGCGTTATCTACTATGACCATATCATATTGCTCCTCAAATTTCATTCAAATTGATTTAGGAGGCCGCAACGAATTCGAATACATTAGAAGGAGCCAAGCCTATATGTTTACGCCAAAATTAGGTACGTAGTTGTCGTGCATACTTTTGACCCATTTGACTACCAATGCCTAACAAAGTGACCGCATTGGGTATGACTATACTTTAGCGCATATCGCAAATACTTCATTTCCTACTTTAAAATGGAAGATTAGGATGTAACCTTTACGAAAATATCATTTTTTCTTTAAGGAACCTTCTGCTTACTATTTCATAGAACTTCGAAGTTGCATTTTTGGTGGTAATACTCTAGAATAGAATATTGTTTTATATGCTGTCTTTTTTTGCTTTTTGTACAAAAGGATGCTCTAAATTATAAGAATATGACATACACTGTATAGTACTAAGGAAAATAGATGCGAAATTGTAAAAAATCGTTGTTTTTTGCAAAAAAGGTTCAAAACCAGACATGTTATTACACATTAGCTTATTAGCTTAAACAACAGATCAAAATACATAAGGTAAGTCGAGGAAAGATGGCCATACTTTTTATTATTGGTTATATTGTTTGATAGATGGAAAGTACAAACTTGAAATTTGGTATAGAGTAACTCCTTTATGTGTAGGTTGATTACCTTTAAAATTCAATGCGAGCAGCAAAATAGTTTTGTCAATAATTATCATTTCATAAAAAGTGGCATTTGGCCATCTCTTATAGAGTCTGTAGGAGAGATGGCCATACCTTTGAGGTGAGATGGCCAGGTAGATTTTATTTATTTTTTCGCAGGAAAATAAAATACTTAGGTCATATTAGACGCACACAGCACCCTATTTTTACATAAATGATAAAAAATAAAACGGGAACCCACCCAAAGTGCCGCATACATGTTTTTTTACAAACTAAGAGCAGTTTACTTTGCAATATTAGAAGAACACAAATCACAAATGAAATTTGCAGGGGTACTTTGCCCGCTGCATAATTTGTGAACCCATTTTCCACAGTAAATGTACCTATACCAAGTTTCACCGCTATTCCCAAATTCCTGGCAGACTAAGCAGATGTCCACAACGTCTATGTCGTTGTCATTCAGGTTGTTTTTTTCTATTTTTTTTGTTTTCTTTTCTCAAAAGATTAGCGAGGGGTACTTCGTCAGATTCTGTAAAACAGCTGTTAATCTTTCCTTGGTGCTACTGACTTTGGGTTTATCATCAGTTTTTCTTTTCTTGGTTTCTTTTTGTTCTTCTCCCGGCAGGACTCAATGTTTGATGTACAAGTCAACTCTGAAGCAACTGATCTGTACCGTCTTTTTGCAGCTTCAACCCTTAATCTAGGCACTGGCGATATATCTGCCAGCATTTTACTGATAGGGGTGGTTACTTCTGATCCCAGATTTTGACAAGTCCCTTCTGGTTGAATGTTATTCTCGGCAAGGTTTTTAATAGCGGATGAGCTATTATCGTTGTCTTCATTAATCAAAGCTGGCTCATCAACTTGGTCATCACCAATATTTTCTAAGATTCTATCTTGAGCATCGGATAAGTTTTGGATTATCTGGATTATATGTGAAGATAACGGTACTTCTGAAACCAATAACAGCATTATTAATAGTTGCAGATTTTTCCCAGGTATCAGATAATAATTCTCCAAACTGGTATCGTGTTATACGCCTGCCAGGATGACGCTTATTCAACCAAAGTCTGCAGTTTGAATAAAATGCATTTTTAACAGACTTGAAAACAGCCCTATCTAATGGCTGTAAGAAATGGGTGGAATGACTAGGAAAACATAGCAAACTTATGCCATTTTCTTCCGCATATGTACTCCAGAATTTGAACAGAGGTAGAATGAGACGTATACCCATCTAGTAACAGGTGTATTTTCTTCTGGTCTTCTGGGAGTGAAGTGTTCCTTCAACCAAGACAAAAACGTTTGTGAATTCATGTATGCTGACAAAAAAGCTAACTCCCAGGGGGTAGGTTGTCTTCAAATTCTTTTTTGATATTCTTACCCTTCATAATGACTGCTGGGGGCAAGAATGTGCGTTTCGCATTGCAGCAGGCTACTAAGGCAATGGTTCCTCCCTTCTCAGAAAAGGTGATGGCGGAAACACTTTTTGAACCTTTCTCAGCTAAAACTTTATCGGGGCGATTGTTCAGCTGTAGACCTGATTCATACATATTAAATAGACGTGTCCAGCCGTTTCGGTGTTAGGGTTAAATTTGTGCCTAAATCCCAATTGACTGGTGAATTCGTAAGCAAGCCTGCGCACATCTTGTCTGGTTAAGGCAAATCCAATTTTCTGCATATTTTTGATATGTCCAACCAACCTCATCTCGTTGGAAGTACCCAACAAAGAGTCAGGGCCCAGCTTCCCTAGCTTCCCTTTTTTATCGTTATTATGTTTAAGCCTTCTTCACAATGTCTTGCGAGGAATTTGAAATGATAAAGAAGCTCTTATAACGGACATTAAACCATCGTTAACTGCTGCCATAGCATTTTTAAGGTTGTCCTCTGTCCAACTTCCTCGATTATTGAAATTTTTTCGCACGTACACGTTTGGCATCTAAAAAAAATATATCAAA
Organism: Acanthoscelides obtectus; assembly: GCA_963669975.1. Taxonomy (NCBI): domain Eukaryota; kingdom Metazoa; phylum Arthropoda; class Insecta; order Coleoptera; family Chrysomelidae; genus Acanthoscelides; species Acanthoscelides obtectus. The sequence continues at coordinate 33,903 of CAVLJG010003214.1, read as the reverse complement.
AGTGGGTAACTCCGAATATATTCCCGACAAGACGAAAACAATTGATGGGTTTAAAAAAAAGAAAAAATAAGTAAAACATAGTAGAGATGGCCATATGGCCATCTTTCCTTTAAAAAGATAGGGCCATCTCTCCTTATTGTATAGGATAGATGGCCACCGTGTTTACTAAAATCCATGCGACCGGTGGATAAAAATGTGAGGTACATGCAGCTGACTACAGTAATGCAATGTACAATGTGCGCCACCTATCAGAAAGCTAGCGAAATAGAGAGACTGGGCCGTCTATCCTATATGGCGATCTTCCTCGACTTACCCTACGTGATGGTATTCACTTGGTAAACTGTGTAGAGGTGTTTTGTAAGTTTTCAATGTCTTCTTGAAATTCCTTAATCATTTTTTTCGTGTATTTTCAATGAGATTGAAGTTTTTGCTTTTATAAGAAATATTTGAAAGTACAAACATTTCTCAATGGCCATTTTATAACGCTCATTTCTTGACAGATACGATAAATGATGTCAATTATTGCCAAGTTGTCCCTTTTTTGGGAGAAATACTTAATTAGAAATGAGGTTATTAGCAAAATAAAAGTCTTAATTTATTGTAAATGGCTTGTTTTATGAAGAGTTGTCCCAATATTTACCGAAAACTAGATGAAATTTTGAACAGTATCTGTCTAAACAGTGGAAAATGCACCAGCGCCTCGCGTGACATAAAAAATACAAAAGGCACCAGCGGTCATTGCATATAAAAATACCCAACGTCGATTCGTCGATATGGACCACCTCGCCAGGTCCACCCAACATATCATCGTCAAACATAATAGTTAAATAAACAACAAGGATCATTTCATCAAATCATCAGAAAACTTGCAATGTTCTTTGTTATGTTTTCATTATATGTGATTTGCAGCAGCTACTTTTTTAGTTATTTCTCATATATATATATATATATATATATATATATATATCAATTTAATTAGGTACATTTTGTAACATCAGCTTCACTTTAAATAATTCTTCAAGGACATACATACAAAAAGTGAATAGATTATAATTATAATATAGGAAAACAATAACTGAAGTACTTTTGTGAAGGGCATAAGGGATTCTTCAGAAAAATCTTTAGCTAACGCTATCGTAGGGCACAAGGTGGATTTAGTACAGTAAAACCTGCCGGCCACACCTCCAAATAGCATTTTCATGACAATCCTGTGCCGATTGCACATTTTTGCGTTAGTATATAAGAATTTGATAAACCAAATTAAGGTATATGTATTACTATCAATGATTTGGCAACATCGCAACTAGATGGAGAGAATATGACAGTGACGGTGGTGTAGTGATGGGAATAATTATCTGAAATAAAAGAAATGACTACTTAACAATTAACTACTTTCATCATTAAAATAATGCAAAATTGCATTATTGCGATGAACAGAATATAATTTTGAACAATCTTTTGTATAAACAAGAAGAAAGCAGCTTATAAAGGAGTATTCTGTACCACAGTATTAGCACCCAAAATCCAACTTTGAAGCTGCAAATAGCAAGCACAGGGTTCCTCAAAGAAAAAATGATATTTTCGTGCAAATTACATCCTAATCTAAAAAAAATAAGAAATGAAATATTTGCGATATGCGCTGAAGTATAGTTCAGCCCCGCATTGTACTAACACAATTATAATACTTACCGGTGGAAATATCTACCTTCAGTAGGCTGGTGTTGCTCTTTGCAAATTATCTAAGAATAAGTACCGTGTCTTGAAATCGTCTAACACCTCAATTATCTGCAAACACTCGCACTTTTAAAAAGTAACAGCAAAATATGAGTTTAATGACAGAGCTGTAAAAAATTTACTTACGTCAAGTGCACATGTAATATGTACTTCGATTCTTACTACAGACTATGAAAATTAGGAGACAAAAAATCGTTGACTGGCTGCTTCGACCTAGTGGCTGTGGAGAGATAGACCAAAATGAGCGATATAGGTTTTCGTTCACATATTACATTATAAATTGGTAATTATGAAAATTTTTGAATTTGAGGTTCTGGTAAAGGAACATAAAACTACTACTAAGCACTATATCAACCGCGGATCCAGGGAGGGAGCATAACTTCCCCTAGGGCGAATCTGACTTTCATATTTATAACTCTCAAATCTGATCAGTAAATTTAATATACAAATATGTAATGAATACAAATCACCAGATTTGGCGAAAAGTCACCACACCTGGCAACCCTGATCAATTTGTAAGCACATCGATGATTGCCTGGAAATAAGTGTTGCGTAAGCCTGGTTGCCTATACGTTCTGCTTGACGCAAATATAAATAAAATAGTGTTTCTGCATGGTTCGGCTTGGTAGTACTGCATGTGCGTTAGTGCATCATAGCCTTATGTATTCTGTAAATAAGGTAATAAATCGAAAATTTAGACATTCGGACAGGAATATAAGAAAAACCTTTTCGCGCGCACCTTTGACGCTGTGAGCAAACTTGAAAAAAACTCATTTTGATGGATAAATCGGAGGAAAGCTATATCATCTGATTGAAAGGATATGATAAGAAGTAAGCATCAGAGTTATCTAAGCGTAAGAGAGATCAAATCTCGCCCTCTTCATCTATCAGCTCATAAGCATATGCACTACTTCCTACTTTTAACCGTTTTTATTTGTTACTCAGTATGATGATATTGTCTTAGTTTTATCATTTACATGGTGTTTCCCAAATATGGCGCAAGCATTGAATGTGTGACTTTTGGGACTATTCTGAAACTATTGTATTACCTCTCGATTTGCAAAACACCTCTTGATGAAAAATAGCGCCTCAACGGAAACGTTAGTTGGAAATATGTTTTTCTTAAATAATTGTCATATATCGCCGCTTAAGTTTTAACATCGCGAAACTAAAAAAATGGCGATATCATGCGTCATTCGATAGGAAATTTTGCTCTTTTAAAAACTTGTCAGTTTTGAGTTACGCTGTGTTAGAACGTAAGTGACGATCCAACTAAAACTATTAACTCATTTAGTTCGCCAGAGGCGGACCAGCCATAGACGCAATATATTTTTGTACACCTTTGTATAATAATGTCTAGAAAATAGTGTTATTGGAAATTATAACGTACTGTTCCATCTACATCATTGTAATACTACCTGCAGTTGTTTCAAGAATTGTTTGATTTTGATAACATCAACCGTTTAAAAAAAAATATATAGTCGTGGTTTTTCAGGTCGCTGATAACTGATCTGTAATGAGAATTATCAAATTTTCAATACCAGTGAACCAGTAACGGTTCCATAATTTGGAAAACTGTATCAAAATAATAAGGCTATTTTACTTCAAAACCCCAGAATGGCTCAGTGAATAAGTCACACCCCTTCCCCTCCGGATACAAAAATTCTCCTGAACCCTGGTACTATATAAACCAAAATTCGCGCTTAATGATGACTTCGCTTTTACTGTTTTATCAGCTATATTGATACGTTGTTTAATTATTTCGCGGCTGGGAATTTTCTAAATTAAAAAGCGACGTTGTATTCCCAGCTACAAAAAGTCATTCTTTCTTATACATCGTTTATCGTCTTTCAAATGTCGCCTTTTACGTTTATTTTTTCGTTTTCAGACGACATGATAGTGATTCCCAAGCCCCAGTTTCTCTCTAAAAAGCTCAAATACCCTACTCACCCGTTCAACCCAGCGCCAGTCTCGCCCAGCAATCTGCACAAACCCAAGAAAGCCAAGAGACAGTTCCGTATAGAAGCTGAACACCAGGCATGTATTAAGGAAGCCCAGGCTAGTAGATTGGCTATTGCTAACTTGAAAAAAGAGATCGCATCTGCTCCACAGGCTAATACTTTCATCATTGAAGAAACTTGCACGGAGACCACAGTTGAGAATTTTATCCCGCATTCTACAGTAGGATTTGGTGCTGGTCAAGTGTTTTTGCCCACTGACCCAAAAGTGACAGACAATGTCATTCAGTTGTCCATACCCAATAGCTCCGAAGAACTTACTGCTGATAAGATAAAGGATCTATTGGGAAACGAAGCCAACTCTAATGTGGAGATAATGTTCAAGACCAGTGATGGAAACTTCGTCACTGTTACTGACGAAGTGCTCCAGAACCTTCAGAAGGATGGTCTGCAATATCAAGTGATAGATGAAGAAGGAAAATTAGGCGAGGTTCAGGAATTGCACCTTACTAAGGATAAGATCAATACGGCGGAAGAAAATACACCGCTTATTCCGGAAACGTTTGATCTATTCGGCAATGCTGAAACAGACTCGGCAGATTTCACCATTGAACCATGTAAACTAGTGGATAACGCTGGTGCTTTGATCGATCCAAAAAACGTAGGGATACTTTCACTGGAATCTAAAGAGTTGAAAAGTCCTTTCAAATTTCATCCATAGTAAATGAGAGCGATTCAATCGAAAACTTGCCTTTGAATGCTTACGCTGAGAAGGAGCCAGATGATTGCAAGGTTGAAATCCAGATGATGCATGATAAAGGAAACATTCCTTCTACCCGCGAGTACCGATCAGAAAGAAGATAGCAGTTTGAAGTTTTCTCCTGATATTTTCTTTGCTGATGTGGTGGGAGAGTGAGAAGATACTGGTAACAAGAGGATTTGTTTGTTAGAGGATACCTCGAAGCAGTGACATATTGTTTGGTTTTTAGTTTTTCACAGAGATTCATTGTATTCAGAATATTCATTTCAATAAAACAATTTCATAATTACCGTTATTGTTTTTTGAACTCCATTGCCTGACCCCTTTCAAGAACAATGACAATTAATTCAGGAGTTATCTTAATAGTTTCCTTGCGAATGAGACCAGTCAAATCATTGTGGAAATTACATACGCAAATTTGGTGAATTTCAAAAATGAGAGAGATAAGAAAAGAAAATTCCTGGTTGGTGAAGTAACAGGTGAGAAAATATGCTACAGACAGGAATATTTATGAAAGTGAAAGGGTTATTACATATTTTTTACTTTCAGTCCAGAAATTTATTTTGCGATGTCAATAGAAAATACAAATCAGCGTTTAGATGTGAGACAGTGCGAAAATGTTTGAAGTGTGATGCTTCATTCCTAATTTTACTGTGATGTGGCTTAATTGTACACCACGCGGGCGCGGTGGCGATTTCCATAATCAAATTTTTAGAAAACACAAAAAAAAAACAGGAAGTATCGTAATTTATAACTTTGACAAACTGTAGGAGATGATTTTTTGAGTAATTTTAAGATGAAAAGTTTACATAAACATAGGTCCAGAAATGCTTTATTTTGAAGATACAAGGTGTCAACCTTTTTAATAAAACTTGGTTTCTCCTAAATATCTTGGTATCTTTTAGTCGATTTTGTTCAAATTTAGCAGTGGTATTAAGGACAGTAAGGGACTAATTTAGCCCCAATTAGTTTGAAATTATCTAGTCCAGTGGGGTCCCAAAAAACACGATAACCAATATCTTAGACAAAAAATTTGTGCGCCACTTTTTTCAATTTTTCAATTTTTTTCGAATTAAGCAGATAAAATACAGCAAGCAAATAAAAAGGCCTTTATTGCATGTCCTTGCAACAATATCATAATAAAACATTGAAAACATCAAACTAACATTAGACTAAAGTCATCTCTTGAATTTTAATAATTTATAACAGCAGTAATTTGAAAGTTTCAACAAATAAGAGCGCCATGAAAGGGAAAACAGATGCTACTCAAACAAATCTGTCTTTGACATAACTTACTGAAAGCGGTGCTTATTATTTATATTATTTGAAGTGTTTTTAAGAGTTACTCTTACCAATATCTTTGACAAAAAAATTGGGCGCCACTGACCTTTTTCAATTTTCCAATGTTTTTCGCAGGAGCTAAAAATACAGCTTTTTTGTCTCCTGAGAGACTGTGCAACGCCACTGGCAAAATATTGCAACAATAAATAACGTTATGTAAATACTGTTTATTTGTTTTATCGAAAGCACGTATGATCTGAGCAAAAAAATTCAAAAGACGACTTTCGTGTAACTTAATTATCAAAAACATTCAATAAAGTGCTTTTTATTTTTTATCTCGCAAACGAAACTAGATAGGAAAGAAACTGAGGATATAAAAAAGTTGTATTTTTAACTGCTAAATTCGAGAAAAAATAGAAAAATTGGAAAGTCATTGGCGCTCAAATTTTTGTCAAAGATATAGGTTATGGTGTTTTCCGGGACGACACTGGATTTGATGATTTCAATCTAATAGGAGCCAAATTAGCCCCTTACTGCCCTTAATACTACTGCAGAATTTGAACAAAATCGACTAAATGTTTATTAAGATATTTAGGAAATAACAGATTCTTAAAAAAAGTTTGACACCCTGTACCTGGAAAGCGAAGCATTTCTGGATCTATGTTTATACGAACTTTTCATCTCCTATGCGTCTACGTACTTTATTACTTCCTGTATATCGTCAAGGTCATTGTCGATTTGTACATTGAAAAAGGCCATCGAGGTGACCTACACGTCAGTAAAGGATCATTTCTACATTTGTGGTGTTATTTATTGGCCAGAAAAAGCACAGGATAAGTTTCAAATGTTACATTTTCAATACCCACATTTCGCTTCATGAATGGTTTCCTCATTGGTCTACTTGATCTGGAACTAATAGTGAAACGCCTCTGACTTTCAAGAATATCTGTCGATACCTCGTTTGTACTTTGAAGACCGCCGTCTTTCAGACTTCTAGACCGATAGTCGCCAGAGGTTGGATTTCTCTTTTATTTTTGACGCATAATAATTAATGATGTAGAAAATTGCACGGTTCATTTTGAACAGCGATGTATAGCGAACGAACAGAATCTGCATATCAGAATATCCTGGTGTAACAGGTTTGTTTTGTCATTCATAGCGCTTTCGATTAAGGTGATAAACCATTGGATTCAATCAGCGCTAACACGCTCCGGATATGATGAGATGGCATTTTACTTTGGGAACGAAATACGACCAAATTCACGAATCCAATGGGAAATGTTATTTTACAACCGCCAATGTTGTTAGGTTATTGTGCGTTAGGAAAATATTCCAACGCCATTTCATATTGCATTCGACAACACCAGAGCGACGAATATGTCAAGCTTCACTAGAATACTTTGTCGTGGATCTATCCCTGGAACACCACGGAACAACCCTCTTGATCAACCTTGCTATTAATAGGCTGGGCTGTACGACACGGCTATTATGAAAGAAACCTATAAAACGTCAAAAAAAAACCTAAAAAACGTAAAAAAAGCTATAAAATGTCATCTTACAGACTAGGTAGTTTTTAGGGTGTAAACAGTCATTCGAGGTTTGCTCATTAGGATCGTTGTGAGCATTTATATCTGGAGGAATTACTCGCATTGCTGATAGCATATGTTTGTAAAGCCGAGTAGTCTGTCTGTTTTCACCTCTGAGAAGGAAGTTGGTTGAATAGCAAGATCGCATGTGGATGACTATGTGTATGGCATGTGTATAAAACCATTAATATTTGCTGTGTGAGAAATCATTACTGAATATGCTGTCAATGAAGTGTATCTATTATCTGCGCCCGTCGAGTTATTCATATGTTTGTGCTTCCTAAAGGCAGGTTTTGTTCAAAGTTATAAGTTACGATTTTTACGTTTTTTTTTGTGTTTTCAGAAACTTTAAGGAGAATTACGGGAATTCACCACAGTGCCCGCGTTGTGTGTAATTACTGTTAGCATGAATATGTTTGTACAGTTACACAGTGAATATAATTATTTCTTATCCCATTGATTTTTGAAATCAGCAAATTTGCATATGTAATTTCCAGAATTGATAAGAAAAAGTGGATCCGGGATGTACATGGACAAGGAAGATTATTGTAACTGTTTGGGTGAACTGAGATATGGGCATTGGAAGATTTTCTGATAAATTTCGTTGTTAGAAAATGACCATATCAAAAATATGTTGCACGTTGCAGTAATCATTGTATATAGAAGGTTATAAATGGTATTACAATACACCCTAGCAACATCCAAAACACATAAAACATCATATTAGAAGTTTTTCGCAATTACTTTCTCGTATCGACTGCCTGTTGCAGAGTAGGTTCGACTCTTTTTCGGAAGCAGGTTTCTTGGCATATTTACTAACACATTACCGAACGAATATCATGGCAACATCTTGACTGATAAGTTGCTTAAGAAGAAGGTCCAAAATAGAGAATCTACCTTCGATTCAGTCATATTCATTTAACGTATATATATATATACGAGTATATACAGGGTGACTTTGAAGTTGAGTCATTAATTTTCAGATAATGATTGTAGAAGGAAGATAAACCAAAATATGTGTGTAAAAATAAAAAAAAAATTAAAAAAAATTTTTACCTTGTTTTATAAAGTATCCTCCCGACAAGTATTTCAGTGCGGACCTGTATTTGATCGTGAGGTCCCCTGTGAAGTCTTAAGTCACCTGATTCACGAGCCCGTTGTACTACATTAACAAAGGCACGAGGGGTTGGTTGCACTCGATTGGGAAACCGATCCGCATAAACATGTGCCATTTTTTATTTCGTTTGAGCCACGCAACAGACACTATTCACACGCGACTGACACTGATTGTATGTATAACTGAACTGAATGAAATAATTGTAAAAAACTCGTTCCAAATTCTTTCGCTTTTTTGTTTCCGATGCGATGAACCGATAAGGTGGATTATATCCGTTGTTGCCAAACACAAGCACATGACATTATTATTGAGACAGGGCGGTACTCAAACTTCCAAAGGGCTATAACTTTGTTACTTTAATTTTACCAGAAAAATGGTAAAGGAAAAAAACATTTCTTTTGATCAGATCTACTCACTGTTAAAATAAATGACTCAACTTCGAAGTCACCCTGTATACAGGGTGGCGCATCGAAAACGAAACAGAGGCATTTACTGGCAGCTCAGTTTTTTTCTGGAAAAACGCTCAGACCCGTCGATTTTGTTTTCGGGGGGACACAAGTTTGGCAAAAATCACGTTAACACGTGCAGCCCCCTGGGTGGGGGTGACACCAACCCTAAAATCTTAAATGGAAAGGGGGGTCGAGTGATACCTTATTTTAAAGGTCTTTCAATTACCTTTATAATGATGTAAAATACATGAGCTTCAGTTCAGTAGTTTTGAAGATTTATTGATTTAAAGCTTAAAGTAGACTTTAATAGGTACATCAGGTTAGTTTGTACTACTTTCAGAAGAAATTTGACTAAAAGAATTTACTTAATAAGTAAATGCTTTTCTTCTCTACGCCCCCCGTTTGTTTATCATTTTGTTGTTGAAAATAGCTATTGGAGCGTTTTTTTCGTGGCAAAAAAGTTAGTTCTTGAAGAAAGATAAGGAAATATCTCGTAATTATTTTAAATAAGAATTTAGTACATAGTTTGCGATTGATTTGACCAAACTTTGTTGCTAAAATAAGTTGTAACTCTTTATTACATAAATTAACCATGGTATATTCCACAGCAGAAAGAATTGAAATTATCGAAATATTTTTCTGAAATAATCAGTGCGCTAATAGAACAGCAGAAATATTTAATGAGCGACATGAGAACAGTAACGTGCATCGAAAATATGTTCTAGAACTTGTCGCTAAATTTCGGGAAACTGGGTCAGTCGCCAATAAAAAACGCAACATTGAAAATCCCATAAGGCACGAAGCAATAAAAGTGGAGGTTTTAGGGCAAGTTTATGTAGATCCTACGTTAAGTACCCGCAAATTGGAGACTGTGTGTGGTGTTAGTCGTCGTACTGTCCAACGGATTCTAAAGGCCCATAGTTTTCATCCGTATAAAATTCACCTTAATGAAGACGATTTTGATCGGCGATTATAATTTTGTGAAGATATGAGTGAACGAATTATAAAAGATGAACATTTTCTATTCAACACTTGCTTTTCCGACGAATGTTCCTTTTTCTTAAATGGCGTAGTAAATCGTCATAACTGCCGATATTGGTCCGATTCTAATCCCAGAATTTATCATGAGGTTCATACACAGCAGCCACAAAATTAAATATTTGGGCTGGTATTTTTGGCGATCATTTATTTGGTCCTTTTTTCTTACCTGGAAATTGACCGGTGAAATGTATTTGGAATTACTGGAAGACGCCATAGATCCTGCATTATCAGCCATAATTGAAAATCAGAATGATCGGCGGTATATTGCGAATAGGTTGATGTTCCAACAGGATGGTGCCCCACCACATTACGCATTACGTGTTCGACAATATTTAGATCAGACGTTTCCAGATCGATGGATTGGTAGAAGAGGTACCATTGAATGGCCCCCAAGATCGCCCAGATTATCACCTTTGGATTTCTTTATGATGGGTCATTTAAAAAGCAAAATCTATGCTACTCAGCCAAAATCATTAGAAGACCTCGACAAGAATTGTGAATGAGTGCCTTCAAATTACTACTCAAATATTGCAAAACGTGCGGCAACGTTTTGAGCGAAATCTTTATTATTGCATGGAGAGTCATGGTGGCCATTTTCAACATTTACTTGCCTAACGGGTCGGTTCATTCTTCATTTTTAAATTCCTTTACTGCCAAATGTATTGATCCCCACTAATGACGATGATGTATTAGTTTTATTTAAGCTTTAAATCAATAAATCTTCAAAACTACCGAACTGAAGTACATTCATTTTATATCATTATAAACGGAATTGAAAGACCTTCAAAATAAGGTATCACTTGACCCCCCCTTTCCATTTAAGATTTTGGGGGTGGTGTCACCCCCGCTTAGAGGCTGCACGTGCTAACGTGATTTTTTGCCAAACTTGTGTCCCCCTCGAAAACAAAATCAACGGGTCTGAGCGTTTTTCAAAAAAAAAACTGAGCTGCCAGTAAATGCATCTGTTTCGTTTTCGATGCGCCACCCTGTATATATATATGTATATATATATATATTACGCGCAGTAGTAGTGATTGCCATTGCCAATGACCAGTTGGGCAAAAAAATACAATCAATTGTTAATTGGGAAATTGTCAATTTTTTTTAAGCTTTAGCACACTCTTTTAACGGTAATCTCGAGCTTTCGGCATTCTCTATGGAGTCATCTTCAGGAGTCGTCACTGAGGTTGCAGCCAAATGGTGTTTCAAAACGAAAGCGTGGATGAGAGCACTTGTTACAAATATAAAACCAAAAGGACGGACACATTGGGTTTATTGATAACGACGGAAATCATCGTTAGATGTTAACACTATATATCAATACACCCGAACACGTTAAAAACTATCAAAAAGCAAATTTGGGGAGAAAACTGGCAAAGTCCCTTCTTACCTCCAACATCTGTTTTACGTGGGATATATATATATATACATGTATATTGAGACGTGGTCATTGTCGTCTAGACCAGTTAGGTGAAAAATTAAAGCTTCCGCCTTTGGGTACTTCGACAAAATTTAAGCAAAGAGGACTCTTTATACTTTTTTTAATTCTCTCTAGCTTTCAATGGACTTTGCCATCATCATCAGGAGCTGCAATTACAATGATAACATATATATATATATATATATATCTGATTCAATGGGTAATCATCAAATGAGACAACATCGTGCATGAATTATGACCAACTCTCAATTTTAAAGGCAATTTATCATTGTCGTCATGGCCTAATTTTAGGAAATTCTGTAGTGTGTTGCCGTACGCAAGCCTAAGTGGAAGATTGGCATAAGCATTGGTCGACCGGCAAATAAAACTACGGATATCACGTGCAAAATTATCTTGTTTACCAAGACATAGTCGGAACATACGAGGAAAGTGTATCCAACGTAAATGAGAAAATAAATATGGTTTATAAACTAACGTTACCCCCATAACGCACATCAAAATCCTATTTCAACATCTATCCCTAAGTATTATCGTATTATCTCAATAAGAAGTCAAGTAGACTAACTCCCTATTACAAATAATCGAGTACCAAAACAGAAGAGAGTAGCGTAGCCCATCGTACGCCACTGTTAACGCGGCGTGCCTTTGTATCGTCAAAGTCGATGCTTGCTTATCTTGCCGTACATGTTTTACACCTTGCTTCAGTTTCGGTATCAGACTACAAATCATAAATATGTTCTAAGATATTGGTCCGCTTAAAAGTGGCAGATGACTGAAGACGCGACGAGACTATCACTGAAAAGAAGATACGAAAAGTTTTGTTGATTTTGAACAATAAAATTTCTCCTTCTCTAGTTTCGCCCAAAACTGTGTGAGAACCTAAGTTCGGGAATGATTTGTACGAGGGATGTCTTAAGTTTTGCATATAGAAACCTAGCAGGCCGCGCGGATCGAACGCCAGTACTGAATCTTAACCTCACTCTTTAGTAAACTTAAATTCAAAGTTTCACAACAATACGTGCAGTTCTCACTACAGTGAATTTCTCTGTGTCACCAAGTCATTAGAAAAATAGATCTCAACCGAAAACATTTTCGCGCCATAATTTATTACAACTTTCAGAGACAATTATCGCAACAAGAATGCCCTGCTGAGTTACTGTCTGTTTCGGCAACGAAGCGCCACATCAGTCGACAGTTTCCCCTTGGTATGGAGAATTCAAACGTGTACGGGTGAGTCTTAGCGACGATCCCAGGGTGGGTGCACCAAAAACGGCAGTCACCCAGGAAAACGTCGATGCTGTGCGCAAACTCATCATTGAAGATAGACATGTGACATATCACGAGATTGAGGCGTGCTTGAAAATCTCAAATACCTCAATTCAAAAAATTTTACATGAAGAATTAGGAGTAAGAAAATTAGTTTCTCGTTGGATACCCCACCTGTTGACTGAAGAGCAGAAAGCAGCCAGGGTTAATTGGTGTCAAAAAACGCTTGACCGTTTCAATTCCGGAAACTCAAAATATGTGTACAGCGTTGTTAGTGGTGATGCATCGTGGATTTACAGTTACGGCCAGAAAATAAACGACAGTCGGCTGTTTGGGTGCTCCAAGCTGAAGAAAAGCCAACAAAGGTCATCCGTTCTCGAAGTGTTTCGAAAAAGATGCTCGGGACATTTATGTCAAAAGCGGGTCATATTGAAACAATTACTCTTAGTGAGCAAAGAACTGTTACTGCGGATTGGTATACCACCATTTGTTTGCCAAAAGTCATCACCGAGATTCGAGAAATTAACCCCGAAAGAAGAATCATCCTCCACCAAGACAATGCAAGCCCGCACACAGCCCAAAAACAAGGCAGTATTAACGGAAGAAAAGGTGGAATTATTGAACCATCCTCCATATAGTCCCGATCTAAGTCCTAACGATTTCTTTACTTTCCCGAAAATTAGAAACAGACTGCGTGGTCAAAGATTCCAGTCACCAGAAGAAGCAGTTGATGCATTCAAAAATGCCGTTTTGGATCTGCCAGCAAACGAGTGGAATAAGTGCTTCGAAAATTGGTTCGAGCGCATGCAGATATGTATTAATCTTCGTGGAGAATACTTCGAAAAACAATAAAGTCATTTAAAACTACCTACCGTGTTGTTTTATTTCCTTATGCAAAACTTCAAAGACATCCCTCGTAGCCAGCAGTTTCGCAGCATGTGTTTTGAAAAATATAATCAACCATGCGTTCACTGGTCAAGTACAAGTATTATATACTAGATTGCCACCTAACTGCTACTTTAAAGTATTTCAGTGTCGGAAAATTGTACTACTCCACTAATACAAATACAATGAGATAAGAAAGTAGGTTTTGGTAATTAATGCTTCGAAAAGAATCCTCTATCCTGATTTTCATTTCGCTGAAATTGAATTTACACGCCCATGTCTATGTATGGCTTAACTGAGCTAAATTGACACCGTAACGTTACCTGGATTGTTACCGCTTGACTTGCATGACCTTTTCCCAGAAGTTTGTAATTCTGTTAACAGACAGGTACAGTTTACTATGCCAAAACTGCATCTCGCGGTTTGATGAATACCTATTCACTAAACTGGTCGGCTATGGTTCAGATCGTTGCTCATTCTGCTGTCGTCTTTAGTGAAGGAACGTTGAACAGAATTTACAATGACTACCATTCATGCTGAGCTATTTGTAATATAGTTAGTGCATTAATCAAGCTACTGATAAATGAAGCTTTTCAGTATAATTGAAAGTTGAGTAGCAATGTTGATGAGCAACAAAGTATCAGAGAAAATGACAGCACCTTCGGACAGCCGCTATTGTATCACATGGTATTATCATAGAAAGCCGGAAGCTTTACTCAGGCTAATTCTCCAATGCAATTTTCAGACGCCGCCTGATAAGTGATCGGCTACGGAACATCACGCGCACCGCCGTTTACAACGTCAAGCGTACTCCGTAGAGGTTCGGACTTATTGGTTCTTCCAACAATGAATTTCTGATAGTCCCGAACATTCGTTTATAGCAGAGTTCCCCAAACTTTTTTGTGTCGTAGACCCTTTGCCATGTTTTTCCGTGTTGGGTAGACCCCCTACTTACCTGATATTGATTTCCTGTAAATTTCTAACTGTAGTGAAGTTTAGTGTTAAACACTTAAAGTAAAAACACACGTTAATTTATACATTTATTAATTGAATTAATTAATTAAAACTACTCAAAATAAACTTTTGTATCTGTTATGTAAAATATACGTAACATTAAATAAACAGGTTTCTGACCAATAAGTGGGAATAAGTGTGCCCGCATAAAAAAAAGTGATAAAAAAAAAGTTTTTTACTTAAAATAGTACAATAAGCGAGTTCGTTTATTAATATACACATAAACGTATGTTCTACAATAATTTCACTGTTAGTTTGATTAAATTCCGCTTCTTATGCGTTTAAGTTATCTAAAAATAGGCAAAAAATTAACGAATTTTAGTGTGTACCTATCCTTGAATTTTCAGAATAATTTAAAAAAAAATATTTTCTATATTCTTTAAAAAAGTCAATGCGGGCACTTTTCCCAATGCGGGCATTTATTGGTCAGACACCAATAAACATAAAATAAACTATAAATAAAACAACATAAGCAATAAGTCAATATTTTTAGTGAGAAGGATGAACCTGATGCTTAATAATAAATTATCAACATTTGGCGTCAATTTTGTAAGGGTTAATCTTAAATCTCCTCGGCTAATGATGTCCAGTCTGTTTCTTTTTTTCGTTAAGAGATTTGTAACAGCGCTGAACCCCCTTTCCACTAGGTATGACGATGGAAAGGCAATTATTAAAATTTCCTCGCTATATTCCATAATACGGGATAAGTACGGGTATGTTGTTTTGCAGCCAGAATTGCTGATTCCGTTTTTAAACTGAACCTTAAGTTCTTCGTTTGTACTTAGTTCAGTCAGTTCCTCTTGTATTATGACATTCGTGAAGTGTGAAGGAGTATTTGTTGAAAGTGTTCGTCATTTTCTTCACACAACTGCGCAAATAACCGCGTATTCAACGCGTTGCTTCGGATTCGGTTTACTGCATCAATGACTAATGAAGTGATTCATGCAATCTAACACTCAAATTTTTAGCAACTAAATGTTGTCGATGGATGACGCAATGTATTGCTAACACCCCTGACACATTTTGTTTTAAATAGCTTATAAATCCACGATAACGTCCAACCATGGCAGGTGCTCCATCTGTAGCTACTGATATTATATTTGATAAAGGAATTGCTTTTTCAATGAGTATCCTTCAAAATATGAAATATTGATTCACCTTTAGTGTCGGTTATCAAAGTTCTTGCGAAGAGCAGTTCTTCGTAGATTTCTTGATTCATAATAAAACGAACATATGCACAATTAATGCTGCATTATCAGGTAAAGTTGATCGTCCAGTTGTATAGAGAAATGGTCGTTTGCAAATAACTACATACGAAGCTTTCAAGATCAGAACTCATTTCGTCAATACGTCTTTCAACAGTATTGTTGCTTAAGGGAATTCTTTTAATGATATCAGATGCAGGTTTGTGTACAACAGTTTTTAAAACCTCTTCAACGGCTGGCAAATTAACTTCTCTCCGATGTATGCGGTTTTCCGGATTTTGCTATAAGTAACGAGATATTGAAGACGCCCGCAAACCATCATCATTTCTTGGTGACGTCGAAGCGAACATTCTGTCCAGTGTAGGCCTCTTCTGAAATTTATCTTTGAGTGTTTGAAGTATTTCAAATCTTCTCTGTTTTATCAGGGTGGCATCTTCTCAGATGATCTTGCAGTTTAGATGGTTTCATAGCGTCATTGCCCAAAACTTTGTTACATAAAAGGTACATAGGCGATTGTTCCGGCAATGATGGAATGAAGCCAAATTTCAATAATCAACACTGTACTGTCTACATTTCTTTTTAATTCGGACATGGCATAGTCATCTGTGGGCAAAATTAAATTATTTAAATAAGACAGAAAATCCAGCAGCTGTATATTAAAAATATTTTGATTTTTCCGAAAACATTCCATAATTCGAACATCTTCTTGCAAAGATTAGCTCGAATTACGGAGATTGCACTGTAATTATATTACCGATTGCTAAAACTTTCAAAAAAAACTATTGAGGAGTACTCGTGTAATTTTGCATGATTCAATATTTAACTACTAATAACTAAAGTCATGATTGGCGTAATTTATCTATCTTTGACGAGTACAAAACTAAAATTATTAAAAAATAATGTACTTGCTTTTCTCCAGCACCCAAACAAATAACACTGACTGACTATAATTTGTGTGATATACTATCTGTTTATATTTTTTAAAATATTTTCTTAGCACTTTCCTTTTCAAGATTCAGGAAACGAATAAACGGACTTGTCCCACATTCGTATTATAGAGTGACGAATTGAACAAGTCAGTGCAAGGTAGAGAAGCTCTGAGACTGCGACTCTCAGGTTTTTACAAGTTCAAAATGTATTGCGACCACAAAGCGAATACCAACATCCTACAACTTACACAATTTTATAAACATATATAATAAATTTACTTTTATAAATATGTACATGTTTTGATTTATAGATAGTATGATGTAAGTAAATAGGTACTATCAGTGTATATGTATGTGTTGAGATCCACTATCGTGGACCCCCATATTCATTTCATGGACCCCCAAATTTTTTTTCGCTGACGTAGACCCCTTGCAGGTTGTCATAGACCCCTAGGGGTCCGATATAGACCACTTGGGAATCAATGGTTAATAGTAAACTGGATCAGAGCTGCTCGTTGCAAGGCAAGAAGGCAAGATCGTACTATTATTTGTATGGATCGACTATTTGATAGTATCTTTGTAGTCAGAACTTCCTTGTTGTAAATAAGCCTATAACGAATAGATCGCTACCGGCGGGAGATGAGTATTTTGTACAATGCATGAGTCACAAAAAATTAACAAGACAATAATTTATACAGGTTGGCCAATATGTAACTGACTGGTTTGTACTTCTTCAATATTTGTGAAATGAAAATAACATACGTTTTATTTTCTCATCTTCATTTTAATTGAAACTTAGAAATTATGTATGAAAATGTCCACCTCTAGAAGCTGCGCAAGCCTGATTCCTCTTGATTACATTTTCCACAACGTTTTGGCAGGTTTCGGGAGGAATACTTTCAATTGCTTCCGTAATATTGTTCTCCAGCTGCTCTAACAGTATTTGTTTTTTTTCCCATAAGCCCTATTTTCAAAAAATCCCCACGAAGTAAAGTCAGTAGCCGTTTAAATCCGGTGACCTTGGTGGCCGGTTGACATCACACAATCGAGAAATTAAACGTCAAGGAAATATTGTTCACAAAAGATTAATTGTTTCGCTAGCTGTGTGACAATTTGCTCCGTCATGCTGGAACCAAATGTTTTGCAGGTTAAATTGTTGGAGTTGAGGAGCCAGAAAGTTTGCACCATATCACGGTAGCGCTCGCCAGTGTCAGAAGAGAAAAAGTCGAAAGGTCCATCAATGACACATCCATACCAAACACCGCATCAACCTCTGACTCGACGAGGATGTAGTGGTCGTTGATGAATGACAGGAGGGTTCTCTAATACCCAGATATGACAATTCGTTATTTTGGGTATTAATCTGCAATATTGCATGACTGTATAGTTGGCCACTTTCATGGTCACTAGGTTGTAGTTCTTGGGTTAACTGAAATTTGTATGACCGCAAATGCAAGTATTTTTTAAAATAGTGCATAATATAACGTGCGACGAATACCCAGATCTTGAGAACGATGTCTGGTAGACGTCTCAGGGCGCTCCACAACACTTTCACAAACTCCCTCGATATTTTCCGAAGTACGAAGAGTTCGAACACGGCCCTACCTGGCAGGTCTTTAACTTTACTTGCTTGTTCAAATTTCCGCACCAGCTGCCGAATAGTGTTGTCACTGGGCACATTATTTGAAACGAAATCTTGTCGTAGCTCCCGATTAGTTGCAACAATCGACTCGTTATTTAAGTAAAACGTTTAACAATCCGACGCGTTGTGGGATCGTGTAGCGCTTCATGATGAATTGGACACATGTGGTTTAAATAAAAGCGCCACCTACTGAAATGCGTGTATCAAAATGACGTACAATTCAAATCAGTAAGTTATATATTGGCCACCCTGTATTAAAATCAGCTCAACTATGCGATCCTAGAGTCGTTCTATCTGAATCGTGTCTATGTTGAGATTAAAGATTTTCACAAAATCACATACGTATAACTTTATTATAGTCTGATAACTTATTTGATTTATACTAAGTGACATATAAATCCGAACACCCAGTTTAAATGGTTTTATTTTATAAAAGTTGGTGAATGTATTTATCTTACTGTAAATAACAAGTGAAAAAATTTTCAGCCTTATCAGTTGGACATTCCGGTTTTTATACTGCTTTTTTTTAATTCACTAACGCTCTAAAAATGAATATTTCAGCCGCAGTAAAGAATCAACGTTGGCGGATTTTGGTTCTTGACATCCTTTACGATCGGTTACGATGCCTAGAGTACGGAGACCTGTACGATTTCGTCAACTTAGTGAGTTTGATAGGGGCCGTATAGTGGGACTTCGGGAAGCTGGACTTTCTTTTCGGGCAATTGCAGTTAGAGTGCAAAGAAGTGTAGACACTGTGGTTAGGTGTCGACAGGCATGGCTTCGAGAAGGCCGTACGCAAAGAGCAAGGGGCACTGGACGCCGCCGTAGAACAACAGAACCGTGAAGATCGCCGCCTAAGATTATTGGCCTTGAGGGACCGTTTTCTCCACTACCAGGTCCATTGCAAATGAATGGTTTGCAGAACACGGAAGACCTAGTGGCATGCGAAAGTGTTTACCGACGAATGAGAAGTTTTGGCTTGTTTTCATACCGGCCACACTGGGTCCTCCCTTTAACTCGAGAACACCGACGTAATCGCCTTGATTGGTGCAGACAACGGTCACTCTGGGATCAGGAATGGAACAGTATTGTCTTTAGTGACGAGTCTCGATTTTGTTTAGGCATGCACGATGGTCGTGCAGGGTTAGAAGGCGACGTGGTGAAAGGAGGAATCCACAGTTTTTGTTGAAAGACATGTTCATCACACTGTTGGAGTTATGGTTTGGGGTGCTATAGCTTATGGTTCCAGGTCACCTTCAATCTTCATCGGAGGTAACATGAACGCGCAGCGTTATATCCACGAAGTTCTAGAACCCCATCTTTTACCCTATCTTGACACCGTGGCAGATCCAACTTTCCAATAAGATAATGCCCGACCACATGTTGCAAGAGTCACAATAGACTTCTTTCAACATAATGATGTCACATTGTTACCATGGCCACCAAGATCTCCCGACTTATCCCCAATTGAGCACGTGTGGATATGATGGGTAGGAGATTGCTCAATTTGCAACGTCCTCCTCAGACTCTAGAAGCACTTCGAGAGGAGTTGGTGGTTGCCTGGAATGAGATACCACAGGAGGACATTGACCACCTGATCAGAAGCATGCCTAGGCGCGTCGGAGAATGCGTAGCACATCAGGGTGCATCCACACATTATTAAAGGTCAAAGGGCTTTAAAAGCAGTGCAATCATTTGAAATGTTTATCATTTACTTTTAATGCTTCATTAAGTACTTATACAAAATTTTATTAAAATAAAACCATTTACAACTGGGTGTTCGGATTTATATGTCACTTAGTATATTTTGGTTTAGCAACTCTTGAACCGGAGCGAAAAAATTGGTGCCGACAAAAAAATATGAAATCTTATATAAATAAGTTTATACAGCAGAGCAACTGTAACACGGCCGGTAATAGTAATAGTAATATTATTTTTCTCCAATATACAGAACCATTACACATAGAATTTTAGAGAGGACAAATAAATGAAGAGCCCTCAGAAGGGTGGCCCTTGTGCGCGGGTAATGTGGAAACAGAAAATACTTATATACTAACAATGACGTAACACAAACAAAATCTTTTTTTATTCTAATTAACAAATGAGGTGATGTATATCGATTGGAGTGAGTTCCATATATGTAAGTGAAGTATGGATTGTACTCATAGAATATGGTATATCAGATGAAGTACTAACCACTAAAGGATAACCTGTGCGTGGTCCATTACATCCAACTGGACCAAAACTAAACTTTTAAATACAACACTACAGATTATTTAAAATGGGCCGCTAAGGCCTATGACTTAACTAAACTAGCGGCTGGTCTATACTATAACTATTTTTTCGGCCGCATCACAGACCGCTAAGGCTCAATAGATCTACAATAAATATAATATATGAAGGCTTAAAAAGTACTAGTTTAGAAATGGAAAATTTAATCTGAGGGATGACCTACAACTTACAATGTAAAGCTCGTGCCTTCTATGTACATATGGATTTTAACTCTTGGGACCACGTGCAGCCAGGCTCTATTTGTTTTCTAAATGAGTTTAAATTATTTACTTTTTTGTAAGACACTGGGATGGTATTGAAAATTCTTGGGCAGAGAAAAATCCAGGACCTTTGTATGAGTGTTTTCTTTCGACTTTGGGACTACATTCTGAGAGACAGCATCTTCTGACGGGTACCATAGCAGTGTTCATTTGCTTCAATGAGGACCGTTTTTTGTACTGAAAAGTAATGAGATTGTACATATATAACTGTCTAACGTCAAAAACATTAGTATCAAAGAACAAATCGTTGGAAGGATATGTCCTTCTTTTCTTGTATATCAGTTTAAGTATGTATTTTTATACGCATTCGAGATTTATGAGGTGACTTGAGGCCACAGCTCCCCATCCAAAGATACCATAGTTTAAATGAGACTGAACAAGTGCAAAATGTAATGTTTTTAAAGATTTCTCAGTCAGTAATCCTGTTAGATGTTTAAATTTTGGTAACAGCATTCTAATTTTTTGCTTCGTCCATTTCAAGTTTTCATCGAGGATAATGCCTAGATATTTTATGTCACTGGTCCGTTTGATAGTTATTGTGTTATTAGAACTTAAATGTTTAGCGTGTCGTACTCTGGCAAGTGATTTTTGTAGGAAGCAAAGGGGACAAAGTTGGTTTTTGGCGATATTCACGGTCAAAAGTTTACTGTTAAAAATTCAAAAGATGGTTTTAAGATCATCTTCAATGAGTATTTTTAGTTCTGCCCAGTTAGCACCTTCATATATAACTACCGTATCATCCGCAACTCCCAAATTAGTTCCTTGCTGTCCAATGAAAAAAGGTCATTTATGTAAATATTGAACAGTACCGGTCCTAAAACCGTCCCTTGGGGGACGCATATTGTACTACCCCATGATCACTTGTCAGGTCGCTGATAGATAGCTAGTCATTAGTTGTAAGGTATTTCCCTTAATACCGTTATTTTCGAGTGATTCCAGCAGCTTAGCGGGACTTACCGTGTCAAATGCCTTGGCTAGGTCCACAATTAAGCATACTGTTGGAATTTTCCATCTATTAATTGGTATAGTTTCTTAGTTAAAGCCGCTATATCATCCTGTGTAGAAATATGCTCTCTAAAACCATACTGATTGCTGTGAATGACATCGTATTTTGTAAAAAATCCACAAGGCGTCTTTTAAGTATCTTCTCTATAATCTTAGCAAAACAAGAAATTAAAGAAATATTTCTGTTAGTTTGTCATTTCTAACTTATTACCTTTTTTGTCGTTCAGTAAGGATCAAATAATACTATACTCACTCCGACGACCCAGTGAAGTCCAATAGTCGGGCATAGGATCTATTGCAAATAGGCTAGTAGCTTGTTTGTAGTCAATGCATAAACTGGAGAAATGTAACGGGTGATTTTTTAAGAGGTATAGGATTTGATTTAAAAAAAAAACACAAAAAAATTGAAAAAACGATTAAATCTTTATGTGAGTCGATAGAAACGGTCGATATAATTTAATGTTTAAAGATTATTTCATGTAAATGTTGGCCACGGCTCCGCTTTAGATGGCCCATGCTCAAGGTCCAATTTTTGGCACACTCTCTCCAACTTATCGGCCGGTATCGCACGAATAAATGCTTCAATATTGGCTTCAGGTGCGTCAATCGTTGCTGGCTTATCCCTGTAGACATTAGCCTTAACATGGCCCCACAAGAAATATTCCAACGGCGTTAAATCACACGATCTAGGCGGCCAATTGACGGGCCCCAAGATAAACTGTTCACCGAACTCGCCTCTCAATAGGGCCATTGTTTCGTGTGCGGTGTGGCATGTAGCACCGTCTTGTTGAAACCACATGTCAGCCAAGTCCAGCTCTTCATTTTGGGCAAAAAAAAGTTTGTTATCATCGCACGGTAGCGCTCGCCATTTACAGTTACGTTCCGGCCATTGTCGTCTTCGAAGAAGTACGGGCCCGATGATGTCACCGGCCCATAATCCACACCAAACAGTGTGTTTTTCGGGATGCATTGGTAGCTCTTGCAATGCTTCTGGCTGGTCTTCACTCCTGATGCGGCAATTTTGCTTGTTAACGTACCCATTCAAATGAGCTCGGTCGCTGAACACACACAATTTTTCGATAAAAATGTGGATCTTCCTCCTTTGCCAGCGCCCATTCACCAAATTGGAAACGTTGTGGGAGGTCGTGTGGCTTCAATTCTTGCACCAGCTGTATCTTATAAGGTTTTACACCCAAATACTGGCGCAAAATTATCCACGTAGTGGAGTAACAGAGGCCCGATTGCTGCGAACGGCGGCGAATCGACATTTCACGGTCATCACTAACACTGGCGGATACAGCCGCAATATTTTCTTCAGTCCTCACTCTACGTCTGCGTGTTGGTGGTTTAAGGTCCAATAATGTAAACTGGGTTCGAAATTTAGTCACAAGCTTCCGAATAGCTCCCTCAGTAGGCCGACCAAATTGCCCATAAATTGGAAGCAGTGCTCGATGCACTCTCTTAACCGAGCATGAATTTTGATAGTAAAATTCAATAATTTGCGTTGTTCGTTCGTAAGTCGATTCATGGTTAAATTATAGACCAAACTGAACAAGTTTGACAATGACACAAGACACGATTCACGCGTCATCTGTCAAAAACAGTGTTGCCAAAAAGATACTAGCAAAAAGATACTAGCAAAGAATCACCCATTACTATTCAATATCTTGTACTAATGTTACATGAGCTTTGGTAATTGCAAATATCTACAGAAAAGCAAATACATTTCTTATCCATAGTCACACAATTAGCAGCGCGATAAAATTTCTTTTCGCGAATTATATGAGAGAACTGGACAGAAAAAAATAGAACTGAATGACAAATAGAGCAAATGCGGCTCGGAGACATTTTAGCTATATATAAATTAATCAATTAATCTGAATCTATTATTATATTTGGTGGTGTAGTTTTAGTTGTTTCTTACACTATTTAATAAACGGATTATATGCAATTAATTTTAGTCATTTCTGTCGTAGAAGAATAACTGGAACTTTTTTTGGACAGAGATAATGAAAATATTTACTGATCATAGCTTATCTTTACGATCCTACCATGAAGAAAATGTTCAATTCAGAAGTGTTTAAAAAAGTAGTAAACAGAATAGGCGCGAAAATAAATAATATAATAAATGTAGAAATCCGGAAAAAAGAGAAACTCTTTTTGAAAAGATAAAAATGATCACATGGGTCAGCGACTAGGAAATATAAAATTAATTAATCGACTTGAAATTATTGTGGAATATCAAAGATGTCAATCAATTATTGAAATTCATTAGCTTTGTAGTATTCTGAAGGATGTAACCCAGCTTCAACCTTATCAGAATTATCATAGTAATAACAACACCTATCATTTCGATGTGATCTTGTAACAAGAAACCAAATATAGGTATTAAAAGTGCTTGTGGTTGTCAGTGCCGACACAGTGAACTAGCCATTCTTTCTTTTATACTTGAACCACCATGAAGGCCCAAGGCCTAACCACCCACGGGTACCGTGGGGATATAGGGGATAGAGGGGAAATGCAGACCACTAAGTTGGCAACACTCTCTGTGCTAGAACTTGTGCTGCTCCGAGTGCGCGTAAGATCCACCCGTCTGACAAATGCTGGCCCTATATTGTGGTATTATGCACAAGCATTGTGGTCAGTCAGGTTTTAATAAGTGTACGAAAGAGTATAATTTCTCTCTCTTCACAATGAGAATTGGATGTATTCGGACACGTAGTCTAAAAATGTATAAAAAAGATTATTAAACGTATTATGTGAAAGTTATCCGATATGAATGACGCTTTGTGAATTAGAGGGTCAGAGATCAGGAAAAATTACTTTCTCCAAGTTTGAACTTATCAGTCGACTTCTAGATGAATGGTACTAATGAGAACCGAAGCCAGAAATACACGGTGTAAACGTTATGATAGTCATTATTTAAATGGGTAATAGAGGGGGTTAAAAGCAGCAATAAGTTTCATATAACATGAGGGTCAAAACGGCAATTTTTTAAGAGAAAAGCGACTTTAAAGTAAAGTAAAATCTGACAACGCCGCAATGCCAGACGCAAATTACGACGGAACGCAGTGTAAATAAAGATGGAGATTGTTATTTTTGGCTCTTAGGTATTATTTCATTATTTGATAATGTACTCGTAAATGCAAACAATTAAAAAAAACAGACTTACCACTGTCTTAGCGCTTCACCTGGTGTGTGAAAGTTTATTGAACGCATTAAAAAAATTCACTTATAAATAGGGAACACAATTTTGATACATACATTGTTTTTCTTTTCAAAAACCCACACTGCCCTTTTTTGTATTTGAAGAAGGTGTTCAAAATGTCGTCCTCCACTTTCCACACAAGCTTCATTACGACGAACCCAGTTTCTTCTTACTCTAGGTTCTCGAAGTTGTCCATTTATTATTTCAGCCGCATTAATTTTTTTTCGCGAAGTTGTGCTTCAGTTATTGGACCAGCCCCATAAACCATCACTTTAAGTTCTCCCCAATACCAAAAATCCATCGGATTGAGGTCAGGACACCTTGCTGGCCATTTTTGACCGACCCAGCGATTTGGATAATGTTCATTCAAATACAGAATGACGCCTCTAAAAATGTGTGGTGGTGCCCCATCATGAAGAAACCACAGATTCTGTCTCCGTTGTGTAATGGCATGTTGTCAAAGGTCTGTTCCAAAAGTTCTGGTAGGTTATTGGCTAGAAAGCTAAGGTATCCTTCTCCTGACATCTTTGGGGGTAACTCGATAGGGCCAATTACCTGATCGTCAAGAATACCCGCCCAAATATTTATTGTAAAACGTTGTTTAAAAAATCCGGATTTTCAATGTTTCTGTGCAAAACCACTGACAGAATGTTAGTCTGCGAGGATAGTCTTCTGGTAACAAGGCCTGCAGTCGTTCTACATGGTAGGGATAAAGCAAATTTTCCCGTAGGATTCTATGGACTATGGTATGCGATAGCCCTACGCGGCGGCCTAATTCAAGAGTGCTGATACCTGCATTGATTTCCACGATATTTAAAATTGTTCCTCCTGCTCTACAGTAACCTGTCTTTGACGAGTGCGAATATAAGTGGGCTGAACACTTCCTGAATCTCGAAGTCTTTGGTACACTTGCACTTTTGTTTATAAAATTATAAATAATCTACTAAAAAGTAACATAAATATTAGGTTCTACCATAACGTGCATGATCACCAAACAAGATCACTAAATAATGTTTATCAAATTTCCACAAGAACTAATATAGGTTTAAAAAATCCAATCACAGACGCAATTAAGAAGTTTAATAATTTACCTCATTGTATAAAATATTCAAATAACTATAGAAGTTTTGTTATAGAATTGAAAGATTTTAAAAATGTTAATGAATTTATTTGTTGAAATTATGAGCAACATTGCAGTGTATAGTTCATAGATATTGATTATTGTCTTGTTATTCTCGGAGCCAGTGTTTGCAAACACTGATTGGGGAATTACTGTTAAAACTGGTTATACATTTTGTATTATTGTGTTTAAATAAATTATTTCAAAAAAAATGTCCTTCTGTCTGGGTGTACCCGTTGGCGAAATCTGTCGCGATAAATTTGAGCTGCAAGGTTTGAATTCTGACGAGCTTCACCGTAAACTAACAACATGTCGGCGAACTCTTGATTCGAGAACATTATAAACAACACGCCCGATGCCCAATAACTAACCGCTGTTACCGTTTGCAATCGATTGCCGGTTCGGAAGAGTGATGATGACGGACGCGCTGTTGTCATATGTATTTTAAATATTCAATTTAATGAAACTTATTTATTTACTGACTACAAATTTTCGTTTTACTCAGAAAAACTTAATTTTTGACTTGTTTTGCCTCCCCTATTACCCATTTCAATAATGACTACTATAACGTTTACACCCTGTATACTGGTTCGGTGTTGCTGCCTATACAGTAAATTGAGCCATATGAAACCATCCAGCAAGAACACGTGTCCGCCGTGGTAGCAACATACAAATTTCGCGACAAAATATGCTGCCCTAGTGCCTTTTGTGTATCAACGGTTCTAAACATTGAAAAAATGTGTACAGTGATTTTCAAAAAGGTACTCTTCCTACTTGTTCTTTGAAGGGTGAAGCTAGCAAGCTGAAATTTGAACTAATAAAATTGACGCATGAATACCATGTTTCAGTGTAAAGGATACAGTTGAAAACTACGTTACATCGCAAAGCTTCGCTTGAGTACTTTATAACTCTAGATTCTAGAATATAAAGTTACTATCTTGCAAAATGGCGGACCGGCAAGTTGTCATAGGGTTTTTGTTCATTTAGTCGCTTATAACTCCATGAAAAATTATAAAAAATGATACAGTATGATATTTCAATCTTCTGGAAAGTTCTATCCGAATATGTAATAAAATATCGAACATTCCCTTTAAAAAATATTAGTATACCAGGTCTTTTCAAACGGAATGTCCCGTGTTTCATTGCACATTCAGATGGATACTGGATACTTCCAAAAGAAGGACATTGACACTACATAATATACGGTTTTGATGATTAGTTGTAGAGTTACAGAATGTAGAATAAATGCTCAACTTGATAGCCTGCCAATCCGCCATCCTGAAAGGCAGATATTTTATATTCTATTGTTATAAAGGAGTTTTAAAATGAGGTATTACATTACTCCCACTTAAAAAATGTTACAAGGTGGCATCCAGAAGCATTCAACTGTTATTTTTTTGTTAAAATATAGTATCCATATGTCAATTTCATCATCCAGAATTTCAGCTTGCTAACTTGATCCG
This sequence comes from Acanthoscelides obtectus, assembly GCA_963669975.1. Classification (NCBI taxonomy): domain Eukaryota; kingdom Metazoa; phylum Arthropoda; class Insecta; order Coleoptera; family Chrysomelidae; genus Acanthoscelides; species Acanthoscelides obtectus. The sequence goes on along the minus strand of CAVLJG010003214.1, from coordinate 6,247 downwards.
TTCAAAAATAAGCGAGGGGATCATTATGAAAACTGTTGTAGGTACGACGGTGAGAATAGGATAGCTAATACCGTTGGTATGAATATTTAGCCCAATGCTACCCACTATGATGACATGCTGCAAGCATTGCCGTGGTGGGATGTGAAGCGAATTACTTACAGGTTCTGGTGAGCGTGGGGCATCTCATATTCTGGAAAGGATCTCCCGCTGTGCAAAAGACACTTAAGTAACCAAGTTGGGCATGGAGGATCTTAAGACTAACCTATTTTTGGTGACTATTTCTTATCTTGGAATGTCATCACCAGTGTTGGGCGTTATTCGAATAAACTGTTAGCTAAATAATTATCGGAATAAAAATGTATTCGCAACATAAGTATTCCGCTTACGAAAAAATTACTGGTAAGTAAATTGTCTAGGATTAAATTATTCGTGACTTTATTCGTTGTATTAAATGATTTTTAAACACTTAAACACACAAGCAATAGATGAGTCAAAAAATATTCTGTAGACAGTGTTGCTGTGGATCCAGAAAGCTCTTTTGTTGACTTCTAATCAGATTCAAGAAGTAAAGCGGCCTTACCAAGGTAATCAGTGAAAACGAGCGCTTATGTCATAATGTCTAAGTATTTTGCTCACGAGAATCCTAGTTAATATAGGTTTTCATTTGCAATTCCCTAAATTGTTTTTTGTGCTCCGTCCAAATGTTTTTGAGTTTATGGGACATTCTCAACAAATAATAAATGTTTATAAACTAGGAGACATACGCGATACGATATTTAAAAGAAATGCGTAACATACCATTTTGACTCCAAAAGACAACATGAGAAAAAGAAAAATTTAAATGTTGCTAATATTTCTTAATATTCTTCAAATATCCTTTAACAAGGTCTCAAAGCATTTCAGAAGGTATCGCTATTGTTAACCTTTTTTTTTTAATTGTTAATCGAGTGTGCGCTAAATGGTTATCCACTGCGGCTAGCGGGCCCCCTACTTCTTGCATCTTTCTTGCACTCACGCAGAGTATTTACTGAGCCTGCGATTGATTAACAATTAAAAACAAAAGTTTACAATAATAATTCCTTCTTAAATGGTTTTAGATTTTCTTAATGGATGCCTGAAGAATATTTAGGAATATTGGTAACCTTAAATTTTTTGTTTTTTCATATTGTTTTTATGAGTCGATAATGACATAAATTTCGCACTCTTTCAGATACAGGGTGTCCGCAAAGTTGGGGTTCTCCTTTAAACGACGTGTAGATCTTGAAAACATAAGCAATTTTTCTTAATACCATATACACCAATCCGTCCTGTAGCCGCGACCCGCGACATCACCGAGTGGTACAAGGTGACTGGCTCAATCCGACGACAGAACTGGGTCGAGGTCAGTGTGTCAGGTCGGTATGCAACCTTCAACCGACGGTTACGGTCACGCGTGTAGAGGTAATCGCGTAGACGAGAATCCCTCAACAAGCACTAGAGACGTGGCTAGAGAGGTGCAAGTATCAAAAACCAGAGTGTGGCAAACGCTGCGTGAAGAGGGGCTGAATCCGTTTCACGTCCAACGTGTACAAGCCCTTCAACCTGACGATTTCCAGCAAGAGTGCGGTTTTGTGAGTGGTTGTTGCATCAACATTACAATAATCCGGACTTTTTGAAGTGCATATTGGTGACAGACGAATCTACGTTCACCCGTAATGGGGTGAATAACTTTCGCAACACTCATGTCTGGTCAGTAGAAAATCCGCACGCTGTCCGTCGGGCACATTTTCAACAAACATTTTCGGTGAATGTTTGGGCTGGCATGGTGAACGGTATGCTCATTGGACCATTTATTCTCCCAAATCGATTGGACGGGATGCAATACCTAGACTTTTTACGCAACATTTTGCCTTCCTTGTTAGAAGATGTGCCATTAAGTGTAAGACAATCAAAGTGGTTTCTGCACGATGGTGCACCGCCCCATTTTAGACGCGAAGTGCATGAGTTTTTGAATGAATTATTTCCGAATAGGTGGATCGGACGCAATGGACCCGTAGCGTGGCCTCCGCGATCTCCAGACTTAACACCATGTGATTTTTTTCTTTGGGGAGAAATGAAACGCTTAGTGTACATAACTGAAGTGCATACGGTTGACGAACTTCGTCTCAGAATTGAACAAGCTGGTGCTATCATTCGGGGGAGGGACTCCATTCTCAAAGCCTGCACCGATGCTTGGCTACGTCGTGCACGAACCTGTGTTTTTGAATCAAACGGCGATAACTTCGAACAATACCTATAAAGTACGTTTACCTAAAAACTGAAAACGCGGCAACGCCATCAAATTTGTTACCTCTGTTCGTGGTCTGCACCACCCCCTGCGTCTGCTCGGTAGCGCATCAGCTGATTTCATTTTCTGTTGGAGCGGTATGATTTCGGGCAGAGACGTACTTAGCTCTTCTCGTCAACTGGAGAGTGAGTACTTTTTCCTTTATTTTTTTTTACTTGGTCGCCCTCGTTTCACTACACATTACCTTTGTTATTTCAAGGGTAGTTGTTTCTAAAAAGGAAAACCCCAACTTTGCAGACTGTATAGCTTCGCTTATATCACTAGAAGTATCAACTTTAGAGAAAAGTTCTAAGACACTTATTTTCATCAGAATGTCCCAAAAAACGTAAGATTACCTTGACAACAGCTTGTAAAAAACTTGAAAGGACCTTTTTGAACATAACATTATACAAAAAATCTGAAACTTGTCGGTGACTGTCAAAATCAGAATCAGAAAGATGTTACCTGCTTGTACAGTTTGTGACTGTTTGCCGACAGCTAGTCCGCTGTTCGCACAGAACCTTATGACAGCTCAAAGAATGCGAGTCAATAAGAGTCATTGACAGGCGTCATAGTGTATCGAAACTGTCTTCAGGTCTAATATTGCGTCGCAAAAGGCATTTACTGATCGATGACTCTTCTCTAACGGACTGGGGACTGGGGACACTTTTGCGCGGGTGGGCCGTCGGCGATCTAGTTCTCTTCTACCGCTAATATTTACTCCTCTAGCTCTCCTCGATGACGCCACCGCGCGATGTGCCTGCCAGATAGACCCGCCTGACTGATAGTGTATCAAGATTGTAAGGGGGATGCTGAGGCTTTTCCCAGTTATATTAACCATAGGCAGCTTAAACATCGGATTAACAAAGTTACTTTAAGCTCCTCATAGCAGCCTCGCTGCCCAGGCGTTTAGGCTTTGCCTGCGCGGCTGCTTGTGAGTGAAAAAAAAAACACGAGCGATAAACCAAGCAGCGAAGACTCCGAGAATGAGACCCAAAAAACCTGAATTTTGTGGTGGAATTAGTGCCACAATTTCAACAGCGAGTTTTTGTAATATTTTCGAGTGAGCAATACATACGCTGAAAAAAATTCAGTGAAATTCCGTCGTGGTAACCATTTTAAATATCAGGCAGCGCCATATGGAAAGCTAACTCCCTATAAAGAAACCTATACATTTTTTTGGTTTGCTGGATATCAAACAGCCGTGTTCAGGGATGTAGTTGATAGGTTCAATGTTTTCGTGAGTACCTTGCAAGCAGTTATATCCAGATTGACCAACTTTTTGAGTAGTCTGGCACCAGAAATCATAAAATGGTCAACATAAGAAGAAAGATGTAGGACAAAGCGGTATTTCTTCATGGGAATGTACCGATCCACCGAGTAAAGTTACTAATTTCTGAATAATTACAGCTTACCCAAAATTAGCTTAAAATAAGCGTTGTATTTAGCTTCGATCGTACCTGTATGTAATTATTCATTCCATACTATAATTTTCATACATCTCGAAAATACGTGTATATTTGCATGACATAACTATTCTCATTATTATTATTATTTTCATTCCGCACACAACTTATATGCGACCAAGATTTGAAAATTATCACTATGTTCAATGGTTATTCGGGCTCTGTACCTGATGCTAGGGTTTTTAAAATGCCACAAATTTTTCAAATACTAGAGCAGAATTGTGGTACCGATCACATACTCGCATACCCCTTGTTACCCAACCTCTTAATTCCATTCCAAGACCTTGGCCAGCTATCATCCACAACTAAACTATAACAGAAAACATTCTTAACATCGCATTCTAGTAGAGCACTGAAATGGCCCTTTGAAGCAAAGAATGTAGGTAACTTACCACGTTAAGAAGCATCAGATAGTGCATTTCATACGATCGTGATAATTTTGCAGCGCAGCACACGGAATATGGTGATAATAATGACCTCAGAAATTCTCCATCAGAGCTAAGTGATGTGGCAGAGAATAGTGATGGAACTGTGATGTTAATTATACATATATTCGGCTATAAGTTGTCCCCACTTGTAAGTTTTTTATATGACTATAAGGTCTAACATAAAATTATCTGTTTTCAATACGCGTTCCAAAATATATGTATTCATATTTGATGCAATCTCAAATCAGTTTAAGCTATAAAAGTGATTCGTGCTCAATATTTTATTGGCCGTGTAAAGGCAGAAATGCGATCCTAGATTAGAGCATTAGAAGACAAAACTTTCAAGAACCACAATAATTAATACTATTTTTTAGTGAACACTAACTTTTACAAAATTTTGTTCCTACATGTGTTACTTGTTGTCGTGTTGATCAACTTTGCCATCTCAGATATTTATATTTATCCATATTTCTGCTTGTAGTATGTCTCAAGGGTAAAAACGCAACTTCACTTATGATGTTTCTCTGATGAGTTTTTGTATGTTCGTAGACTCATTTGTGAGCAAATCTTGGTAACTGTAGTTATGCTCAGCCGTTTAAGCTTTTTAGTGTATATTCACCTTTTGTTATTCAAAGATATTATTAAGTCTTTGTAGTATTTTTACTTCTTTATTCCAGTGAGACTCTGCACATATAAGGAAAATATTTTTAGTACAAATATGAAAATGCTCAACTTTGACAACCTGGCAGTCCGCCATTTCCAAAGACAATCGGCCCCTCCGGACCACTTGAAAATAGCTAGTAGTAGTAGTAGAAAGATCTATTCAGCACATTTGGCTACATAAACAGAATATGTAATCGTAAACAAGTTAGAACTAGTAAATTCAAGCCATACGGTGTATGATGGGCAACCTATAATTGTATATTTAACAAGTGATTTCACAATTTTACTTTAAATTTTGTCAAAGTTTTCTGGCCTTTTATCTCTGAGTATAATTTATTATATTCAATCAATCCTTGATGGAATACAGATTTGTAGCATGTTATACTTTTTGGTCATTAAATGGAAGTCATCTTTATTTCTGGTATTATGTAAATGATGGTCGACATTTGATGATGTTAAATTAGTTAGACTTGATGGAAATATATTATTTTTTACTTTATAAATGAATATCATTACAAGATATAAAAAATAAAAAGAAGTGGTCTTAGGATACTGCCCTGTGGAACACCCAACGTATTTTCAATTTTTGATGAAATAGTGTCATTAACTTTTGTAACTTGCATCCTTTTAGACAAATAATTTCTAAAACAATCTAAAACACTTCCTGTTATACCATATACCTTCAATTTACCTAACAAAATATCTCTATCAATCGTTTCAAATGCCCTCTTCAAATCCAAAAATACTGCTATGATAACTTCTTCTGAGTCTACGGCTCTTCTCCAATTCTCAGTTACCAACTGGAAAGCCGTTTTGTGGAATATTTTTTTCGAAAGCCTGCTTGCGCATCCGCTAAAATTTTGTTTTCTTCTATAAACTGCATTAATTGGTCATGCACTATAGACTCTAATAATTTTTCAATGTCTGGTAACACATTTACTGGTCTCATATCGCTGCATCTTTTAGAATTTTTTATTTTGGGAACTGGTGTTATTGTAGAGCATTTCAAATTTTCAGGAAAAGAACTGCTTCTCAGCGAACAATTGATCCAATTTAATACAGGATATCCCAAAATTTCGAAACAGTTTTTCAGCACGTTTTTAGTATTGATTTCGGCACAGTTGTTATTTGATTTTAAACTGGTTACTTTTTTTCTTAGACAATTCAATGATACGCTGTGAAATTTTGAAAGTGTATGCAACATTTCCCCATGGAAACTGATTTTCATATAGTCAGGTGCAGCATTGGCAGTACCCACAATATCAACAATACTTTCCACAAAATGTTAATTTAGTTTGTTTGCAATCACCAAAGATTTCTTTCGGTACCGTTTTCGAATTGAACTTGATTTACACAATCATGCGGCTTCGAATTGATCAGTCTTT